>JARQOD010000001.1:926075281-926132778 GCA_033576555.1 Oophaga sylvatica | reverse complement strand
GCTGTCTTTCCCTCTCTGGATTTGAAAATTGCGTGGGAGCCCACGCAAAATTTTCCTCCATTAATTTTTTTAAATTAAACAGATATTGCGTTTAAGGCCGGGGTCACACTTTTCGAGAAACTCACACGAGTCTTGCACCTCAATACTCGCACTACCGCCGGCACTAGCTATCTAGATAGATATAGATAGATCTATAGATAGGATTGAAAAAGGTTTGCTTTTAGAACCGAAATGTTGCACTTATGGGCTAAATAAACAGCTCTTGTTCACTCTGAAAAACCAGTGTGCTGTTCCTGTTTCTTGGATCCTAATGTGAATGTTTGGTATATGCCTTTGGGAGCTTTGCACCTGGACTTTGTTGTGTGCTTTTTTGTGCTGCTCTGTTTTTGCAATTGCTATTAGATCTATAGATAGATAGATAGATCTATGTATCTATTTATCTATAGATATATCTATGTATCTATCTATTATTATTATTTATTTATATAGCGCCATTAATTCCATGGTGCTGTACATGAGAGGGGGTTACATACAAAGTTATAGATATCGTTTACAGTAAACAAATTTACAATGACAGACTGGTACAGAGGGGAGAGGACCCTGTCCTTGGGGACTTACATTCTACGGGATAATGGGGAAGAGACAGAAGGTCGGGGGTGCAGCAGCCCTGGTGGTGGCGAGGAGGCAGCTCGAGTGGTGATATCTATGTATCTATCTATCTATAGATATATCTATGTATCTATTTATCTAGCTATCTCCTATCTATCTATCATAATCAATCAATCATCTATCTATCCCATATCTATCTACAGATAGATAGATATGGGATAGATAGACAGATATGGGATAGACAGATATGGGATAGATAGATGATAGATAGATAGACAGAAGGAATGAGATAGATAGATATGGGATAGATAAATAATAGATAGATTATAGATAGATATGGGATAGATCTATAGATATATCTATCTATCTATCCATCCCATATCTATCTATCTATCTATCTATCTATCTATCTATCTATCTATCTATCTATCCATCTATCTATCCCATATCTATCTAGTAATTGATCTATCAATCTATCTATCCCATATTTATCTATCTGTGCGTGTAATGGAGTGTGGGTTGGACAAATGTAAAAGGAGGTTGGACAAGAAATGACTTCACAAATTTTTTTTTGTTAAATAACATATATTTATTTAGCTTACAAAAACGCATACAAATCCGCATGAAAAAAAATGCAAGAAAATCCGCATCAAATCTGCATCTGCGTTTTCTGCCAAGAGGTGCAGATTCTGTGCAGAAAATTCTGCAGGTAAATCAGCAACGTGTGCACATACCCTAAGGGTATGTTTCCACGTAGCGGAAACCATCCGGATTAGCTGCGGATTGAACGCTGCGGTCTACCGTAGCGTTTAATCTGCAGCGGCCAGATGTTCCTGCATAGTGGAGGCGATTTTATGAAATCCCGTCTCCACTATGCGTCCGATTACGCGGGTGACACACCGACGAATCCGGACATGAGGCGCGTCTTTTCAGATCGCAGCATGTCTATTTACCTTGCGGCGACGGAGCGTCGCCGCAAGGTAAATAACACTGTCCTATGTATCGTACAGTCCAGACATCAATATAATAAATAGGGTGTTCACATAACGCTGTGTGACCCGGTCACCAACCAGTATGTTTGATGGATCTAGGGGCTAATAAGTGATGGAGGGTGTGAACAGATGATACGAGGGTCCTGGTTGTCAAGAAAATTTTTTAGGGGCAAAACTGGGATAGGTGTGTAAGTTTGTTGAGGCAATAGATCAGTCTGAAGAGATTCATTCTTAGGCCACGCTTAAAAATGTGCAGGGGCAGACACTGACAGCTTGGGGCCACTGTGCAAGAAATGTGTCTGGGCCCCCTTCCTTTTAGGCTAAGTGCACACATCTAGGAATGTTTGCAGAAAATTCCTGAGCAAAAACTGACTTTTTCAGCGGTAAAAAACGCATGTGTTTTTCTTGCGCGTTTTTAGTGCGGATTTTGTGCGTTTTTACCGCGAAAATTTCCTGAACATTCTAGCTCAATAAAAACACTAGTTTTCCGCGAAATTAATGAACATGCTGCTTTTTTTCCGCAATGCGTTTTTTTCGCGGAAAAAAAACGCACCATGTGCACAAAAATAGCAGAATTAATTCTAAATAATAGGATGCTGAATTCATGCGTTTTTTAAGCGTTTTGTGCCACGAAAAAAACGTGAATAATCCTGAACGTGTGCACTTAGCCTTATGGTGACAAAGCTACATATAATATATATATATATTATAGTCACATACACATACATGTATATACACTGTGTTCCAAATTATTATGCAACAATTGTTTAGGAGTGATAAGGTAAGATTTTTTTGTTTGTCAGTTAAACTCATTGATGGTGATATGTGTCAGGGCTCTTTATATCACTGTAAGTAATTGCAGACACCTGTGCTAATTAATTTGGCAGGTGTGTCCAATGAAAGGCAAGACTACTTAAGAAGGCTGTCCCACATTATTAAGCAGCCTACATTTTCTGCCAAAATGGGAAAGAAAAAGGATGTGTCGGCTGCTGAGAAGCAACAAATTGTGGAGTGTCTAGGTCAAGGCATGACTACAATCAACATTGCCAAGACACTTCATCGTGATCATCGCACAATCAAGAAGTATGTAGCTGATTCACAGTACACACGTGTGCGTGCTGATAAGGGAAAATTGAGGACTCTTTCCTACAGGCAATTACGTCAGGTTAAAAGAGCAGCGGCAAAAAAGCCTTGTTATAGCAGCAGACAAGTTTTTGAAGCTGCTGGTGCCTCCAACGTCCCCCGAACAACAAGATGCAGGGTCCTTCAGAGGTTTGCAGCTGTGCGTAAGCCATCCTGTCGACCTCCTCTATCCACTGCACACAAGCAGAAACTGCTCCAGTGGGCCAAACAATACATGAAGACTGACTTCAAAACTGTTTTGTTCACTGATGAGTGCCGTGCAACACTCGATGGTCCAGATGGATGGAGTGGAGGATGGCTGGTTGATGGACACCCCATGCAAACATAGCAACGGCGCCAACAAGGAGGAGGTGGAGTAATGTTTTGGGCTGGAATCATGGAGAGAAATTGTCGGCCCCTTTAGGATCCCTGAAGGGTAAAGATGAACTCCATAGTGTATGTTGAGTTTCTCAAACAGCACTTCCTGCCATGGTTCAAGAAGAAGAACCGTGCATTCCGCAGCAAGATCATTTTCATGCATGATAATGCACCGTCTCATGCGGCACATAACACATCTGCATCTCTGGCTGCTATGGGCATAAAAGGGGACAAACTTATGGTGTGGCCCCCATGCTCCCCTGACCTCAACCCCATTGAGAACCTCTGGAGCATCATCAAAAGGAGTGTCTATGATGGCGGGAGGCAGTTCACATCTAAGCAACAGCTCTGGGAGGGTATTCTGTCCTCATGCAAAACAATTGAAGCAGAAACCATCCAAAACCTGACAAATTCAATGGACCAGAGAGTTCAGAAGCTCCTTTTGAACAAGGGGTCCTATGTGCAAATGTAACATCACCTAGAATAATGTTTTGAGTTGAAAACTGTTTGATTTCAGTTTGTAATAACCTGCTAATGCTTATAATTTCAAAAATGACCATTTTTTTTGTTCTTTATTAAAATGAAAAGGTTGAAAACTCTGCTGTGCATAATAATTTGGAACATGCATTTTGAGTGCAGTTTGAGTGTTTTATTTTTAAAAAAATATACTGTTATCATAGGCAGTTTGTACAAAAACCTTTCAATTGTACTCTAATAGTTATTTGACTGGAAAATTACAATGACTGAAATTCATATAGGTAATTTGGGAAAATCTGAGAAAATATTATTTGCATAATAATTTGGAACACAGTGTACGGTATATTACATAGACTCCTTTATTATGTATATTGCTGTCCCTTTTACAGTGCCCTCTCTTGTTATGTACAGTACCATCCCTTACATATTGGATTATAAAGACCCCTGTTTTTAATTACATACCGTCCTGTCTTGTTAGCTGTATAATGCAATGACGGCTGATGGAGTATGGGAAAGTTTCCTTTCCAATGGAGGAGCTGATGGACTGGTAATCTGGTCACCGGCTCCCCGATCAGCAGTAATTTTATATCTAAAAAGAGAGGGAACTATGTAATAAAAGAGGGCGCTGTGAATAACAAAATTAACAAGAATACACTATGTAAGAGACAGCACTGTACATAACAGAAGAGGAAGCTATATAATAGGGGACGGCACCATATATAACTAGAGAGGATGGTGCGTAATACGGGACAGTGTTATACATAATAAAAGAGGAAACTATTTAACTAAGGATGGTGTTATACAGAATTAGTGAGTACACTATATACTAAGGGACTGTGTTAGACATAAGTGATAATGTCTTCCTCCACCTCCCCTGTTCCTAAGGCCATTATAAGTCCCCCTTCTTCCCATCCCAATCCCCCCACACCCCTCATTGTCCTCCTCCCCCCACATCCCATTATTGTCCTCTCCCCCACCCCATCATTGCCCTCTTCACCACCCCGTCATTGCCTTCTCCCCATCACCCCGTCATTGCCTTCTCCCCATCGTTGCCTTCTCCCCATCACTCCCATCATTGCCTTCTCCATCACCCCCGTCATTGCCTTCTCCCCATCATCCCGTCATTGCCTTCTCCCAATCACCCCGTCATTGCCTTCTCCACATCACTCCCATCATTGCCATCTCCATCACCTCATCATTGCCTTCTCCCCATCACCCCGTCATTGCCTTCTCCCCTACCACCCCATCATTGCTTTCTCCATCACCCAGTCATTGCCTTTTCCCCATCACCCCGTCATTGCCTTCTCCCCATCACCCCATCATTGCTTTTCCCATCACTCCATCATTGCTTTTTCCCCATCACTCCCATCATTGTTTTTTCCCATCAACCCATCATTGCTTTTTGCCCATCATTGCTTTTTCCCCATCACCCCATCATTGCTTTTTCCCCATCATTGCTTTTCCCCATCATTCCCCTCTCCTCACCTACACGCATACACCACCACTCATCTCCACACACACACACCACCTCTGACCTACGCACACACACACCACCTCTCACCTACACACACACACCACCTCTCACCTACACACACATACAACCTCTCACCTGTCCGCAGCATCACCGGAGCCCGCGCTTCCTCACTCTGGCACAGCCAGCCGCTGAATGATGATGTCATCCAGCATCCAGCGGTGCTGCTCTGTGTCAGAGACAGGAAGCGCAGGCCGGGCAGGATGGATCCCTGCAGCTTTGCTCCTGCTATTTTCTTTTGCAGGCAGCGGAGCTGCTGGGATCGCTCCCTGCCCGCCGCACATGAGGGCAATCTGGCCAGGGGCCCTCGCATCCTCGGGCCCAGAGAAACCGGCCAGATTGCCCTCGTTATTAGCCGCCCTGCAGGGACCCCCTGGAGCCTCTGGGCCCCGATGCAACCACACCGGTTGAACCGGCGGTATGTCCGCCCATGAAACTGTGGGTATTGCTTAGCTATTCATACTGACGGCTTATAACAGGTCACTGATCCCTCACCAACCTGCCCCCTATTTTATATACTGAATATGTTTTGCAAAAAAAAAAAAATCACATTCAGCAGGCAGGCACCGGCACTGGACCATCATCACATATATAATGTCTATGTAATTATTTTATTTAGTGATATACATGTATTCAGAAAAAAATCTCTCCAAAATGGCGCCGCAGTGGCATCTATTAGTGATCTGATGGATGCTACTGCGTAGGCGCCGTCAGCGCTATCTTGGTGGAGATATTTTTTTTCTCTAGCAAAATGGCGCAGAGGATGCTAGCGCAGTAGCATTCATCGGATCTCCAATAGATGCCACTTTGCAGGCACGGCTGGTGCCATTTTGGAGAGATTTTTTTCTTTTTTCTGAATATATGTATTTCACTAAATAAAATAATTACATAGACATTATACATGCGATCATGCTACAGTGCAGGCGCCGCCGCCGGCCTGCTGCATGTGAATTTTTTTTTTCAAAACATATTCTACATATGTAAAATAGAAGGCAGGTCACTGAGGGATCAGTGTCCTGTCAGAAGCCATTAGCATCAATACCTAACCAGAGCACCACATGAAGACCCCCCACAGGCCGCCCACAGCACTGGCATATCATAAACTGAAAAGAAAGATTAAACAACAACCACAAGACAGATTTCATCACTCAGGTATCATTTTAATCATTATAACGGCGCCGACCTGACACTGTCTGTAGGTTACTGTGCACAATTCTGCCGACAGGTTCCCTTTAATCGAAGTGTCCAGGGTAACGCATTCCAAAGAACTGGCGCAGCACTTGAGAAGTCTTGGAGATGGGAATGGGAGGATCAGATTATTGAGGATGTTAATTTTAGGTTAGTAGCAGAACAGAGGACACGGGAAGGGTGGTAGACTGAGACAATGGAGGAGATGTAGGGTGGTGCTGAAGCGTGGAGCACTTTGTGGGTGAGAGTGATGTTGGTATTGAACTCTGGAGTGGATGGCTAACCAGTGCAATGACTGACACAGGATAGAGGCATTGGTGTAGTGGTTGGTGAGGAACAGTGGCGTACCGTCAATTGTAGCAGACCACGCAGCTGCTATGGGGCCCGGACAGGTGAGGGGGCCCGCGACGGCCGCTGCGGTTTGGCAGCTGTGCTGACACAGTACTACCAGGGCAGGGGGAGGCGGGGGAGGCGAAGCGCAGCTGTGTGCTTTATACTCACCTCCTCCTGGCGCGGTCTCTGCCCTGCTCTTCTCCCGCGGTCTCCGGCGCCTGTGTTCAGCGGTCACGTGGTACCGCTCATTAAAGTCATGAATATGTGCATATTCATGACTTTAATGAGCGGTACCACCTGACGGCTGAACACAGGAGCCGGAGACCGCGGGAGAAGAGCAGGGCAGAGAACGCGCCAGGAGGAGGTGAGTATAAGGGATATTTACCTGTCCCGTTCCACCGCTGCGCTGCTGTGTGCTCGCATCCTCTCTTGCTGTGAATGTTCAGGCATAGGGCGCGATGACGTAGTTTGTGCGCGCCGCGCCCTCTGCCTGAGCATTCACTGCGGAGGACCCAGAAGACAGCGGCGGTCAGCGGTGCACCGGGTGACAGGTAAATATCACAGGTGCCGGGAGGTGAGTATGTCTTTTTTTTTTGGTTTCAGCAGCTGCGGCAGTATAAGGGACCTATACTATGGGGTACAATCTATGGAGCATCTATGGGGGCATTATCTATGGAGCATGATGCATCTATGGGGGCATTATCTATGGAGCATCTATGGGGGCATCATCCATGGAGCATCTATGGGGCAGCATCTATGGGGGCACAATCTATGGAGCATCTATGGGGGCATAATACATTTTTTTTGTTAAATGTGTCTCCTCACTGTGCTGGCACTTTACATTTACAATGGCTCTGGCTTTTTTTTTTTTTGGGGGGGCCCCATTCAGACTTTTGCTATGGGGCCCCATGATTTCTATGTACGCCCCTGGTGAGGAATATTATCCTTCTGTATTTTTCACCCAATCCTGGTTTTGGCTTACAAATACTGAGGTAAAATACTGACCAAATAACCTGTGAACGTGGCCTAAGATGGGCTAAATTAACAGGCTCATACCAATTAGCGAATGATGCGCATCTTGTCAGTGGCGCGTGTTGTGAACACTTTTAATCCGGCTTCTGAGTTTGGGCTCCCTCTGGTGGTTGCTGCTGGTAATGAAGCTACTCTAGCTAACAGAAGTCAATCACCTGAGAGGGATGATTGGAGATCAGGTGTTACTGACTGGGAGATTTAAGTGAACAGCCTTCCCATAATTCTTGCTGGTGATTTTTTTCTTCCTGAGCCATTTGGGAGTCTGCTTGCTCCCTGCTGTGTCCTGCATCTTTCAGATAAGTTATTTGTGTCATGATCCGTTCCAGGGTTTAGTCCTGTCTGCCCTTGGTCCGGGTGGATCATGTCAAGGGTTAACTTTGCTCTGCCTCATTCTGGGTTCAGGTTGGCTATTTAGCTCTCACACATCCTGCTAGCAGTGTGAGCTATACTGCTACCTTCGGCTTGTGAACCTGACTGGTAACCCTTGATTTGTCCTGCTGTTATCCCTGACTTGTTCCGTGTCTGTTGTTTCCCTCTGTCTGCCCTGTTCCCTGCATTTCCCTGTTTGTCTGTTTGATTCTCTGGTTTTTGACTCGGCCTGTATTCGGACTTGCTTCTGCTTTCTGTCTTTGTCTTATCTGCTTCTGACCGTTGCTGACCTCCTGGCTTTCTCCTGACCACTGCTGCCTCCGTACGGTTTTGACTTGGCTTGCCTGACCACGCTCTCGCCACTTGGTGGCGCCTGTGTTTCTGCTCTGTAGAGGACTTGCTGAGACCTGTGATACTTCAGTTGACTGATTATTCCTGACTCAGTTTTGGACGTTTTTGCTGCCACCTGGTGGTGGTTTTGGCTGCTGCAGTGCAGGCCTACTCTGGTAGTGTGTAATCCCTTCTCTCCTCTGTAACCTACAGGTGGAGCACACACTAGCCTGCATTACAGCTGCATGACACTATAGCTCACCCCTACATATAAAGGGATTTCTGCATTTTTTTTATTTTTTTTTCTCTGCTCTGTTTGTTATGGATCCGCTCCATACCTTGGCAGATCACATGAATAGTTTGGCATTGATTATGCAAGACCTATTTGTGCAACAGAGGGAGCTTTCTAACACAGTAATATCGTTGCAGACTACTGAACCTACAGTAAATGACCCAGATCCTCTTCTCCGGGGAGAGGGAGAAATTCAGTACTTTCAGGGAGAGTTGCAAACTATGGTTTTCACTTAGACCCCTATCTTCTGGTGATGAGAGTCAGTGGGTGGGGATAATCATTTCCTTATTGCGGGAGGGACCTCAGTCGTGGGCTTTCTCTCTACCTGCTTCTGCCCCTGAACGTGTGTCTGTGGACAGATTCTTTGAGGCTTTGGGACAGATTTATGATGAACCAGACCGGGTCAGGGTAGCAGAGGACGTGATCATGGGTCTCTCTCAGAATGAACTCACTGCTGAACAGTATTGTTCTGAGTTCAGGAGGTGGTCTGTTGAGGTGTCCTGGAATGACTCTGCTCTAAGACGCCTGTTTGAGAGAGGATTATCGGATCATCTCAAGGACGCGCTGGCCCTTCATATGCCGCCCAGTTCCCTGGAAGAGGCCATGACCCAAGCCATTCGTATGGACCGGAGGTTACGGGAGAGAGGAATTATCCAGCATGAGATTCCCGTATTGCCTGCCAAGTCTGAGGTGGTATCATTCAAGGAGACTATGGAAGTTGGTACCATTAATTTCAAGGAGAAAGAGAGGAGACGGCGACGAGATGAGAAATTATGTTTTTATTGTGGAGATCCGGGACATTGGAAGACGGACTGCCCCTCTTGTCCATCAAATAAGGAGCTGCCGAGTCTGGGTGATGATCTAGGAGGTCATCCAGACTCTCAGGTACCATTTTCATCTTTTCAGAAAATTTTGTTAGAGGTGGAACTGTGTTATGGAGGTGGTAGTGCTTCCACTTCAGCATTTGTGGACTGTGGATCTTCCATGAATTTCATTAACTCTAGTATGGTGTTAAAGTTAGGGACAGTCAGGCTAGAGACTCCCATCTATATCGTTGCAATTGATAAGACACCGTTGGTTCAAAATGTCATTAAGTTTGTCTCTGAGGAGTTCCTCCTCAAGGTGGGTTCCTTACATCAGGAGCGAATTTCATGTTATGTTATGAATAATCTTCCTGCAGGACTGGTGTTGGGGTTCCCCTGGTTGCAGAGGCATAATCCTGTTATTGACTGGGGATCTCGTGATATTGTTAAATGGGGTCCTAATTGTTCCAATGGTTGTCTTTCTGCTGTTTTTGTGTCTGCCATTAGTCCGGAGGGTATTCCGGAGTACCTGAAGGACTTTGGGGACGTGTTCTCCGAAAAAGAGGCTGAGGTTTTGCCACCCCACCGTCCTTATGATTGTGCAATTAATTTTATTCCTGGTTCTAAATTGCCCAAAGCCCGTTTGTACAATCTTTCTGGCCCGGAACGTACTGCTATGAAAAACTATATCTCTGATAGCCTACGCAAAGGTCACATCCGTCCCTCTGTCTCACCTGTGGCCGCGGGATTCTTTTTTGTTAAGAAAAAAGATGGTGGTTTACGCCCGTGCCTCGATTTCCGAGAACTAAATAAAATTACGGTGAGAAATACCTACCCTCTCCCACTCATTCCTGATCTTTATAACAAGTGTCTGGGGCTAAGTGGTTTTCCAAACTTGATCTCAGGAGAGCATATAACCTTATCCGTATTCAGGAAGGGGATGAGTGGAAAATGGCATTTCTCACCTCTGAAGGTCTGTTTGAAAATTTGGTCATGCCATTTGGTCTCACGAAAGCGCCCGCAGTATTTCAGAACTTCATGAATGATGTTTTCTCTGATTTTATCGGGCGCTTTATGGTTGTATACTTGGATGATATCCTTGTTTTCTCGCCTGACAAGGAATCCCACATTGGTCATCTACGTGCTGTTCTTCACAGGTTACGGGGTAATTCTCTGTTTGCTAAACCCGAGAAATGTTTGTTTTGTGTCCAGGAGCTTTCCTTTCTGGGGATCATCCTTTCGGCCAATGGGTTTCGGATGGATCCCGGAAAGGTACAGGCCACTGTTGATTGGGTGCAACCCAGAGACCTCAAGGGGTTGCAGCGTTTTCTGGGTTTCGCCAATTATTATCGAAAATTCATCAAGGGGTTTTCTCAGGTGGTCAAACCACTCACCGATCTCACTCGCAAGGGGGCTGATCTCAAAGTTTGGTCAACCTTAGCAGTTGAAGCATTTGTTACACTAAAGAAATGTTTTATGTCTGCTCCTGTATTGGTTCAACCCGATCCATCTGAACCGTTCATTGTAGAGGTGGACGCATCTGAGGTGGAGTGGGGGCTGTGTTGTCACAGGGACCCGTTACCTTGACTAATTTAAGACCATGTGCCTTTTTCTCCCGGAAGTTCTCTTCTGCGGAGAGGAACTGTGATGTGGGTAACCGGGAGTTATTGGCCATAAAATTGGCTTTTGAAGAATGGAGGAATTTTTTGGAGGGGGCGGTTCATCGGATCACGGTTATCACGGATCACAAAAACTTGTCTTATCTTGAATCTGCTAAACGGTTGACTCCTAGACAGGCTAGGTGGTTGCTTTTTTTTTTTCTCGTTTTCATTTTTCTATCACTTTTCGACCTGGTTCCAAGAATGTCAAGGCTGATGCCTTATCTCGCAGTTTTGATTCAATATCACCCCCTGAACCTCCTTCCTCCTGTAATGTATGTAGTACAGTTCATATAGCGTCTTGTGCTTGGGTGCGATGAAAACACAGGAGTCACAGGTTTGATATAGAAAAGTCCTGTATTACTTCATACAAGTTGGCAGAAATAGTCACACAGTTTGCAGACACAGAAACAGGAGACACAGCAGGCCAGAGTAATCCAAGCTCAGCAATCACTCTCCAATACAGATTCAGGATCTTCTTCTCTGTTACCGTAAGTCCATGCAAACGTGGGTCTTTCAAAGAGCAGGGTTCAGAGTCCACAAGTGCTTCAGAGTTCCTCAGTAGAAATAGCTGGAGTACAAGGTCCAAGGCTTACAGGAGTCAAGTCACAGGTTCACTGCAGGCTAGATTCTGAAGCACTGATTGCTCAGCTGTGGCTGCTTAAGAAGCAAAGGAGAGAATCAGGGCGGGAACATGCAAGCTGGAAACTCCATTTTGACTGAGGGCAAGATAGCTGCAGCAAGACAGAAAGTAAAATGGCTGACGAACAAACTGAGTTTCAGGAATATATACATAGAACCTTACATTACTCCCCCCTTAAGGACAACCTCCGGATGACCTCAGACCAGGCTTGTGTGGGTACCTCTGATGAAACTGACGGAGCAAGCGAGGAGCATTAACGTTATTGACCGGTTCCCATGAGTTGTCCTCCACTGGGTAGCCCTGCCATTTAATCAGATATTGTAACTGATTTCTATACAACCTGGAATCTAAAATCCTTTCCACCACAAATTCTTCCTGACCATCGACTAGCACTGGGTCAGGGCAAGGAGAGGAACTCCAGGAAACGTATTGGGTGTCGCAGCCTTTAGTAGGGATACATGAAAGACAGGGTGGATTCTCATAGTTCTGGGCAGTTGAAGACGACAAGCAACGGCATTTATAATTTTACTGATTTTATAGGGTCCAATGTACTTATGTCCCAACTTAGACGATGGAATCCTTAACTTAAGATTTCTGGTTGACAGCCAGACCAAGTCTCCTACCTTGAAAGCTGGTGCAGGTTTACGAAATTTATCTGCTGCTTTCTTGTACCTTTCTTGAGCCGATTCCAGATTTTCCTTTAGAAGATCCATATTCTTCTGTAAAGACGTGATTCTTTCAGCCACTGCTGGTAAAGGCGTTTCTATGGGAAATCGTGGTAGAATGTTAGGATGATAACCTAGATTAGAGTAAAAAGGAGACTGTTTAGTGGAGGCACTCTGAGAGTTGTTATACGAGAACTCAGCTAATGGAAGTAGATCCACCCAATCATCCTGTAGGTGGCAGATAAAGCAGCGGAGATACTTCTCCAGGGTTTGATTGGTTCGTTCGGTCTGTCCATTAGTCTGGGGATGAAAAGCAGAAGAAAGGTTTACTTTAATGTCCAATGCTGCACAGAAATTTTGCCAAAACCTAGAAGTGAATTGCACCCCTCGATCCGAAATAACCTCATCCGGTACTCCATGTAAGCGAAACACATCTTTAATCATCAAATCTGATGTCTGTTTTGCAGTGGGTAAGCCGACACAAGGGATAAAATGAGCTGCCTTTGTTAGACGGTCAACCACAACTAGAATGGTGTTCTTCCCCTGAGAGGTTGGTAACTCCACAATGAAGTCCATAGAAATGGATCCCCACGGGCGGGACGGGGTGGGAAAAGGCTGTAACAGACCAGTTGGTGAGGAGCGAGGTGTTTTGCATCTTGCACAGACCTCACATGAAGTGACATAATTCAAAAATCCTTCCTGCAAGTGGGCCACCAAAAGAAACGAGAAAGAAATTCCTGTGTCTTTAGAATTCCTCTATGCCCAGCTATCTTGGAATCGTGAATGAGTTGCAATACTCTTAATCTGACTGTTTCAGGAATATACAGACGTTGTCCCTGAATCCACACACCATTCTTAAAGACAAGACTTACGTCCCTTGGGGTTGTGCCAAAAAGGAATCCGCATGGTATGCTTCCTTGATGTCCTTAAGTAGGTCTTGATTATGAATTACTCCTAGGAATCTAGAGTCAGGAAGAATAGTCTTAGGAGGAGTAATTGGACGTGTCTCTGCTGAGTAAATCCTAGAGAGTGCATCAGCCTTTCCATTGCACGATCCTGGTCTATAAGAGATGATAAAATTAAATTGGTTTAAGAAAAGATTCCAGCGAGCCTGCGAGGAGTCAGGCACTTAGCCACCTGATAAACTCAAGGTTACGATGGTCTGTCAGGACGACTATTTGCTGTGCAGCTCCCTGAAGAAGGTGTCTCCATTCTTTGAAGGCGGCAATAATGGCCAACAACTCTCTATTGCCCACATCGTAGTTCCTCTCAGCCGAAGACAACTGCTGGGAAAAGAAGGCACAGGGATGCAAGACATTCTTCTCACCTGTTCTCTGAGAGAGTATAGCTCCAACGGCACAGTCTGAAGCATCCACCTCTATTATGAAGGCAAGCTCGGGGTTGGGATGTACTAGGATAGGTGCAGTGGTAAATTTATCTTTTAGACGGGAAAATGCTTCCTGGGCTTGGGGAGTCCAGGAAAACCTAGACTCTTTCCGGGTAAGTTGAGTGATAGGTGACACTACCTCAGAGAAATTTCTAATGAAACGTCTATAGAAGTTGGCAAACCCGATGAAGCGCTGTACCTCCTTCACATTTCTAGGACTTGGCCAATCCTTGATGGCTTGGGTTTTGCTTCCATCCATACTAATTCCTTGTGTAGACAGTACATACCCCAGAAATTGAATTTCGGTCCTATGGAATTCACACTTTTCAAGTTTGATGTAAAGATGATTTTGTCTTAGACGTTCCAAGACCATTCTCACATGTCCATGATGTTCCTCTGTGGAGTTAGAAAAAATTAGAATATCATCCAAATAAATTACCACAAATGTATCTAGGAGATCCCTGAAGATGTCATTCACCAAGTGTTGGAAAGTGGCTGGGGCGGTACTCAGACCAAAAGGCATAACTAGATATTCAAAGTGTCCATAGCGTGACCTGAATGCAGTCTTCCATTCATCCCCAGGTCTAATACGGACTAAGTTATAGGCCCCACGAAGATCTAGTTTAGAAAAAATTTTGGCATGTCGCACTCTCTCCAATAACTCAGGGATTAAAGGCAATGGATAACGGTTTCTAATAGTAACCTTATTGAGTTCCCTATAGTCTACGCATGGTCTCAGAGATCCATCTTTCTTCTTTACAAAGAAGATGGGTGCACCTGCAGGAGATGAAGAGGGGCGTATGAAGCCCTTGGCTAGATTTTCATCTATGTAATCCTTTAAAGCCTTTAGCTCGGGCCCCGCCAGGGGGTAGATCTTACCAAAAGGTATCTCTGCTCCAGGCAATAATTCAATTGGACAATCATATGGACGGTGAGGAGGAAGCTGGTCAGCGTTCTTCTTGTCACATAAATCCACATAGTCCTGGTATACAGCTGGTAGTTCAGAGACTGACATGATTCCTTTAGGAACAGAGCAAGCTGAAACTTTTGGACTCATCTGTTTCTCTGGAAAGTGTAATTCCTTGGTCTCCCAGTTAATGGTAGGATTCTGAGCCTGCAGCCATGGTAGCCCTAGAATAATGGGAAAGTGGGGAGAAGAGATAAGCATAAAGGACAGTTTCTCTTGATGATCTTTACCCATAAGAACCCTCAAAGGCTCTGTTTCCTGATCCACTGGTCCAGAGGTCAGCAGGGAGCCATCCACAGTTTCCATCTGTACTGGAGTAGCCTTCTTCACTGAATGTATTCCCTGTTTCAGAGCAAAGGAGACATCCATAAAATTTCCACTTGCCCCTGAGTCGATCATAGCAGAGCTAGACACCCAAGCTGAGTCAACCCAGAGTTTGATGGAAAGAAAGCAATGAGAATTGTTTTTCTTACAACTCAGCTGGGACACCGCTGAGGAAACTTGAAAAATGGCAGCGTTTACACAGTCAACGTCCTCAGAGGTAATGGAGTTTAAGTCCGAGAAATCAAGATCTGTTGCTGCAGATCTCTCTGGAGCCTGAGGCTCGGACCTGACAGATCCCCTCTCGCAACACTCACAATGAATGAGTGCTGCAGTAGTCTTACGAGAACGGCTGGGGCAGTTTATAATGAAGTGCCCTGACTTACCACAATAGAAACATAGATTCTCCTTAAAACGATGTTCCTTGCGTGCATCACTAACCCGTCGTTGTAAAGAGTCTACCTGCATGGGTTCAGGTTCCCGTGTAATCCTACTCAAAGGTTCCTTAGCTGGAGAGGAAGGTAGGAAAAGGTTAGTACGATTGCTTTCGAACCATCTCTCTTGCCTGCGTTCAGTCAGACGAGTATCAATACGGATGCAGTAGTTAATAAAGTCACCTAACGCAGTGGGAGGGTCGGCACGAGCAAGTTCATCCTTAATCAGTGGAGATAACCCCTTTCGAAAAATAGATTTTTTGGCGGAACTGTCCCAGGTGGTATCAAGGGCCCATCTCCTGAAATCCAAGGCATATTCAGCTACCGAGTGCTTACCTTGGCGCAAAGCTAACATGGCTGCTTCAGCTGTTGCACCTCGATTGGGGTCATCAAACACCTGCCCCATGGCTGAAATAAAATCATCAAGGTGATTCAAACAATCATCCTCAGTCTCAATCAGAGGGTTTGCCCACATTAAAGCCTTGTTGGTAAGCAACATAATTATAGTAAGCACCTTAGATCGTTCAGTGGGAAATTGTGAAGCATGTGCAGAAAAAAAAAGATTGCATTGATTAATAAATCCCCTGAATTTCTCACGTTCACCGCCAAAACGAAAAGGGGGCAACTTGGGAATCCCAGCACTCGGGGCTACGGCAGGAGCCTGGACTTCGCCCCTCTAGAACCTCAATCCTGCTCGCAAATCCTGGGTAGTCTGTCCAACCACTTGCAAATTGTGATTATTGAGGTCCTGTAGATTTGTAAAACGGGTCTTTATATTCTGCAAATCTGCAAGGATATTATCAGTCACTCCGCAAAGTTCCTTTATGCGGGCCTCCATTTTCCAGATCTTTTAAGACAGGATTACTGGAAGAAGAGGAGAGAAAAAAAAACAATAGTGTTCACCTGTGGCAACACTGCAGAGAGAAAAAAAAATTAGGAACTGCTCACCTGGAATGGTTGTGAGAAGTCACAACCACTATCATCACCGAAAGTTTCAACCAGACATCTGATATCCAGAGTTACAGCAGACAAAAAAGAGAAAAGAAAGGGAAAAAAAAAAAACAATAGTGTTTACCTGTGGTAACACTGCAAAAAGAAAAAACTTAAGGGAATTGCTCACCTGGAATGGTTGTGAGAAGTCACAACCACTGTCATCACAGAAAGTACAACGGACGTCTGATATCCACAGTACAGCAGACACAGCCTTCCAGACCCAGCAGACACTAACGTTTTGGCTTCAGAATCTTGTAATGTATGTAGTACAGTTCATATAGCGTCTTGTGCTTGGGTGCGATGAAAACACAGGAGTCACAGGTTTGATATAGAAAAGTCCTGTATTACTTCATACAAGTTGGCAGAAATAGTCACACAGTTTGCAGACACAGAAACAGGAGACACAGCAGGCCAGAGTAATCCAAGCTCAGCAATCACTCTCCAATACAGATTCAGGATCTTCTTCTCTGTTACCGTAAGTCCATGCAAACGTGGGTCTTTCAAACAGCAGGGTTCAGAGTCCACAAGTGCTTCAGAGTTCCTCAGTAGAAATAGCTGGAGTACAAGGTCCAAGGCTTACAGGAGTCAAGTCACAGGTTCACT
The DNA here is from genome assembly GCA_033576555.1 of Oophaga sylvatica. Taxonomy (NCBI): domain Eukaryota; kingdom Metazoa; phylum Chordata; class Amphibia; order Anura; family Dendrobatidae; genus Oophaga; species Oophaga sylvatica. The sequence continues at coordinate 926,115,651 of JARQOD010000001.1, read as the reverse complement.
GCAGGCTAGATTCTGAAGCACTGATTGCTCAGCTGTGGCTGCTTAAGAAGCAAAGGAGAGAATCAGGGCGGGAACATGCAAGCTGGAAACTCCATTTTGACTGAGGGCAAGATAGCTGCAGCAAGACAGAAAGTAAAATGGCTGACGAACAAACTGAGTTTCAGGAATATATACATAGAACCTTACACCTCCATTCTTCAGCACGGGGTGGTTGTTGCGGGGGTATCCTCTGAATTGGAACAGGAAATTCAGAAGGCTCAGTCTCTTGCTCCTTCCTCTTTGCCTGATAATAAACTCTTTGTTCCCGTTCAATACAGGTTGAGGGTTCTCGGGAATTCCATGATTCTGCTCTCAGTGGACACCCGGGGATCTCAGCCACTCGGAAAGCCATTGCTAGCTATTTTGGTGGTCCTCCATGAACTCTGATATCACTATGTTTGTGTCTGCTTGTGATACCTGTGCCCGTGCTAAGAGCTCACATAACCGGCCGGCCGGGGAATTGGTGCCATTGCCAATTCCAGATAGACCTTGGACTCATTTGTCCATGGACTTCATCACTGATCTCCCTCCTTCGAATGGCAAAACTGTAATCTGGGTAGTGGTTGACAGATTCAGTAAACAGGCTCATTTTGTACCTCTGGCAGGATTGCCTAATGCTGAGACACTATCTAGGTTGTTTGTTGAGCACGTTGTACGACTGCATGGCGTGCCTTTGAGTGTGGTTTCTGATAGAGGGGTACAATTTGTGTCCAAATTTTGGAGGGCATTTTGTAAAAGACTGGGTATTTGCTTAACCTTCTCCTCTGCTTACCATCCTGAGACCAATGGGCAGACGGAGAGGACCAGTCAGTCACTCGAACAGATTTTGAGGTGTCTTGCTACGTCTCAGCAGGATGATTGGTGTTCTTCATTGCCCGTGGCTGAATTTGCATTCAATAATCGGATTAACCAGTCCACTGGCACCTCTCCATTCTTTTGTAACTATGGTTTTCACCCCCATTTTGGTGAATTTTCTAGGCTGGATTCAGGATGTCCAGGGCTGATACGGCAGTACAAAGATTGGGGGAGGTGTGGAGGGAGGTCCAAAAGAACATTGGGGAGGCTCAGGGCAAACATAAATTTTTTGCGGAAAAGCGACGGTCTGTAGGACCTATGTTCCTGGTGGGAGATAAAGTATGGTTGTCCACCAAGAATATTCGTCTAAAGGTTCCCTCTGCTAAGCTAGGTCCCAGATTTATTGGTCCTTACGAGATATGGAGGTGGTCAATCCTGTTGCCTTTCGGTTACGCCTTCCCCCGTCACTCCGGATCCCCAATGTGTTTCATAAATCCCTTCTTAAGTCATTTGTACCATCTTCCACAGGGCCTCCATCCCCTCCGCCTCCTGTCTCTGTGGATGGTCAGACCGAGTTTGAAGTGGAACGGATTGTGGATTCGCGTAGGGTCCGTAGTTCACTTCAGTATTTGGTCCATTGGAAGGGTTATGGTCCTGAGGATCGATCTTGGGTCCCGGCGCGATCGGTACATGCTGATCGATTGGTTCGGGCATTTCACGCACGTTATCCTGGGAAGTCTGGGGGTCCGGTGGCCCCCCCTTGAGAAGAGGGTACTGTCATGATCCGTTCCAGGGTTTAGTCCTGTCTGCCCTTGGTCCGGGTGGATCATGTCAAGGGTTAACTTTGCTCTGCCTCATTCTGGGTTCAGGTTGGCTATTTAGCTCTCACACATCCTGCTAGCAGTGTGAGCTATACTGCTACCTTCGGCTTGTGAACCTGACTGGTAACCCTTGATTTGTCCTGCTGTTATCCCTGACTTGTTCCGTGTCTGTTGTTTCCCTCTGTCTGCCCTGTTCCCTGCATTTCCCTGTTTGTCTGTTTGATTCTCTGGTTTTTGACTCGGCCTGTATTCGGACTCGCTTCTGCTTTCTGTCTTTGTCTTATCTGCTTCTGACCGTTGCTGACCTCCTGGCTTTCTCCTGACCACGCATATTGCTTATTCCTTTTGTCCTGCTGCCTCCGTACGGTTTTGACTTGCTTGCCTGACCACTCTCTCGCCACTTGGTGGCGCCTGTGTTTCTGCTCTGTAGAGACTTGCTGAGACCTGTGATACTTCAGTTGACTGATTATTCCTGACTCAGTTTTGGACGTTTTTGCTGCCACCTGGTGGTGGTTTTGGCTGCTGCAGTGCAGGCCTACTCTGGTAGTGTGTAATCCCTTCTACCCTCTGTAACCTACAGGTGGAGCACACACTAGCCTGCATTACAGCTGCATGACAATTTGGCTGTTTATTTCTGTGGCATTTGTTTACCTTTTGCTTTTCTCAGTTTTCTGCCTTGCTGGAGTTAGTTCAGCCAGGTTCCCTGTGGGGGGCCTGTGCTGGACTCTGTTTCTCATTTGCCACAGCTTATGTATTTCTAGTTCCCTGTTATTGCAGTATCTGTTGATTTGCGTCCAGTTCACACCAGAGTTCTGATTTAGCGGGGGAGAGGTCGTGTGGCCTCAGAATCTATCTATTCCTTTAGGGCTCTACTCCGGGGCACTTAGCTTTCCCCTTTCTCTCTTTAGGCTTAGTTAACTCTTTGGCTGTGTCGAGGCGTCTAGGGCATCGTAGGTACGTCCCACGGCTAATTCTACTTGTGTTGTCAGTTTAGGGTCTGCAATCCGCTAAGTTACCAACCTCTCTGGGTGTCTGGTTGCCTAGCCTATTTTTGCTATTGTCCTCCTCGGTTACCAAATCATAACAGAATCACCGGCCTGACTGTAGATTCTATGGTATTCTAAAGACGGAAAGAATAGTAAAAAAAAAAAAGTCAGAATTTTTTATATATTTTTTCCTCTTTTTCTCTGGGGGCCATAGGGGGATTTTTTCTTCATGGAGACTAAGCATTTGTCTGATCGTGTTGAGCAGCTCGCTGCTGAAGTTCGGAGAATTTCTGCCTATCTCGCTCAGTTGTCTACTGTAGAACCTAAGATCCCTATTCCTGATTTATTTTCTGAGGATCGGTCTAAATTTTTGAACTTTAAGAATAATTGTAAATTGTTTTTTTCCTTGAAACCTAATTCCTCGGAGAACTCGGTGCAGCAGGTTAAAATTGTCATCTCCTTGTTGCGCGGCGGCCCTTAGGACTGGGCTTTTTCCCTGACACCTGGGGATCCTATTTTGGCTAATGTGGATGCGTTTTTTCAGGCTCTAGGGTTGTTGTATGATGAACCTAATATTATTGATCAAGCTGAGAAAACCTTATTGGCATTGAACCAGGGTCAGGAAGCGGCAGAGTTATATTGTCAGAAATTGCAAAAGTGGGCAGTCCTTACTAAATGGAACGATGATGCCCTAGCGGCTTTTTCGGAAAGGTCTGGCAGAGACCATAGAAGATGTTATGGTGGGATTTCCGGTCCCCTCTGGTCTCAACGACTCTATGTCATTAGCCATTCAAATTGACAGACGTTTACGGGAATGTAAAACTATGCGAGAGGCGGTGTTGCCTTTCGAACAAACTTCTGAGCCCATGCAGTGTGATAGGGTTGTTTCTAGGGCTCAATGTCAAGAATTTAGAAGGAGTAATAAGTTGTGCTTCTTTTGTGGGGATGCCTCTCATACTATTTCCGTCTGCCCTAAGCGGGAAAAACATTTTGCTCACTCATTTGTTTTGGGCAATGTACAGTCTAAATTCCTCTTGACGGTTACCTTGATCTGCTCCTTATCTTCATTTTCTGCTAAGGCTTTTGTTGATTCAGGAGCAGCCCTGAACCTGATGGATTTTGACTTTGCCAAACGTTGTGGTTTTCCCATGGTACTCCTGCGGACTCCGATTCCTTTGAGGGGTATTGATGCTCCCCCTTTGGCGGAGAATAAACCCCAGTTTTGGACCCTGGTGATAATGCGAGAGACCCGGACCACCAAGAGAATTGTAAATTTTTGGAGTTACATAGTTTACATCACATTACTGTACTGGGTTTTCCTTGGTTGCAGACCCATAATCCTGTTTTGAATTGGAAGTCTGTGTCTGTGGTTAGTTGGGGTTGTCAATGTGTTCGCAGTGACACTCCTGTTTTCGCTACCTCTCCCCAGTCTCAAGATGTCCCTGACTATTTGGCTGATTTTTCTGATGTGTTTAGTAAGAGTTAGTCTGCGTCCTTGCCTCCTCACAGGAGTTATGATTGCGCGATTGAGTTAGTGCCCAGCTGTAAATTTCCCAAGGGTCGGCTCTTTAATTTATCTGTACCTGAACATGATGCTATGCGATCTTATATCAAAGAGTCATTGGAGAAGAGTCATATTAGCCTGTCCTCTTCACCTTTAGGTGCCAGCTTTTTCTTTGTGGCCAAGAAGGATGGCTCATTGAGGCCATGTATTGACTATCGTCTCCTTAATAAGATCACTGTTAAATATCAATATCCGTTACCCCCGATTTCCGATTTATTCTCCAGAGTGAAAGGTGCTAGTTGGTTTACCAAGCGGGGGCATATAATCATATTCGCATTAAGCACGGTGATGAATGGAAGACGGCGTTCAATACTCCTGAGGGGCATTTTGAGTACTTAGTGATCATTTTGGGCTCACTAATGCCCCTTCCGTCTTCCAATCTTTCATGAGCGATATTTTCCGGGATTTTGTGGACAAGTTTTTGATCGTTTATTTAGACGATATTTTGATTTTTTCCAATGACTGGGATTCTCATGTGGAACATGTTCGGAGTGTATTCCGGATTTTGAAAGAAAATGCTTTGTATGTTAAGGGACCAAAATGTCTCTTTGGCGTTTTTGGGATTAATTTTGCCTCTGTCTGCTATTGAAATGGACCCGGTCAAGGTTCAGGCCATTTATGATTGGGTTTAGCCCACTTCCTTGAAGGCTCTTCAGAAATTTTTAGGTTTTGCTAATTTTTACCATAAATTCATAAGTAATTTTTCTGGTATTGTGAAACCACTGACGGATTTGACCAAAAAGGGTGCTGATGTGGTGAATTTGTCTCCAGAGGGAGTTTTGGAGTTTCAGGCGCTTAAGCGGAGATTCACTTCAGCTCCTGTTCTACGGCAACCTGACGTTTCTCTCCCATTTCAGGTGGAGATAGATGCTTCTGAGATTGTTGCAGGAGCCGTTTTGTCCCAAAGGGATCCTGTAACCTCTAAGATTAACCCTTGCGCCTTCTCTCGAAAAATTTTCCCCAGCTGAACGTAATTATGATGTGGGGAATCGGGAATTATTGGCTAGGAAGTGGGCGTTTGAAGAGTGGAGACATTGGTTGGAGGGAGCCAAACATCAAGTTGTGGTCCTCACTGACCACAAGGACTTGATCTATCTCAAATCAGCCAAGTGATTAAATCCTAGACAGGCTAGGTGGGCTTTTTTTTTCACGCGTTTTAACTTTGTGGTCTCCTTTCTTCCTGGCACTAAGAATGTTAAGGACGATGCCCTCTCTAGGAGTTTCTTTGCGGATTCTCTTGATGTGACTGAGCCTACTACCATTCTAAATGAGGGTGTGGTTCTTTCCGCTATCTCACCCGATTTGAGACTTGCCCTGGAGGAATTTCAGGGGGATAAACCTGAATCGTGCCCTATGGGGAAATTGTAATTCCCCGACCAATGGAGGAGGAAAGTAATGTCTGAAATTCATTGCTCCGCACTGGCTGGTCATCCCGGTATTTTTGGTACCAAAGATTTGGTGAGTCGGTCTTTTTGGTGGCCTGCTTTATCTCGTGATGTCAGGAATTTTGTGCAGTCCTGTGGGACTTGTTCTCGCTTCTGCCTGTCCAGGTGTTGATTCTATGGTAGAGAGAATGCAGCAGATTTGGAATCAAGTAGTGGATAAGTTGTCTCTCTCTCAGGAGAGGGCCCAACGGTTTGCCAACCGGCAAAGGACTGATAGTCCCCGGTTTAAAGTAGGTGACATGGTTTGGTTGTCCTCAAAAAATATTCCTATGAAGGTTGCGTCTCCAAAATTTAAGCCAAGGTTCATTGGACCTCATAAGATTTTGGAAATCCTTAATCCCGTTTCTTTCCATTTGGCTCTTCCAGGAACGTTCAAGATTCACAACGTTTTTCATAAATCTTTGTTGAAAAGGTTTGTTGAGCCAGTAGTTCCTATGGCTGCGCCCCCTGAGCCTGTATTGGTTAAGGGCAATCTGGAGTATGAAGTAGAGAAGGTATTGGATTCTTGTCTGGCTAGACGGAGACTCCAGTACTTGGTCAAGTGGAAAGGTTATGGTCAGAAGGACAATTCTTGGGTGTTTGCTTCTGACACTCATACCAAGAGATTGGTTTGCGCCTTTCACTGGGCCCATACTGATCGGCCTGGTGGCTCAGGTGAGGGTTCGGTGACCCCTCCTCAAGGGGGGGTACTGTTGTGAACACTTTTAATCCGGTTTCTGAGTTTGGGCTCCCTCTGGTGGTTGCTGCTGGTAATGAAGCTGCTCTGGCTAACAGAAGTCAATCACCTGAGAGGGATTATTGGAGATTAGGTGTTACTGACTGGGGAGATTTAAGTGAGCAGCCTTCCCATGATTCTTGCCAGTGATTTGTTTTCTTCCTGAGCCATTTGGAAGTCTGCTTGCTCCCTGCTGTGTCCTGCATCTTTCAGATAAGTAATTTGGCTGTTTATTTCTGTGGCATTTGTTTTCCTTTTGCTTTTCTCAGTTTTCTGCCTTGCTGGAGTTAGTTCAGCCAGGTTCCCTGCGGGGGTCTGTGCAGGACTCTGTTTCTCATTTGCCACAGCTTATGTATTTCTAGTTCCCTGTTATTTCAGTATCTGTTGCTTTGCATCCAGTTCACACCAGAGTTCTGATTTAGTGGGGGAGAGGTCGTGTGGCCTCAGTATTTTTGCATATCAGACGTGTTGGAATTTTTCTTAGGGTTTTTGCTGGATTGCAGACAGTATCCTTTCCTGTCCTGTTCTATCCAGTTTCGGCCCCAGCATTTCCTTACTCTATTTTCTGTCTGTGTTTGTGCTTCATCTGTCTCACCGGCAATATATGTTGGGGGCTATCAATTCCTTTGGGGCCTTACTCCGGGGCAGTTTAGCTTTCCCCTTTCTCTCTTTAGGCTTAGTTAACTCTTTGGCTGTGTCGAGGCGTCTAGGGCATCGTAGGTACGTCCACGGCTAATTCTAGCTGTATTGTCAGTTTAGGGGTCTGCAATCCGTTAAGTTACCAACCTCTCTGGTGTCAGGTTGCCTAGCCTATTTTTGTTATCCTTCTCGGTTACCGAATCATAACAGGCGTGCTCCTTGTCAGAAATGCTACTCTGGTCAGGGCCTGGAGTAATGTGTGGCACTGCTAATAAGTCTGATGGGCAGATGCACTGCTTTTGGTATTTTACACCAATTTTCTGGGTTAAAGACTTTGTTGAATTGACTCCAAAAGCTCCAACCAATGGTACATTAACCGTAAAAATGATATAAAAAAAATTACTTGAAATAATTGCAATAATAATTGAATAATTGCAGGAAAAAATTATTTGAGCGCACCATTGTTACGGTGAGAACCAATATTTACAAAAAATGTTGCATCAAAAGGGCTAATAGCAGAAACAATTGGTTAAACAAGATAAAAGAAGTCCTTTTTGTTTTCTGTATTAAATTATTTCAAATAAGCTGTGAGTTTTATGTTTGGAAAAAAAAGGCATTTTTTCCCTAATCCTGGCCAGAAATGCCGCGTGTAGTCAAAATGTGCACAGGGCGCTCCCCACGACGCAGACGACTGCCAGGAAGACGCATCCAACACAGGTGGGAGGAGTGTACATAGAAGTGGGCGGAGTACATAGTGCGATACATAAAATGGGCGTGGTCTATTAATGTTTACCTTAGCGGCTTCCCTCTGTAGTAGGCGGAGTTATTCACAGGTCTCGCGCAGGATGCAGCGCTCTGGCTCCGCCCCTTCGGGGGACGGACGTTGTGCGAGGTTGAGTCTCCGGCAGGAAATTCCGGACCGGTGCTCGGTTGTTGTGGCCGGTTTGCCCCGGGGCTCCCCGTGATGGAGCTGAGGTATTGGGGTGGTGACTGGGGGTTGCCCTCCGTGCACCCCGAATGCCTGGTTGTGCTGGTAAGAGCGGTGTGACCCAGCAGATGTTGCAGTGCCTGCAGTGAACAGGTGTACCCATCATCATTGTGCGATGCTCTGCAGCCCCTGCCAGATGTGTAATGCTCTGCAGCCCCTGCCTGATGTGCAATTAATCTGCAGCCCCTGCCTGATGTGCGATGCTCTGCAGCCCCTGCCTGATGTGCGATGCTCTGCAGCCCCTGCCTGATGTGCGATGCTCTGCAGCCCCTGCCTGATGTGCGATGCTCTGCAGCCCCTGCCTGATGTGCGATGCTCTGCAGCCCCTGCCTGATGTGCGATGCTCTGCAGCCCCTGTCTGATGTGCGATGCTCTGCAGCCCCTACCTGATGTGCGATGCTCTGCAGCCCCTGCCTGATGTGTAATGCTCTGTACCCCCTCCTGATGTGTAATGCTCTGCAGCCCCTGCGTGATGTGCAATAATCTGCACTTCCTGCCTCATGTGCAATGATCTGCAGCCCCTGCCTGATGTACGATGCTTTGCAGCCACTGCCTAATGTGCAATGCTCTGCAGCCACTGCCTGATGTGCAATTCTCTGCACTTCCTGCCTAATGTGCAATGCTCTGCAGCCCCTGCCTGATATGCAATGCTCTGCACTTCCTGCCTAATGTGCAATGCTCTGCACTTCCTGCCTAATGTGCAATGCTCTGCAGCCCCTGCGTGATATGCAATGCTCTGCAGCCCTGCCTGATGTGCAATGCTCTGCACTTCCTGCCTGATGTGCAATGCTCTGCAGCCCCTGCCTGATGTGCAATGCTCTGCAGCCCCTGCCTGATGTGCAATGCTCTGCAGCCCCTGCCTAATGTGCAATGCTCTGCACTTCCTGCCTAATGTGCAATGCTCTGCAGCCCCTGCCTGATGTGCAATGCTCTGCAGCCCCGCCTGATGTGCAATGCTCTGCACCCCCTCCTGATGTGTAAAGCTCTGCACCCCCTGCCTAATGTGCAATGCTCTGCAGCCTCTGCCTGATGTGCAATGCTCTGCAGCCTCGCCTGATGTGCAATGCTCTGCAGCCTCCGCCTGATGTGCAATGCTCTGCAGCCTCCGCCTGATGTGCAATGCTCTGCAGCCTCCGCCTGATGTGCAATGCTCTGCAGCCCCGCCTGATGTGCAATTCTGTTCCTCCACCATACTGATGTGCACTACTCTGCTCCTCTCATACTGATGTGCATCTGCCCCTTGGCCTGCTCTCCTCATACTGATGTGCACTGCTCTGCTCCCCTCATACTGATGTGCACTGCTCTGCACCCCTCATACTGATGTGCACTGCTCTGCACCCCTCATACTGATGTGCACTGCTCTGCTCCCCTCATACTGATGTGCACTGCTCTGCTCCCCTCATACTGATGTGCACTGCCCTGCATCCCCTCATACTGATGTGCACTGCCTGCACCCCTCATACTGATGTGCACTGCTCTGCCCCCTCATACTGATGTGCCTGCTCCTCTACTGATGAGCGCACCCCTCATACTGATGTGCACTGCTCTGCACCCCTCATACTGATGTGCACTGCCTGCCTCAACGATTCGCTGCCCCCATCCTGATGTGCACTGCTCTGCTCCCCTCATACTGATGTGCACTGCTCTGCACCCCTCATACTGATGTGCACTGCTCTGCACCCCTCATACTGATGTGCACTGCTCTGCACCCCTCATACTGATGTGCACTGCTCTGCACCCCGTGTCCTGATTGCAATGCTCTGCTCCCCTCATACTGATGTCACTGCTCTGCTCCCCTCATACTGATGTGCACTGCTCTGCCCCCTCATACTGATGTGCACTGCTCTGCTCCCCTCATACTGATGTGCACTGCCCTGCTCCCCTCATACTGATGTTCACTGCTCTGCTCCTCTCATACTGATGTTCACTGCTCTGCTCCTCTCATACTGATGTGCACTGCTCTGCATCCCTCATACTGATGTGCACTGCTCTGCTCCCCTCATACTGATGTGCACTGCCTGCTCCCTCATACTGATGTGCACTGCTCTGCTCCCCTCATACTGATGTGCACTGCCCTGCTCCTCCTCATACTGATGTGCACTGCTCTGCTCCCCTCATACTGATGTGCACTGCTCTGCTCCTCTCATACTGATGTGCCTGCCCTTGCTCCCTCATACTGATGTGCACTGCTCTGCACCCCTCATACTGATATGCACTGCTCTGCACCCCTCATACTGATGTGCACTGCTCTGCTCCCCTCATACTGATGTGCACTGCCCTGCTCCTCTCATACTGATGTGCACTGCTCTGCACCCCTCATACTGATATGCACTGCCTGCACCCCTCATACTGATGTGCACTGCTCTGCTCCCCTCATACTGATGTGCACTGCTCTGCTCCCCTCATACTGATGTGCACTGCTCTGCTCCCCCTCATACTGATGTGCACTGCCTGCACCCTCATACTGATGTGCACTGCCCTGCTCCTCTCATACTGATGTGCACTGCTCTGCACCCCTCATACTGATGTGCACTGCCCTGCACCCCTCATACTGATGTGCACTGCTCTGCTCCCCTCATACTGATGTGCACTGCTCTGCACCCCTCATACTGATGTGCACTGCTCTGCTCCCCCATACTGATGTGCACTGCTCTGCTCCCCTCATACTGATGTGCACTGCTCTGCTCCCCTCATACTGATGTGCACTGCTCTGCTACGATTCCTGCTCTGCTCCCTCATATGATGGCCTGCTTGCTCCCCTCATACTGATGTGCACTGCCCTGCTCCCCTCATACTGATGTGCACTGCCCTGCTCCCCTCATACTGATGTGCACTGCCTGCTCCCCTCATACTGATGTGCACTGCTCTGCACCCCGTGTCCTGATATGCAATGCTCTGTATCACTGTGTTCTAGACGGAGGGATCTCTGAAGTTCATGTCTTGCAGGTTTATTATTTCTTTTGCCCTGAGAACAGGTTTCTAATACACAAGGAGATGAATAATCGTTTAAAGCGTAATCGTTGGTTTCTAATTTGTCTTTCATAAATCAAATATACACTGTTCAAAAAAATAAAGGGAACACTAAAATCCCACATCCTAGATATCACTGAATGAAATGTTCCAGTTAATCTTTATTCATTACACAGTGGAATGTGGTGGGAACAATAAAACATAAAAATGATCATTGTAAATCAAAATTAATATCCCATGGAGGTCTGGATTTGGAATGACACTCAAAATCAAAATGGAAAATCAAATTACAGGCTGATCCAATTTCAGTGGAAATGACTCAAAACAAGGTAATGAGGCTGAGTGTGTGTGGCTTCCACGTGCCTTTATGACCTCCCTACAACGCATGGGCATGGTCCCAATGAGGCGGTGGATGTTCTCCTGAGGGATTCCCTCCCAGACCTGAATTAAAGCATAAGTCAACTCCTGGACAGTCTGTGGTACAACGTGGCATTGGTTGATGGAACGAGACATGATGTCCCAGATGGGCTCGATTGGATGCAGTTCTGGGGAATGGGCAGGGCAGTCCTTAGCATCAATGCCTTCATCATGCAGGACCTGCTGACACACTCCAGCCACATGAGGCCTAGCATTGTCCTGCATCAGGAGGAGCCTAGGGCACCTGCATATGGTATCACAATGGGTCTCAGGAGTTCGCACCGTTACCTAATGGTATTATTTGCTAATCTTGGTGTCCTATGGCAAATGCCAATCTCCCTGCACCCACTTTATTTATTATTCTTTTACTTATATAGCGTTATCATATTCCGCAGCGCTTTACGTACATTATCATCGCTGTCCCTAATGGGTCTCACAATCCAAATTCCCTATCAGTATGTCTTTGGAGTGTGGGAGGAAACCGGAGAACCCAGAGGAAACCCACGCAGATACGAAGACAACCTACAAACTCCTTGCAAATGTCCTTTGTGGGATTTGAACACCGGACCTCAGTGCTGCAAAGCAACAGTGCTACCCACTGAGCCACCGTGCTGCCCAAAGGAGGAGGTAGTGGTCCTGCTGCTGGGTTGTTGCCCTCCTATGGCTCCCTCCAAGTCTCCTAATGTACTGGCCTATCTCCTGGTTTCTGCTCCATGCTCTGGATACTGTGCTGACAGACAGAGCTACCCTTCTTGCCACAGCTTGCATTGATGTACTGTCCTGGAGGAGCTGCACTACCTGAGCAACTTCTGTGGGTTGTTGACACCAGCTCATGCTATTGCACAGTACCTCTTGGTGTGAGAGCATTGACAAAATGCAAAAGTGACCAAAACAATAGCCTAAAAGGATGAGAACAGAGAAATGGTCTGTGGTCACCCCCTGCACAACCACTCCTTTATCAGGGTTGTCTTGCTAATGGTCTATCATGGCTACCCGTTGTCTGTTCCGTTTGCACAACAGCAGGAGAAATTTATTCACAATAGGTGTTGCTTCATAACTGGACAGGTTGATTTCACAGAAGTGTGATTGACTTGGGATTACATTGTGCTGTTCCCTTTATTTTCTTGAGCAGTGTACATGAAAATAAGCAACTTTGTAATATATTTTACCAGAGAGATCTGCTTCTTTCTCTGCCAGAACTGATCAGTCATTATCAAAATTCTTAATTCTGAGGTAAAGGGCTCATAATCAATTGAAAAACGGACTAGTGCAATCCAATAAAAAATCTGATTGCTCTCTGCCTAATGTTATTCTATGATTCCCTGCTCATCTGCAATTTTTTTTTCTCAGCTCAGATCGGACTGAAATAAAAAATCGCAGTATGCTGCAATTGGCTGCATATATCGTTATACTCACTTTTACCCCTAATCCACTGAAGCCCATGTCCCCTGTAAAAAAAATAAATAAAATAAACCACCATAATCCTCGCCTGTCCAACGAGATGATAATTCACTAAAGCTAATGTCACCTGTAAAAGAAAATATAAAACAACCATAATCTTCACCTGTCCAACGAGATGATAATCCATTTGTCCTGCAACGAGTGTAGCTCTGCCACATCTAGATGCCATGCTGAACATTGGCATGATGAGAACGTTCAGACTGGCAGCTAGCAGAGACACTGAGCTGCGTGTCATAGTACAGCATCAGTGTTTCATGGTGCCGTGAATAAGTTAAGCGGAGTTGTGAGCTGATGAACTCATTAATATCATTGCTAGGGCATGAGAACGTTCACAGGGTAATCAAAAGGGTTATTTTCATAATACAGCATATTCCTGGTAAAGGTACAGTACAGACCAAAAGTTTGGACACACCTTCTCATTCAAAGATTTTTCTGTATTTTCATGACTATGAAGGCATCAAAACTATGAATTAACACATGTGGAATTATATACTTAACAAAAAAGTGTAAAACAACTAAAAATATGTCTTATATTCTAGGTTCTTCAAAGTAGCCACCTTTTGCTTTAGTTACTGCTTTGCACACTCTTGGCATTCTCTTGATGAGCTTCAAGAGGTAGTCACCTGAAATGGTCTTCCAACAGTCTTGAAGGAGTTCCCAGAGATGCTTAGCACTTGTTGGCCCTTTTGCCTTCACTCTGCGGTCCAGCTCACCCCAAACCATCTCGATTGGGTTCAGGTCTGGTAACTGAGGAGGCCAGGTCATCTGGCGTAGCACCCATCACTCTCCTTCTTGGTCAAATAGCCCTTACACAGCCTGGAGGTGTGTTTGGTGTCATTTTCCTGTTGAAAAATGATGGTCCAACTAAACGCAAACCGGATGGAATAGCATGCTGCTGCAAGATGCTGTGGTAGCCATGCTGGTTCAGTATGCCTTCAATTTTGAATAAATCCCCAACAGTATCACCAGCAAAGCACCCCCACACCATCACACCTCCTCCTCATTGCTTCACAGTGGGAACCAGGCATGTAAAGTCCATCCGTTCACCTTTTCTGCGTCGCACAAAGACACGGTGGTTGGAACCAAAGATCTCAAATTTGCACTCATCAGACCAAAGCACAGATTTCCACTGGTCTAATGTCCATTCCTTGTGTTCTTTAGCCCAAACAAGTTTCTTCTGCTTGTTGCCTGTCCTTAGCCGTGGTTTCCTAGCAGCTATTTTACCATGAAGACCTACTGCACAAAGTCTCCTATTAACAGTTGTTGTAGAGCTGTGTCTGCTGCTAGAACTCTGTGTGGCTTTGACCTGGTCTCTAAGCTGAGCTGCTGTAAACCTGCGATTTCTGAGGCTGGTGACTCGGATAAACTTATCCTCAGAAGCAGAGGTGACTCTTTGTCTTCCTTTCCTGGGGCGGTCCTCATGTGAGCCAGTTTCTTTGTAGCGCTTAATGGTTTTTGCAACTGCACTTGGGGATACTTTCAAAGTTTTCCCAATTTTTCGGACTGACTGACTGACCTTCATTTCTTAAAGTAATTATGGCCACTCGTTTTTCTTTACTTAGCTGCTTTTTTTCTTGCCATAATACAAATTCTAACAGTCTATTCAGTAGTACTATCAGCTATGTATCCACCAGACTTCTGCACCACACAACTTATGGTCCCAACCCCATTTATAAGGCCAGAAATCCCACTTATTAAACCTGACAGGGCACACCTGTGAAGTGAAAACCATTCCCGGTGACTACATCTTGAAGCTCATTAAGAGAATGCCAAGAGTGTGCAAAGCAGTCATCAAAGCAAAAGGTGGTATAATTCCACATGTGTTAATTCATAGTTTTGATGCCTTCAGTGTGAATGTACAATTTTCATAGTCTTGAAAATACAGAAAAATCTTTGAATGAGAAGGTGTGTCCAAACTTTTGCTCTGTACTGTATGTTCTCACAGACTTTTCTGACTGGGATTCTGAAGTTGATCCACTTCAAAATTCATGTAAAAAAAATTCTGAGTAAACGTACAGTATCCTAAGGGTATGTTCACAGACCTTTTCCAGGCAGTGGACCCTTTTCAGGAGGATTTGCATTGTTTTCTATTGTATCGTGTGTAGAGCATCTTCAAATTGGAAAATGCCTGAAGAGTGGTCCGCTCACTTCTTTTAACCGCTTGGTGCCTTTGAACGCCTCTGAAGAGGATAAAAGATGCTCAAAAGCCTGTACAAATGAACAGCAAGCAGGGTTGTGGAGTCGGAGGTGGAGCCCATTTTGGTGGAGTCAGTGTCATGGAAATTAAGGAGTCGGAGGTTTGGCTTGCTGACTCCACAGCCCTGACAGCAAGTCCAAGTCATTTTTACATAGAAACGCATATATTTATCCTTTGGAGACTGAAAAATGCGTTGTGTGCACATAGTTTGAGGATTGTTTTCCTGGTACTTTCCCATGTACTTCTTTATAGCGCTTCAAAAAGGCCAGAGAAATTAAAGTACAAAATATGAAATTTTTTTTTTATAAAAACACTAAACTGTAGAGATGACCAGAAAGATTGGCGGTGCCCCTATTTGACCTCTGGTCAGTGCTTGCCGTGACACAGTGTGAGGCCTGGAAAGCGACAGTCACATCCAGAAGATGCCAGTCGCAGAAGTGAAGTCCGTCCGTGATAGGACCGAAACGGAGTCCCACAAATCTTCCCACTCATCTCTAGTAAATACTAATCATGAAAAATGTTAAATATTTGGTGCTTTTTACAAAACCCTTTAAAATTCAGGAAAAGTAGTCACAGAAATCCTTGGGAACATGGAAGAGGAATGTGATTTTGTGCTATGGCTGATTTTACCACTTTTGTGTTAGGCAGGGTTAACATCAGGTTATTGATCTCCGCTCAGTGTGTACAATGGTAGAAGCTGCCTATGTCTCTTCGTGTCCTTCAGTTTCCATAATGACACTATTTTCGTTTTTGGTAACGCAGAAAAAAAAGGATGGAATATCGCAGTTGATAATGTAATTCTATACACTGCTATCCAGTACAGACATGTACTGCACGGTGCACTTCATTTGTACAATGAGGCTCTATGGGTGACGGCCTCTCTCTCTGGCTCATATGTTGATAGTAGGTCATGAATGTGATGTAACCAAGGTCTAAGTTTTGATAAATATCCCTCATATTTCAATCAGAAGGGTTTAAGATGGTTGTTGTCTTGGTTCTCATTCCATCAATGTAGCAAAGAACGCTGTAGGCAGGGAGTGAGCGGGAGACTGTGAAGGACGACGGACGTTTTGCGCTATCAAGGCGATTGTACGGGTTCAAACCATCATCATGGTTTATAGAAACGCCTTGATAGCGCGAAACGGTCGTCATCCTTCACAGTCTCCCGTTCACTCCCTGCCTACTGTGTTCTTTGCTACATTGATGGAATAAATGAGCATATTGATCCAGTAGTGAATACACTGCATGTAGATCAAGAAGTGTTATATAGATTAAGTAGTATGCCTGCACAAAAAATATCACTAATGTAATGAGCTTTCTCTTAGCACACCACCAATTGAAAGAAGTTAATTTATAAGCATATAATATGCCTGCATATAAATAAGCAATACCGCGGCCTGCAATGTTACAATGTCTGTGCAGAGGGACATAAAATTTCAAAGTAAAGCTGTACTGAATTTTCAGCCGACATCCTAGTGATTGCTGTTGGGGTACCTATAACCGCGATGTTTGCATTCAACCATCCATACCCTGTGCCCCACACATGTTACCTGGGTTTGTAATGCTGTCACGGATAAAGTGCCAAGTGACACGCCAACGCTCCTGACCCCGACGCGCGTTTCGCTATCGCTTCCTCATGGGGCCGTGTCTAGGTAGTGGGCGTCATTGAAATTATACTGTCGCGCGACCAACAGAAGTACGGGGGAGATGTCAAACTGGAAATGAAACAGGCATGTCACCTGATAAATCAGGGTCCCGCCCTGCCGCATGGTAACAGTAACCATGCTACCAATATAATGCGGAGACGCTAGCGCTTCCTCATGGGGGCGTATCAAAGTCGTGGGCGTCTTTGTAGTTATGCTATCTAGTAAAAAATTAAAGTGCACTGTGCTAAATCAATATTAAGTATATAGTTGTTCGTGACTAAATTATTTCACCTGTGATGTAAACCATAAAGTGCTTAGTGCATATATCTCAACAAACAGTGTATATAGAGTGTGAAAGGCACTATGGTACAACATGACCATATAGCACACAGTAAGAATATCATGTGCAAGGTTGCAAAATTGCAGATATAGAAGATAATTACGTGAATATAACAGACAATTATAATTGTTAGTGGTTGAGGAAAAAAAAAAGAAAATTAATATGTGAATCCCTGAATCACAATATAGATGTCCTGACCCACACTGAAAGTGGAGAGAGGCGACCGTCCCCCTGCAGGACGGGGACAGATCTAACCCCACTCCACCCAAAGTAGGTGTCAGACACCACATGTGTTTATTGAAACACATATATGATTAAAATAGCAGATACATGTGATGTGAATACAAGAAATATAGGAAAGGAATATAGAAATATGAAACAAAAATGAGGACATAAAACAGTGATGCTAATATATTTATTTAAAAGGGAAAAAGAATCTGAACACCCAAAGCGAAATTCAAGAGTGCACCACTTAAAAGTGTGTTTAAGTAAAGTGTACTAAACATGTATACCCCCGAATACAGACTAATAGTGGTGATATAGTACCGCTGCTGTTATAATAACCCCCCCTCACTCACCACGAAGCTGGACACTGACCCTAGAAATCACTAGTTCTTCATATTAATGTGTATATATTCCATATTAGCCATTCCAAGGAAAGTTCTCAGGTGGATCCTATTGTATCTTGAAACTGTTGAAAACTTGCAGGAAAACCGGATAGACCTCCCCGATTCATAGTCACATCGATAAGAGACATGGGTATATGTCAATTCCGAAGTGAGACAAAGCTCATTAAAATGTGCATAAAACAACATAAACACAATAAATACACACAAAAATGTGGGATAAACCCACTACAGACAGACAAGTTAAAACCTGATACTAAAAGTGAAAGAGAGAAAAGAGATTACAGTATATACTCGTGTATAAGCCGACCCGAGTATAAGCCGAGACCCCTAATTTTGCCTCAAAAACTGGGAAAACTTATTGACTCATGTATAAGCCGAGGGTGGTGCTGCACAAGGGTTAATGGTGGTCCAAAAAGATACTCAGTAGATAAATACCCCCCATAAAATGCTGCACAAGGGTTAATGGTGGCCCAAGAAGATGATCAATAGATAAATACACCCCATAAAATGCTGCACAAGGGTTAATGGTGGCCCAAGAAGATGATCAATAGATAAATACCCCCCATATATTGCTGCTGCTGCAATAAAAAAAAAAAAATGACATACTCCCCTCTCGTCGCTGGGGTCAGGTGCCGGTGTCCTGAGGAGGCGGGAACACCGGCGCGCTATGGGGGCCAAGTGCCGTTGTCGCCACTGGCTCAGGCCCCTGGCACTGGCGATATTTACCGGTCACTGTTCCATCGCTACGCGCCGCTCTCTCTCCCGGGTCTCTGCAGTGACATTCAGCAGAGGGCCTCGCATTGACTACGTCATCGCACCCTCTGACCTGAACGTCACAGTCAGAGGACGTGGAGGACAGAGCGGCGGTGGAATGGGGACAGATGAATATTGCTCTTCTCCCCGTCCTCCCCCATCATACTCGCCCCCTCCTGGCGCACGGTCTCTGCAGCCCCTGCTTCTTCCATGGTCTCGGCGCCTCTGCTCTTCCAGGTCTCAGCGGTCACGTGGTACCGCTCATTAAAGTAATGAATATGCGCATATTCATGACTTTAATGAGCGGTACCACGTAACTCTGAACATAGGCGCCGGGAACCTTGGGAGAAGCAGGGGCTGCAGAGACCGTGCCAGGAGGGGGTGAGTATGATCTCTGACACCCGCGCTCCCCCGGTATATGACTCGCGTATAAGCCGAGAGGGGGACTTTCAGCCTTAAAAAATGGGCTGAAAATCTCGTTTATACGCGAGTATATGCGGTAATAGGATACTAGCGGGAGATGGAATAAAGGATTTTTACCACAGGACCTGGTGAGTGCCATTTATCACTTTTTTCTTGGATGACGTAGAATTATTTCTAACGCGAGCACCACCAATAGTTTTTGCACGCAGCTTACTGCTCCACGTGTGGAGATAATTTATGCCATCATTAGGAAGGACTGGGGCTGAAATAGCTCCACTTGAGCCTCTGATAGTCTATAGTGCTGTTCACCATATGGCCACAAAAAAATCACAGAGACATGTGCGTTTTTTATTTGAATCTCAGATAAAAATTACCCATATAAGTATATGGAAAATCGGTGACAGCGCATGGACGGCATCAGGGAGCAATCCGCGAGCTGTCTGTGATTTAACCTTGCAGTGAATAGCAGGCGCTTTGCACATATTTATTCATCTGTCACTGATGAAACACTGACCACAAACACTAATGAAACTCCTAGGAAAAAGGAACACAAACAATGCAGAAGTAATAAGCACACCAGTAAATACAAAAGGATAAATTATTACTGTAATTAGTATACATTTTATTATATCAAAGAAACTCCGATCCAAAACAACAACGGTTTGTACGAAATAAAAAAACAACAGACCTCAACATGAGACCTTAGACTTTGTTCACATATCACTTTTGATTCCTGCTTTTATTATCTATCTGGGAAACATAAAACCATTCAAGGGGTTGTCCACTACTAGGACCACCTCTTCCTGATCTAACTATTTAGCCCCGATGAAATAATAAAACCCGTACTCGCCTCCCGTGTTGGCGCAGATCCCGCGGTGTCGGCACTTGCGCTGGACCCAGGTGGATGCCAGTAGTTAAGTATCACTCAGGGTTTTTCTTTATGTTACAGCTGCACGCTGTCAATACCTTTATGTGATGGCATTTTACTAGGATATGGTATTATTTTATGATTCTGAAGGACCTTCTGCCGATTCTGAGAATTAAGGCTTTGCAGCGTTACAGCAACACTGCATCCTCACCGTTGCATTACAAGCTTTTAGGCTGCATTCACACATTCATGTTTTGCTTTCTGATCTATGAACTAGCCGCTGGTCTCCAACAGCCTTACAGGAATATATGAAACTGTCGCGTTTCGGTCCGGAGACCCTTGTCTGTGCATTGTGGTCTATACTTAGGCTACTTTCACACATCAGTTTTTTTGTGTCAGGCATAATTCGTCGAATACCTGAAGGGACGGATCCGGCGATGAAATGAAAAAACTGATGCAACGGATAATTTTTTTTGCTGGATCTGACCTGAACTTTTGAACCCGGAAAAAGACGTTTTGCAGCCGGAAAATGCATGACCGCATATGGCGACTAGGTGGGTTTTCCTTACCTTCTTACCGCTTGCTGTTATCCTCCCCACCAACCAAATAACTCGTTCCTCCAAAATAAAACATAGTACATAATTCTTTGGATTATATTGGCCACAGCGGCCATTTTATTAACAAAACATACATAAAATTACATACATTAAATTGTATAAACACTTCCAATATCAGAGGGGAGGGTTCTTGGAGCTAAAGATCTGGCTTTTCCTAAAAATAACCAAACAAAATTTGACCACCATATTACCCTCAGCCGTAAACCACCAGCTCGAGGGCACCAGACAACCCTTTTAGGGAAGACCAAAAACCACCATGAGCTCCCAGGGCAAAACCCCGTCCAGAGCCCATACCAAAAGCCAGATCACCCCACATCATTTAAATGCCCTCAATTTCCTCCAAAATTCCATCCCTGAATTATAACCACTCCAAGAACCCCCACCCCCCGCCAACCACGAACAAACCTGACCACCTCAGGTTCGCGAGTGCCCCAACACCACCAACGCCCTCTCCAATCCCTCCTGAATCGCCAACGCCCATAAGTCTGTCCCAATGTCATTTAAATGCACCCCATCTGCTCTCCAAAAGTTTCCCACCCCCGCTTCTAATTCAAAATGACGCACACTAATACCCCCATTTCTAGAAACAAAAGTCGCTACAGCTCTATTTAGCTTAATCCTGGCCCTGTTAATCCCTTTTAAAGACCTCGCACCTCTCCATTTTTTCCTCGGAACTATATCGGACCAGACCGTCAACACCCCAGGAAACGATGTCCATATTCTCAACAGATCAAAACGAATGTCCCTAATAAGCTCTCTAACAGGTTTTACCCCTAAATCATTGCCACCCATGTGTACTACCCAAACATCAGGTGCTCTATCACACCTAACAGCCCTAACAAATTCCCCCAACACTCTGGACCAAACCATCCCCCAAAACCCCAACCAACGCACAACCACCTGCTGTCTATTGAATCCCAGCTGTCTGCCGTCCGGCCTCACGTCAGCTCGTAACGCCCCCCAATGAACAAAAGAATGGCCGAAGATCCAGGCTAAGAAAGGTTCACAATCTGCAAAATATAAAGTGACAAAAAACATAAACCCTCCGTTTACAAGCTATGCATGCTTCAAGAACGAACGTAACTTAAGTACCTATTGGAGCTCCATCTACCAATGCGGCGAATCGCCTCTGGCCCAAAACCCCGCATATGTGCTTCAGACGCCGCCCCAATACGGAACGAATGCGAACCGTAGACTTCAGTGGAAACACCCAGCTCCCCCAAACCCTTCTTTAAGATTGCAATAAACTGAAAACGGGACACGAACGACCTGTCACTGACACAACAATGATCCAGACCTTCCCCTCCATACCCGCCAATACCGGGTCAAACATCTATGAGGGCACATATCAGACCCCTCTACCCTCCCGAGCACTACCTTTCTTCCGTTACCTAATTGGTCGGTCTTAGACCGTCGAATGCAAAAACTTATACCACGACGACTTATTTCCACATCCTCAGCCATCAAACCTCCCATCCTGTTCCTGCTCTCTGAAACCAGCTCTCCTATCCTCAATGCCCCAAAAAACGCCAAAGAAAAGGCTAATTGAAATAATGCCACCTCAAAGTCGGAACAACAAATCCTGTACAATACCCCGCCTAAGCGTCCCAACATGCTGAAAGTAATCGGTCTACGCTTATCAACACAACGTTTTCCCCTCCGTAACCCTTTTAAAGCTTGCCGCACTAGAAAATCCTTTGTGGCATCCGCACACCCTTGCAACTGAAAACCAAAAGCTAAACCCGCCATAAATTTATTAATCCGTGAAAATGACCATGCTCTCTCCGACAATTCCCCCACCAACATTAACAAAACCTGTGCCCTACCCTCATCCGACACGACTATTCCCTGCCTAGACAACCACTCCTGCCAAAAAACCCATGACTCCTCATAAGACGCCCAAGTTTGGCCCGTCACCGACTCACGAATCAATTGTTCTGCACCTCCAAAACCACTCGCCACAAATGAGAAGGGCATTCCGTTCCTGCACTCTCTGCTTCTGGCGCCAGGTCCCGGAACCTCTCCCACTGTAAACGAGACAAAGCATCAGCTATAGAGTTTTTTACACCTGGAACATGCACAGTTGACACCCATGCATTCAGCTCCATGCAACGTAGGACCAACTCCCGAACCAATTTTATCACCGGGGGAGATGACGCAGACAAAGTGTTAATTATTCCTACCACACTCATATTATCACAATAAAAACGCACCTTCCTATCTCTAAATAACTCTCCCCAAATGAAGACTGCCACAACAATTGGGAACAACTCTAACAATGCCAAATTCCTAGTCTACCCATTACTATGCCACTCATCTGGCCACCGTCCAACGCTCCACCGCCCTTTCCAATATGCCCCGTACCCAACTCCACCAGCCGCATCCGTATAAATTTCACATTCAAAATTACTCTTAACTTCCTGCTGAATCAAAGACCGCCCATTGTATTGTGTCAAAAAACTCTGCCAAACTGCCAAATCATCTCTGTGTTCCCTTCTTAACCGAATAAAATGATGCAGGGCTTGCACCCCCGCAGTCGCCCTGGCCAACCTACGACAAAAAAAATCCTGCCCATAGGAATGATTCTACACGCAAAATTCAATCTCCCCAACAACGACTGCAACTCTTTTAACTTCACTTTTCGCAACTGCCGCATCCTGTCCACCTCTTGTTTAAGAAGAACCAATTTATCTTCCGGTAACCTACACTCCATCCTCTCCGAGTCAATCAAGATCCCGAGAAAGCTCAGCGACGTTGAAGGGCCTTCAGTTTTTTCCCCTGCCAATGGTACGCCAAAAATACCAGCCACCCATTCCATTGCTGCCAAAATGTTTCTGCACAACACCGAGTCTGCCGGACCAATAAACAAAAAATCGTCCAACTAATGAATCACCGATTGAACACCAGCAACATCCCGAAGCGCCCATTCCAAAAACGTACTGAACGTCTCAAACAATTTACACGAGATTGCACAACCCATCGGCAAACATCTATCCAAATAAAAAACCCCGTCCCAAAAACAGCCCAACAACGGAATACTGTCCGGATGAACAGGCAGCAAACGAAACGCCGCTTCAATATCAGTCTTTGCCAATAAAGCTCCTTCACCATACCTCCTAACCCACCTTACCGCAGCATCAAAAGACGTATACTCAACGGAGCATAACTCTTGCGATATACCCTCTCCTAGTGTATTCTCACCCATCCCTGTAGACTGTGAGCCCTCACGGGCAGGGTCCTCTCTCCTTCTGTACTTGTGTGTCCCTTGTCTAGCACATGTTTATTGTACCTGTCTATATTTTTCCCTTTTCATATGTAAAGCGCCATGGAATAAATGGCGCTATATAAATGTATAATAATAATATACCATCATTAACAGAAAACCCCTTCGGGTACGACAAATGCTGAATCAGCCTGAACTTGTTCGCTTCTTTTTTGGGAACAACCCCCAACAGAGAAACAACCCCCCCCCCCCCCCCCCCCCACCGGCAAGGACCTAAACGGCCCGCCATCCTACCCAATTCTACCTCCTTTAACAGTTTTTTCCCAACAACGTCAGCGTGTAAATACGCCGACCTCAAGTTTTTTGTAGAGAAAGGGACCTTATGATTAGGAGCGGGAATTCTAAAACCTTCCGCGAAACCACTTCTAATGACCTCAGCCCCATCCTGATCAGGATACCTATTTAGAAAGGGGGCCATCCCTTGAAGCCTCACTGGCGTCACCCCCTTTTCCGGCACCCACCAATAGCTTTCCTTTTGCCTTTTTGAAACACTTGGAAGCTCCATGTGAACTCCCGCCGCAAAAGGAACACTCATGTTTGAATTTGCAGGTAGCACCGTATTTGCACTGGCCGTCGTTGAACTGCCAGCAACTGCCTGTATTTTCTTTTGTGCCTTGCGTCCCTTGCCCGCTACTCCCTCTCCCTGACTGTTGACTGTTGCCTCCACCCCCACCCTGAAAGGACTGCCCATACCTAACAGGGGCCATAACCTTCAACCATAACCCGATATCCTTCTGATCCCATTTTATCTCAGGCCTCACCGCTTTTCTCTGCCTGAATTGCTCGTCATAGCGCAACCACGCCACCCCCCATAAGTCCTATGAGCCTCCCCGATAGCATCGAGGTAACAGAATAGACCAGAACAATTCTCCGGAGCCTTCTCCCCAACCATGCTAGCCAAAGTTGCAAAAGCTTGCAACCAATAGATGAATGTTTGCGGGATGAACCTCCACCACCGCTTTTCCTCCTCCTCTTTTTTACTATCATCCTTCTTCCCCTTATCTAAGTTAAACTTTTCCAAAGGCAACAAAGAGAATATCTCCACATCGCGCCAAATTTTTTCCTTAACCTCCTTTTTTAAATGGGCTCCCAAGGGCCCCTCGAAGCAAACATAAACTTCCCCTTTTGCGCGATCATCCAACTTAATCTTATCCCCTTTCTCTTTTTCCGTCTGCACCGACAACGATACTCCTTGACCCCGCTCATCCTCGATCTGCACCGAACTGTCATTACCTACCGTCGACCCGACGACTAAACCCGACGACCATGCCCCAACTGGCGTAACTCTCTCCGTCCTTAGAACCCCACTCTCTAAGCGCTGCAAAACCTGCGCCATACCCCGCAACACCTCACGGAAATCCCCATCGCCGGTCCCCCCAGGGGCCCCAGCCTGCCCTCCCCTAAACCCCGGCGTCTGACTACCTATCACCCCCTGCCCCACAGCCCCTATGGGCGACATACAAAACATAGAGGTCTGCTCACCAAGCTGCGCGGGTGCTGTGTCCCCGCCAGCCGACACTCTGGAATCCAGCCGTCCCGATCCGTCCTGGTGGTCGCTATCGATCTCCGAATCTTCCTCACCACTTCTTGACTCCAGGCCCGAGCCCCTGACCTCCTCGTCATCAGGGGGGATCGGTGCCGTTGAAAAATGCCGCTCTTCCACCCGAAGTCTTGAACGGGATCGCACCCCCGCTTCCTCCCTCCGACCAGCATCGCCCCCGCGCGACCTGCCAGACAGCGCCTGGTTGCTGCCCGCCGCTCTTCCTTTATCTAAGCCTGGCATCGCCTGGTACAAAGGCGCCTGCCAGCCCGTCTGTCTCTGCTCACTACTCCTTCGTCCCATCGACCCTTGTCTGGCACCCAGCCTGTGCCCATCCTCCACGGTGCTCTCGATGCTCCCGCACTACCGGCGTCACCAGCTCCGCTTCCTCCCGCCCCTTCGCTAGCCAAGCCCCGTTGCAGATCTGCGCTCCCGCCTGCACCGCAACGGGCCCGTAGTCCTGTCTTCGCAGACCGCAGCGATGCGTCCTGCCCATCCTGTTGCGTCCTGGCCGGCGCCGCACTTGCAGCCCTTTTCCTGCGATTCGCTTCGTTCGCACCGGCGACCCTATGGGAAGCGCCCGCGGCGTCCTGCTCTTCCTGCTGCACCCTGGCCGGCGCCGCACTTGCGGCCCTCTTCCTGCGATTCGCTTCGTTCGCACCTGCGTTCCCCTGGGAAGCCCCCGCTGCGTCCTGCTCATCCTGTTGCGCCCTGACCGGCGTCGCACCCGCGGCCCTCTTCTTGCGATTCGCCTCGGTCGCACCTGCGATCCCCTGGGAAGTCCCTGCTCCCGGCCGATTCAGCTGCCCAGGACTCACTTGCGATCCTGAGGCCTGCTCTTCCGGTCCCGGCCTGTCAAGCTCTGCCGCGCGACGTGCGCCGAGTAGGCCGCGCTCCAGCTGCGGCCTGTTCCTCACTCTGTTCGCGTCGCCCAATGCCTGCGGACCGGCTTCTTGGATTCCTGCCGGAGCAGGCACCGCGACCAGCAGCACTGCCACCGCACCCCTCGGCAGGGTCCCGAGAGGGGCTCCTCTGCCTGCGCCCGCCGCGCGTCGCCAATTCAGGGGACAGTCTCTCCGGAGGCCGGGTTCTTCTCCCCCTGCTGTTCACCGCCTGCGTCCCCGAGTTCCCAAGGATGGAGGAAAGCTGCTCCTCCAACCATCCTCCTCTCCTAGAGCGCGCCGCTTCTCTCAAATGGGCCATGAGGTAAGTCACTGAACTTGACATCCTTCACTCTTCTTGATTTTATCAGGAATGGCCCTTTCCCGCACTTTTCTCCCTAACAACCCCTTAAACACGCCCACTCTATCCGTCCCCCAATCAACACAATCTATTTCAAAAGACTCTTACCCCCCCCAACCCTGAAAACTCCTCCCCCAGCTCCAATGCAGTCATGTGGGGCTTCCACCTATCTCCGCTTGCTCCAGCCCCTTCTGGTTCGCATGTCCGGAGACAGTGGAAAAAGTAGTAGTAGTAGTAGTAGTAGTCGTCGTCCGGTTCCATAGACTTCTATTATTTCCGGCCGCCTGATGCGCCGATTCAGGCACTATCAGGCGGGTCCGGAAAGAAAGAAAAAATGTTGCAGTGACCGTTTTGTCCGGCCGCCGGAATGTACATTTCCAAAAACGGATGCAACGCAATGACATCAGGCGCGATCCGGCGCTAATGAAAGTCAATTCCAAAAAAAACGCATCCGGTACCGAATCCGTTTTTTTAAAAACACACCGGATCATGCCTGAAGTAAAAAAAACTGATGTGTGATAGCAGCCTTAGGCATCAAAACATAGATGCGTGAATCCAGTCCGAGACTACGGGGAGCTGCACTGTGGCCCCATCCATGTGACTCCAGCTGCAGTTTCTTGTACAGCCAGATGGCTAAGAATGCCACTGTGTAGGGTATCAAGTAGGTTGGTGGTCCCAGAGATCGGACCCTTACCGACAATTTAGGACATATACACCATTACTTCGTGAGCTGTGAATTGCTCTTCGGGTAGGTTCATATGTATAAATAATCGTTCAGTTTGATCCAGAAATCTCGGACTATGCTTTTCTGATTTATCACCCGTGTGCAGCCCTTATACAGTCTGTTAGTTACAGCAGCAGCAATTACTCATTTACAGTTTCCTATGCTATAGAATTGCAATGCGTCCATGAAGATTCGTTGCTATACTGTGGCTCCGTGTGACATCCAATTTTTTATTTTTTACATATGGGGAAAAAAATCTCTCACCTGCACTGCCCTGTTGAATAAAATTGGTCCGAGTGCTGTCCGTTTGTTTTTTTTACTGACAGCACTCGGACCCAAAATACAGTTGTGTGAATGAGCCCTTTAAGCTATTGACTGATTGCTGATTGGTTACTGTGGTCATAAATATCTTTCATTTCCTTAAGGCTTCCATATGTTTTGGGGTGACTACCACCCATGGGCTGCTTGTTGTCCTCTGTGCTGTGTTTTCTGCTTTTATTTCTGTGAATTTTAATCATGAACATACTCGTTTTCTTAACTGTTATTTTGCTTTTGTTTTCTAGGCCTATGCAAAATTTGGTTGTGCCCCACTAATATTAAATCCTGTGGATTATACCTGGGCAGGCTCACAAGGTATTTCTTTGTTTCTGAACATACTTGGTTTTGTGTACTGTATATTCTTCCCTTTCCTCGTGATAAACCAGGACTGCGGCGATGAAAGTCACCGGTGGCCCGGCACCCATCACTTAGAGATAACCTACTAGCCTCCTTCTACCTTTTTCATGCTGGGCGGTCTAAGAATTGACAGTTTCTGCTTATTACACACATGGGTGTAGACCTCTCTATCAAGCAGAGCCAGGTGGGGAGAAGCCAGAAGGGACTCATCCCGCTGACTATTCTCCTCATTTTACACCTATTTTTCATACTATTTTTCTCTGAAAAATTGCAGAGAGAACCTTTGATAATTTATGATACATTGACACTTGAAATACCAGTCCAATAGTCTTGTAGTGACTCTTCTCACAGTGAGGGTCATGTGATAAAACTAAGGACTTCAATGAAACAAGTAATGGCGGAATTGAGACACCTAGCCACACAAGTGTGTACAAGGCTCTACTAATACAGGAAAAGTTGAGACTTTTCTCCCTGAGGGGCTTTATGGTCAGAGCGGAGTCTCTATTGACCACTGCATCAAAGGGGTTAAATGGCCAGGATCGGGGCTAACTCATGAAGCAGGGTATCATCTAGACACCCGCCAATGATGATACAGGCTCAGCTCCTGAGCTTGAGCCAACACCACACTGCAGATGTGCGTTTCTTCACGTTTTCGGCTCCCGGGCAGTTTCATCATTTGTGGCGCTAGATTATAAGAGCTATTTTGGGCTTTAAGGACACACTATTTCTCATTGTAAGGCCACATTCACACGTTCTGTATTTGGTCAGTATTTTACCTCAGTATTTGTAAGCCAAAACCAGGAGTGGACCAATTAGAGGAAAAGTATAATAGAAACACGTCACCACTTCTGTATTTATCACCCACTCCTGGGTTTGGCTTACAAATACTGAGGTAAAATACTGACCAAATACTTAAGGTGTGAACGTGGCCTTCACATCACTGTGATGCGGGAGCCATAAGTTGCTTTAATATCCCTATTAGGGCTTGCGTTACATTTTTTAACACATATCTTTGTTTGCCATATTTAAGATTTTTTAATCAATATTTTTTTTGTATGCTTCTTTTTCATATTTTCAAGCATTTTATTAAAATTTTTGCTTTTAATTGACCATTCAGTCGCTGTATTATATGCCATTATAAAGCTGACAGGAAGAGTACAGTCATGGCCAAAAATTTTGAGAATGACACAAATATTATATTTTCACATGATCTGCTGCCCTCTGGTTTTTATGTGTGTTTGACAGATGTTTTTATCACAGACAGAAATATAATAATTGCAAACATATGAGTAACAAAAGCTTATATTGACAGTTAGAATGAGTTAATGCAGCAAGTCAATATTTGCAGTGTTGACCCTTCTTCTTCAGGACCTCTGCAATTCTCCCTGGCATGCTCTCAATCAACTTCTGGACCAAATCCTGACTGATAGCAGTCCATTCTTGCACAATCAATGCTTTCATTTTGTCAGAATTTTTAGGTTTTTGTTTGTCCACCCGTCTCTTGATGATTGACCACAAGTTCTCAATGGGATTAGGATCTGGGGAGTTTCCAGGTCATGGACCCAAAATCTCTATGTTTTGTTCTCTGAGCCATTTAGTTATCACCTTTGCTTTATGGCAAGGTGCTCCATCATGCTGGAAAAGGCATTGTTGATCGCCAAACTGCTCTTGGAGGGTTGGGAGAAGTTGCTCTTGGAGGACATTCTGGTACCATTCTTTATTCATGGCTGTGTTTTTAGGCAAGACTGTGAGAGAGCCGATTCCCTTGGCTGAGAAGCAACCCCATACATGAATGGTTTCAGGATGCTTAACAGCTGGCATCAGACAAGACTGGTGGTCTTGTCTTCTCCAAATGAGGCGTTTTCCTGATGTCCCAAACAATCGAAAAGGGGATTCATCAGAGAAAAAACTTTACCCAGTCCTCAGCAGTCCACTGCCTGTACCTTTTGCAGAATATCAGTCTGTCCATGATGTTTTTTCTGGAGAGAAGTGGCTTCTTTGCTGCCCTCCTTGAGACCAGGCCTTGCTCCAAGAGTCTCCGCCTCACATTGCGTGCAGATGCACTCACACCTGCCTGCTGCCATTCCTGAGCAAGCTCTGCACTGCTGGTAGCCCGATTCCGCAGCTGAAACACTTTTAAGAGACGGTCCTGGCGCTTGCTGGTCTTTCTTGGGCGCCCTGGAGCCTTTTTGGCAACAATGGAACCTCTCCTTGAAGTTCTTGATGATGCGATAGATTGTTGACTGAGGTGCAATCTTTCTAGCTGCGATACTCTTCCCTGTTAGGCCATTTTTGTGCATTGCAATGATGACTGAACGTGTTTCTTTAGAGATAACCATGGTTAACAGAAGAGAAACAATGATGCCAAGCACCAGCCTCCTTTTAAAGTGTCCAGTGGTGTCATTCTTACTTAATCATGACAGATTGATCTCCAGCCATGTCCTCATCAACACCCACACCTGTGTTAATGGAGCAATCACTGAAAAGAGGTTAGCTGGTCCTTTTAAGGCAGGGCTGCAATGATGTTGAAATGTGTTTTGGGGGATAAAGTTCATTTTCTAGCCAAATATTGACTTTGTAAGTAATTGCTGTTAAGCTGATCACTCTTTATAACATTCTGGAGTATATGCAAATTGCCATTAGAAAAAGTGAAGCAGTAGACTTTGTAAAAATTAATATTTGTGTCATTCTCAAAACTTTTGTCCATGACTGTATAGGGTTCTGCCTATGGCATTCAGATGTCAGGTTTGTCGTCCATGTGCTGTCGGTTTCAGGTTATTCACACGTCATGTTTTTTTTTGCTGACTAATGATCTGAATGAAAAATTAAAAACATGTATACGTGCCCTACTCTGGTCCATTTTGCAATCAGGACTCACCCATTCAAGTGAATGGATCAATGAAAAGTGGACAGTACCTAAATGTGCCTTCTCTTGCTTCATAGACTTTAATGAGTCACTAAGTTATGTGTGTATAATAGAATGAACATGAGGCAAGTGGGGCACCAGTTTGGTTTTATTTTAACCCTTTAATGCAAATGGGCATACCAGTACATCATTGCTGTGGTCAGTAGGTAGGGTCCACTCCAAACGAAGGCAGGTGCTGGCTTTGTTACATAGACAGCATGTGTCTCTGTATACTGTAATACTATGGGATTGCAGTATATAGAACAAACAATGAAACAATTGCAGGTTCAGGTCTCCAGGAGACAAATAAAATATAAAAAATTGATTCTCCCCCCGGGTTTCCTCCATTAAAAAAAAAAGAAAAAAAAGCCATATGCTTAAAGTCCGGTCTAAAGTTAAAAGTAAATTAAGTATGGAAAAATTAAAAAGAGGTAAAAAACCAAATCCACAATTGCTTCTTTTTTTTTTTCCGTTCAACACACATAAAAAATACTAAATATGTAATAAAAAGCGATCAAAGCTTTAATGTACCCCAAAGTGGTACAAAAAAAATAATATGGGTCTTCGAAAGGGCGAGGGAAAACAAAATTTTTTATTTTCCTTCGCCTATTGGGGGAACACAGCCCATGGGGGTATGTGTGACCTGGAGGTGAATAAGTAATACAAAGAAAGTTAGCTCCTCTCTGCAGTATATACCCCCCTGTGGCTCCTAGAAACCAGTTCTTGTTAGTGTCCGGGAGGCACCGGTTGGTCTTCAGACCATAATTTTTATACTTTTTCCTTGGATTTACGGGGGCGGGGGATCCTTTCAAGGGTCCGATCCCCCCCAAACCAACAACAGGCGAGCTCGTGGGGGTGTCCCGCCTCCACGTATCCCTCCTGCAGGTGCAAGCCATGCCGAGCTTTCTTTTAGGGGCGATGTACCTTCAGGGGCCGTTCTTCCCGCACCATAAAAGGGAACATGAAGTGTCGCCCCATGTCCCCTCTGAAGCAGGCTACAGCCACAACACCCTGTTCCATCCTAGAAGATTGAACCCCTTGGTTTACGAGGCCCTCATGGGTCCGTGCGGTCCCCACTGAACGCACGAACACAGCACGATGGAGGGCGGCGGTCCCTCTCCACCCCCCTGTAAAAGGGGATGATAGATTGGGGGTTTCCCCTGCACCGTCCCCTAATCCAGCCACCTGATGGTGGGAGCGCTTCTCACTCCATGTCCTGCGGCGGTCTGCAGACCGGGACTCACACCATCGGAAGTGTGGAACCGGAACGTGGTATGGCAGATACAGCGGCGTGACAAGGACCGCGGAGGAAGTTCTTGGCCAGACCCCTTTCTCTCCCCGGGTGCTCTCTGGCGGCAAAGAGAAATTAGGCCCTTGCTTGGGCCTACTTAAAGAAACCCGCCCCCTCGCCCCTGTTATGATGCCGCTTTGATGCTCTTAAATTTTTTGTGGTGCCAACTCCGCCCTTCCTGGCGAGTCCCGCTGTAAAAGCCTACCAAGTCCCCCACGGTGAGGCTTCCTAAAACTTCAGCAGCCCCTCATCGCTGAAGCTAATCTCCATGTCGGTCCTTGCCGGAAGCACCCGCCGGTGAGGGAATCCGAATAACGTTTGGCGGCCGCAAATTTGGCCCCGGTCGGGCCTAGTCACGGAGGCTCCGCCCAGGGATACATTGCGAAAATTCGCCCCCCGAGTGGGCGGTTCTCGTCACGCGAATTTCCGGCCTTACAATCTGGGTTGGTAGGGCATATTTGTTCACCCGGCCGCCTACGGGGGACAGCTTTGCAGGAGTGACGCAGCCAGGCAAGGAAAGGATGGTGGTGTTAATGTTTTAGAAATGAATTTGGCAAACCCCTTTCTGGTGGTTACAAAATAAGAAACCTTCAATGAGGATTGGCAATCAGGAATCCAGATGGTGGATTTAAGGGAGGTTTCCCCCCATATGGTTGCCGGTGACAATTTTTTCTTGTTCAACGTTGTTTCCTGGTTCCCCTTTGGGGAAATTGCTGAGTTTGTCTTCTCCCGTCTAGATAAGATTTTTTCTGTTTTTTGTTTTTTGGTTGCCATTTGTATATTTCTCTGCATTTCTGTGGGTTGGCCAGTTCCCCTCCACGGGGGGTTGGGTCCTTCGGTTCTTGGAGCCATGTTGTTTGTTCATTTGCCTTTTTAAGTTTTTTCTGTGGTTGCGGTTTGTTTTGTTAACCAGAGAATAATTTGGTGGTAGAGGCGTGTGATCTCAGGTGTTTTTGCAATTAGTAGGTTTGGCTTTTTTTAGGGGTTTTTTGGATTGAGTAAGTACCTTCCTATCCTTTTTGTCTGGCAGATTGGGCCCCAGCGTTTGCATACTATTTTTCTGTCTGGTCTGTATTTTCTTGTCTAACCCCATTACATGTTTGGGGGCTTCCTATGTTTTTTTGGGGATCTGCCCCCGGGGCAGAACTTTCCCCCTTTTTATCTTTAGGGTATTTAACCTCTCAGGCGTGCGAGGCGTTAGGACCAACGTAGGAACGCCCACCGGACCTTTGTTTTGGGGTTAGTAGGGTATGCAATCCCGTAGTTCCCAAACCCCTTGGTGTATTGCCGTTTTTGCCTGCTCTCTCAGCTACCAAAAATAAAGGTGGGTGTTTGAAGGGGGCCGCGCCTGGATAAGGCCTGACTGCGCAGACAATCACACATTGGCCCCTTGTAGGTTAACTCATTTTGCGGTGGACATTTTGGGTCTATGCCACCAATTAGGACGCCACTGAACTTGGGGATTACATATGGCTAGTAGGCTTCGGTGAAAGAAGGACCTTTTTGCAGGAGCCCCCTCCTCTCCGAATCATGTGTATCTACCCCCTTGACAGGCTTCTTGCAGTTGCAGTACTGCCCCCCACTGACCAAAGCAACCGGGACGTCGCCCCTTGGGGGGATTCATCCGCCTAGATTACACAGGGGCAACATCCCCTTTAGGTCTCCGTTCCCCCATCCCCAAAACTAAAAAAGCGGGAAGTGGAGTGTCGCCTCCACGTCCCCCTCCTGCCCCTGGCCAGGGTACCTTAGTGCCCTGAAGATCGTAGCGCAGTCTGTCGCTCCCCTTACCGGGATCTGTACGATCAAGGTTCCGAGTGTAATTAGGTGTTTCCTTAACGGTTTCGGCAGAATGGATCATCCTTACAAAACGGATCGTAGTAGTCAACTGCCGCCTAGGCTCAAGTTGCCTGCCCCTTTAGAGCGAACCACTAAGACTTGAGGCTGGGCAAGTACTCGAATGGGAGACAGGTGGGAATCCCTGATCCAGTGGATGCTTTCACTAAAAAAAAAAAAAAAGTCAACCAGTCTTGGAGGTTGACGAGGACTCTTGTTCCACAATGGATCATACAGTGTCTCTTAAGAGGACTTAAAACGCTGTCATACAGCTGCTCTGGTATATACCTCTGCATTTCCTGCAGTGTACAAACTACTCTGCTCCGTAACACCTATGAGCCCAAACGCGGCTTGTGACCTTAATTACGCTCAGGAGCCGTCCACTGTCACGAGTCCAATGTAACTAGTCCCCTTAAGTGGGCTACATCACTGTCTCAATCCATGGCCTCTCTGGCCAAAGCGATTGAATCCCTCTGATGATTGGGCAGCTCCCATGACTGAGGTAGATGGTTCTTTTCCTACAAGGGAGTTGTCTGCCGGAGGGGCCGCAAACATTCTAGAAACGTGCAGACTTCTTGAAAACTACTGAGCTCGCAAGAGGTGTTTAGTGAACATCATTCTGAGTATGACTCTGAGGTTTACTGGATCTGGTTTTGACAGTTTTCCAGAAAATGGTGGATTCAATTACTGAGGCTGTCAACCAATCTCTGTAAGTTGACGAGAACTCCAGCTCTGCTCCGGATCACGCAATGTCCTTGAAGACGACTAAACTCACTCATAGTGCATTTGCATTTACCCGGATGGTAGCATCCGGATAAGCGACTCACTCGGCAGAAACCTCCTGAACCGTGGTATTCTTTTTCAGGCAACAGATGTGCACATGGAGTGTCACCTCCATGTATCCACCCCTGCTATGTAGGTTTTCAGTTCAAAATCCTTTTTTTATTTTTTCATCGGATGACAGGAGCGACGGATCCTTTCAAGGTTCCGATCTCCCCATACCATCAACAGACGAGCACATAGAGTTAGAGCGTCGCCTCTATGAATCTCTTCTGCAGCCAGGCCATTGCCGGACAACTAGCCCAGTCCACCGGGGACTTGAATCCATGGATGTACAGAGGCACCCTCCTTCTGGGCGTCCGAACAGCCCCCACTGCATCACCACTGTTTAGCGGATGATGCAAGGTGGCGGACGGTACCTCTCCACCGCCATGTTAAGGGGATGGTGGATCTAGGGTTCATCATCTTAACTGCACCGTCCAAAGATAGCAGTGGCAGCAGGAGATGGTTTATCCTGCCCTGGCTAGATACAACAGCGCATTCCACCGCCCTGCTGCTTCTCTGGGTACGGCAAAAAAAAGGGGATCTGAAGGAGGTTTGGGCCAAATCTACAGTATTCCAACTGGGAACAGTTATCTTCTCCTGGAGGCAGCACAACTAGCCAATCAATTCTCTCAAGCAGGAGACTATGGGCCCACGCTCTTTGGATGCGACTACTTATGCGGTGCTGTCAGCAGCGAATGCCATTACAATCAGAAGGGCATTATGGCTCAGAATATGGAAAGCGGACTCTGCGTCCAAAGCAGCCTCCAACATCTACAGGCCGCGGTAGCGCACTTTTTAGGCAGCGGTTCTGCTGGTCCTGTTCTGTTATGTCCCCACCCAGGGACTGCTTTGGGACGTCCCATGGTCTGTGTCCCACAATGAGGCGAAGAAGAAATAGGGATTTTTGTGTACTCACCGTAAAATCCTTTTCTCTGAGCCAATCATTGGGGGACACCGCACCCACCCTGTTTTGTGCCTGTCCTGTAAATTGACATGTATACTCTTATGTGTTGTTATTGATCTCCCACTGCTTTTGCACCAAACTGGTTCTCTGGGAGCCAGCAGGGGGGTATATATGCAGAGGAGGAACTAACTTTTCTTTGTATTACTTAGTGTCAGCCTCCAGGTGGCAGCAGCATACACCCATGGTCTGTGTGACCCAATGATTGGCTCGGAGAAAAGATTTTTACTGTGAGTACACAAAAATCCCTATTTTTTTTTTTTACTAACTTCTGAAATTCTTCACCTTTTAAATAAAAGACAAACGAAAAATTATGCAAGTTTGGTATTGCTGGAATTGTACTGACTTGGAGAATTATGCTTCCAGTTCGTTTTTACCATGCAATGAATGCTGTAAAACAAACCCCAAAAACAATGGCAAAATTGCATTTTCCATCAAAACTACAACTCCTCTTAACCCCTTTCTACCATTTGACGTACTATCCCGTACTATCCCCCCCACTTAAGTCCAGTGACGGGATAGTACGTCATATAGTATCAGACGCGATCGAATTACTCACATATTTAGTATCCCCGCGTCCGTAACGGACCCGACCTATAAAACAGTCCCACTAGTTAACCCTTTAGTGAACACCTTAAAAAAAATTTTTTTAAAAAAGCAATGCAAAAAAAACAATGCTTTCTCATAGTACGCCAAACAAAAGTGGAATAACAAGTGATCAAAAAACCGGATATAAATAAACATGGTACCACTGAAAACATCATCTTGTCCCGCAAAAACAAGCCCCGTTACAGCATCATCAATGAAATAATAAAAAAGTATAGCTCTCAGAATAAAGCGATGCAAAAATAATTATTTTTTATAAAAATAGTTTTTATTGTAAAAAGCACCAAAGCATAAAAAAAAATATATAAATGAGGTATTGCTGTAATCGTATTGACCCGACAAATAAAACTGCCTTATCAATTTTACCACACCTGAACGGTATTAAACGCCCCCCCCAAAAAAAAATTCATGAAATTGCTGGTTTTTGTTTATTCTGCTCCCATAAACCAGAGTAAAAAGCGATCAAAAAATGTCATGTGCCCGAAAATGGTACCAATAAAAACGTCAACCATCCCACAAAAAACAAGACCTCACATGACTCTGTGGGCCAAAATATCGAACAATTATTTGCTCTCATAATATGGTGATGCAAAACTTTTTTGCAATAAAAGCTTCTGCCATGCGCCCAAACAGTGGGTCCCCCAACATATGTGGTATTGGCGTACTCAGGGCAAAATTTCACAACAACTTTTGGGGGCCAATTTTCTACTGTTACCTTGGGAAAATAAAAAAATTGGGGGTGATAAGATAATTTTTGGGGAAAAATTATGATTTTATTTTTACGGCTCTACGTTATAAACTTCTGTGAAGCACTTGGGGGTTCAAAGTGTTCACCACACATCTGGATAAGTTCCTTAAGGGGGTTACTTTCAAAAATGGTGTCCCCATGTGGGGGGTTTTCCACTGTTTAGGCGCATCAGGGGCTCTTCAAACGCGACATGGGTTCGATCTCAATTACAGCCAATTCTGCGTTGAAAAAGTCAAACGGTGCTCCTTCCCTTCCGAGCCCTGCCGAGCGCCCAAACAGTGGTTCCCCCCTCATATGGGGTATCAGCGTACTCAGGACAAATTCCACAACTTTTGGGGTCCAATTTCAACTGTACCCTAGGTAAAATAAAAAAAAAACTGAATCTGAAGTAAATATTTTGTGAAAAAAAGTTAATGTTCATTTTTTTTTTAAACATTCCAAAAATTCCTGTGAAGCCCTGAAGGTTAATAAACTTCTTGAATGGGGGTTTTGAGCACGTTGTGGGGTGCAATTTTTAGAATGGTGTAACTTTTGGGTATTTTCTATCATATAGACCCCTAAAGTGACTTCAAATGTGATGTGGTCCCTAAAAAAAAAATGATGTTGTAAAAAATGAGAAATCACTGGTCAACTTTTAACCCTTATAACTTCTCAACAAAAAAAATTTTGGTTCCAAAATTGTGCTGATGTAAGTAGACATGTGGGAAATGTTATTTAGTAACTATTTTTTGCGATATGACTCTCTGATTTAAGGGCATAAAAATTCAAAGTCTGAAAATTGAAAAAATTTTCCAAAATTTACGCCATATTTCGTTTTTTTTTCATAAATAAGCGCAAGTTATATCAAATAAATTTTACCAAATTACTAAATTTTTGAAATCTATCCCAGTCATGTAGGGGGTTAATATCTGTTGTGAAAGTTTTGCCAGAAAATCAAAACTTCTGAATTTTCATTTTTGCTGCATCTGTTCAAAAAAAACGCAAAAAGAAATTTGAGAAGAAATTTGATTTCTTTAGAGTAATGTTAGAACATGTGAAAATGGAATTAACATCGCTCTAGGGACTTGCACTTGAAGAATGGGCTATTTAATATATAGAAAAAAAAAGAAGGAAGCCAGCGCAGCAGTAATTAGCATGGAATAATTTAAGTGCATCTGCACATAATTCTAACTTTTTTTTAAAATTGAGACATTTAGCAAATAATGATCAATTCTTTGAGCTACCCGCCACGACAAGGCATTTCATATGGGGCAGACCTACTCTAAGTTTATATATCACTGTCCCATAGCGGCCTCCTGAATAATTAAAAGCATAACTGCAAAAAACTGTAAAGCAGGACTGCATACACTGCAAGCGGTACCTTAAGCATAATGAATCACCCCCGGGTGCCAGTCAGACAGATGCTGCTGTGTTATGCATGCTATTTTATCTGTTTTTTTTCTTTCTTATAATGACTTAGGCTGCTATACACATACAGCAGCCCTGCCCGCCCCAGGCTTATATAATTGTGCACCTGTGCCTGTGCCTGTCTCATCTTTATCTTGGTTGCTGGTTTGGCGGATGTGGAGGTCAGATCTGACATGTCCATTCTTGGACCTGGTCGGCCTTTTACTGCATCTGTCTGACTGGCACCCGGGGGTGATTCAGTTATGCTTAAGGGACGCTTGCAGTGTATGCAGTCGCTTTACAGTTTTTTTGCAGTTATGCTTTTAATTTTTCAGGAGGCGCTATGGCACAGTGATATGATAAACTTAGAGTAGGTCTGCCCCATATAGAATGCCTTGTCGTGGCGGGGTAGCTCAAAGAATTGATCAATTATTTGCTAAATGTCTCAATTTTAAAAACGTTAGAATTATGTGAGATGCACTTAAATTATTCCATGCTAATTACGTGCTGCGCTGGCTTCCTTCTTTTTTTTTCTTTATTTAATATATATCCAAGTTCTGGATAGCATTACCAGTATATACGGAGATGTTCCCGCTCACATAGACGTTACTTACTGCGGAAAGAACGCTTGCTAATAGTTTTTCTTTGGGTGATAGGGGATTTGAAGGGGGTTGTGTAACCTCTTTTACAATTGAGGGGTCTGGTATTTAAACAAAGACCATCTAGTTTTGCCTTTAGAAACAGATGCCATGAGCCTTATCTCAAGCATATGCCGTATGCACTGATTAAACCAGCCTGGCCATTTTGATGTCCTTATCCAGATTACATTCGTTGTATATTACTCTCTTGTAATCAAGCATAAAGATGTCTGTTTTGGCGCAGATATCCATTAGACCTTAGTGTTCACATGCTTGATGTTACCTTTTGAAAATAATGGGAGATATGTTAAATTTAAAGGGGTATTTGGGGTTGCCAAAAAAGTATCTCTTGTTCGCTGGATAGAAGAAATTGATAAATCAGTGAGGGTTTCTTACCTAGGACCCCCCCAATGGCCATTTATGGAGGATTAGTGTTCCCCACCCTCCCCGGCTTGAAAGAGTTATATGGAGCTGCTGATTGCGCATGCATCCTGCCACCCATTTAAGTCTATGGAAATGATAAAGATGGCCCACCACATCGTTTCTGCTATGTTCAGGTATCTCCAGTATCATTTTGGTGAAATTTATGGTGCAAAGTACTCCAACTAATAGATGTTATAAAACTTCAACTAGAAGTCTAAAGTTACAAGAAATTTACCACCCAGCCTATGCCACTGTGACAGCTTTGGCGCTTTTTTTAATCAGGTGTTTTTTTTATTAATTTTAAACAGAAACTATAGAAAAGAAAATCCAAACACCCATCATGTACAATAATAATTAATATTTCTTGCCCCACTCCTCTTCAAAGGGAAAGTTATCCGCCTCCCATTTTTCCCTAATGTTTTCTGGATATTGTTCTTAAACTTATCCCAAAAAGATGTTGTTTTACTATAGAGATAAGCCTTGAGGACCTCTCCGCCATACTCAACGCACCCAGCGCAAAGTCTTTCTGGACAATATTATCACCCAGAGCTCCTTCGATCCTATCACTTTATAAGGCATGTGATAACTGAATAGATTTATAAAATTGGTTGGAGGGAGGACCAAAATCTGCTGGCAGATCAGCTAATCATAATCATAGAATGGTAGAGTTGGAAGGGACCCTCCTGGGCCATCTGGCCAACCCCTGCTCAAAGAAGGATTCACTAAATCATCCCAGACAGATGTCTGTCCAGCCTCTGTTTTAAAGACTTCCATTGAGGAGAACTCACCACCTCTCGTGACAGCCTGCTCCACTCATTGATCACCCTCACTGTCAAAAGTTTTTTCTAATATCTAATCTGTGTCTCCTCCCTTCGTTTGGAAGGTGATGATGAATCTATCATATCATGTATATACTTGAGGAAGAAGCCGGTATGGCTTTGAAATGCTTAGTTACTGTACATGTGCAATTCAAAGTC
>JARQOD010000001.1:926008893-926075181 GCA_033576555.1 Oophaga sylvatica | reverse complement strand
GGGAGCGAGCCATTATACGGAGGGGAGGGGGAGCGGAGCCATATACAGGATGGGAGGGGGAGCGAGCCATAATAAGGGGGAGGATGGGAGCGGACCATGTTAACAGGGATGGGGGGGAGGGGAGCGGAGCCTATATACAGGATGGGGGGGGGAGGGGAGCCATGTATACAGGATGGGAGGGGAGAGGACCATATTACAGGAGGGGAGGATGGGGAGCGGAGCCATATAACAGAGGGAGGGGAGCGACCCATGTATAAGGGGGGGGGAGGGAGCCATAATACGGGATGGAGGATGGGAGCGGAGCCAATATACGGGATGGGAGGGGGGGCGGAGCCAGTTACAGGATGGGAGGGGAGGGGACCCTATATACGGGATGGGGAGGAGGGGAGGGAGCCATATATACAGATGGGGGGGGGCGGAGCCATAATACAGGGGATGGGAGGGGACCATATATACAGATGGAGGGGGGGGAGCGGAGCCATAAACAAGGGTGGGAGCGGACCCCTGCATACAAGGGGGAGCGGAGCCGTATAAAGGGAGCACATTCACTTTATAAAGTTATAATTAAATTGAGTAGCACTACTACTAACTAAACCCCCTCCATAGTCCGCCCCCCTTTGACCAAAGCCCCACCCCTGCCACACCTCCATTCCCCACCCTCCCGGGCCCTGGGAAAAGGTCTTTCTTGAACCGGGCCCTGGCAAAAAAGGTTGGGGGCCACTGGCTTAAAGCCCTCGAAAATACATAATTTTCCGATGGCTTTAGCCAGTGGGTAGCCCCGGGCGAGTGGGGCGGGGCGTAGGGGGCGGGCGTAGCTGGGCGGGCGGGGGGGGGTCCGCCCCAGGGAGCCTTTTTGGGCGGTCCACCCCCAAACAGCACTTGTGGGGCGGCGTGGGAGCAGCACAATTCCCCCTCCCCCGGGTCAAAGGGAGCGGCCCGGGACCCCCCGGGGGCTGAGGGCGGGGCGGGGAGTCCCCTGTGCGGGGAAGGGGGACCCGGCTTTAGCAGGGGGGCGTAATCCTTAACCCTTTTCCCCCGGCCCCCGAGCCCGGGCTCCAGGGGCGCCTGCAGGGCGCCCCCCTTTTTCCTGTCACAGCAACGCCGCGGGATACGTCATCTTTCAGCGGCTGGCTTGGAAAGCGCGGGCCCCGGGACGGGTGAATTGGGTGATTGTCGTGTGTATCAGTGTGGTGTGTTTTGTCTGCCTCCCGGTGTGATGTGAGAGTGCTGCCTGCGTCGGGTTTTGGGGTGCGATGTGGATGGGATGGGGAGGCATGAGGTGGGAGGGGGAAACAGATAGGGGGACCCAAATGATGAGGGCAGCAAAAGATGAGATGGGGGGCGATGATGATGGACAGCAATGAAAAGATGAGTTTGGGGAGGCGAGATGATGGGGACCCAATGTAGACAAGCAATGACATGAGATGGGACAAGAAAAGGGCAGGCATGATGATATGATGGGAGGGCGATGAGAGGGGAGCCAATGATGAGGGAAGGCAATGATGATGAGGGGATCCAAGATGATGGGCGGGAAATGATAAATGAGGGGAGACAGATGATGGGGAGCCAATGATGATGGGCAGGCAATGATGATGATGGGGAGCCAATGATGATTGGCAGACAATGATGATGATGGGGAGGCAATGATAATGATGATGGGGAGGCAATGATGATGGGGAAGCAATGATGATGATAATGGGGAGTGTTTCCACAGTGCCCTTTCCTGAGCCATAACAGTGCAGAACGCAGCACAGTGCAGAGGAGAGCTCCATATTTTGTATGGAGAATTATATGGGGACCAGTATTCTTTATGGAGCATTGTATTTGGCCCATAATACTGTATGGAGGACTATGTGGTACCCATAATATTGTATGGAGGACTGTAATTATTTTTTGGTTTGGGGGTCACCGCAACATGAGGAACTGTATTGCGGGGTCACGGCATTAGAAAGGTTGAGAACCACTGCTATAGGTGCAGCAGCACATGTGCCAGGAGATTGACCAGATGCTGAAGCTGGGGGTCATTCAAGCACCCAGCAGTTCTTGGTCCTCGCCCGTAGTCCTAGTCTCAAAGAAGGATCGGACAACCCCAGTTCTGCGTGGACTACAAGGGGCTCAACACTGTCATGATCACTGATGCATACCCAATGCCACACATCGATGACCTGCTTGATCAGTTGGCCGGGGTCAAGTACCTGACCATCATGGATCTGAGCTGGGGATATTGACAAATTCTCTTGACCCGCTAGGTGAGTGAATGCTCTGCCTTTATCATCCCATTTGGACTGTGCAAATCCACAGTGATGAAATTCGTCTTGAAGAATGCCCCTGCCATTTTTTAGCGATTGGTCAATATGCAGTTCAAGGGACTTGAAGGGTACGCTGCCACATACCTGGATAACATTAATATCTTCAGTCACACCTGGGAGGATCACCCAGAGCATCTGGCACAGGTGCTCTAGCAGATTCGCTAGGCAGGCTTGACTATTAAGCCAGAAAAGTGCCATCTGGGTATGAGTGAGGTCCACTATCTGGGACACCGGGTTGGTGCGGGCACTCTGAAGCCGGAGCCGAGAAGGTGAATGCCATCACATCCAGGCCCAACCCCAGAACCAAGAAACAAGTGATGTCCTTCCTGGACACCACCGGGTACTATAGGAGGTTCGTTCCCCACAGTAGTAGCAGGTCGAAGCCCCTGACGGACCTCACCAAGAAAAAGCTGCCCTCCCCAGATGATTGGACAAACAACTGTGAGACAGCCTTCCGGTTACTGAAGACCGCCCTTTCCAGCTTCCTGGTACTACAAGCAACTGACTTCACACGGCCGTTTGTAGTACAGACCGACACCAGTGACCTTGGCCTTTGTGCTGAGCTCAGCCAGGTCGACTCTACAGGCTAAGAACACCCCGTTTTTTTACCTGAGCCAGAAGCTCCTGCCGAGGGAGGTGGCGTATTCCACGATGGAAAAGAAATGTCTGGCATTTGTGTGAGGTCTGCAGCCATACTTGTACGGACACCATTCACTGTGGAAATGAACCACAACCCCGTCAGTTGATTACACACCGTGTCTGTGTAAGGGGGATGACCGCACTGCGGGTACCTGCGTGCCGGGTCCGGAACTGTCGGGGCTGTCTTCTCTGCTGTCCGGGGAAAAGTTTAGGCAACCAGACCGATCTTTGCACTGGCTGACGGGCCGTAGCTAAGCGTTACTGGGGCAGCGCAGGGCAACAGACTGAGTTGGCGGGAAGGTGCAGCTCGCGGCTGAGGAGAGTGAGAGCTCCTGCTTCAGGGACCTTTAGCAGTGGGGATGTGTGCCCAGCCGTGAGAGAAACTGACTGCAGGGACTCTGACAAGAAGCCCGCCATGTGCAGGTTGGCTCCCAGACATCGAGGTGCCGATCGCTCTGTAACAGTCAGTGCTGCGTGTGT
Source organism: Oophaga sylvatica (assembly GCA_033576555.1). Classification (NCBI taxonomy): domain Eukaryota; kingdom Metazoa; phylum Chordata; class Amphibia; order Anura; family Dendrobatidae; genus Oophaga; species Oophaga sylvatica. The sequence goes on along the minus strand of JARQOD010000001.1, from coordinate 926,071,753 downwards.
GCCGCCTGACAGACTGAGACATTGACCGGGGACTGCTTCCTGAATCCCTGGTGCATATCCGTCGAGCCTTGCTTAATTTTGACAGGACTGTGGCCTATACATTGTCGGCCACCAGAGTCTCCCTACTGAGGACTCCACGGGAAGTTTCAAAGACTCAACGTTGCCAGCCGGGAACGTATCATCGCCTTCTTCAGGACCCCAACGGATCTATGTTGTGCCGACGGCTGTTGGTGCCGTCATCTGCTCCAGGACCTTTTCTGACAGGAAAATGTCTGATTGATAAGTGACTCTCTAGAGAACAGTTTCACTCGTTATTCCAACGTTGATTTCCCCTCAACCAAACCCCTGTATTTCCTGTACTGTCCATTATTTACCTTATGTTTACCTGTCTCCCTGCGTGGAGTAACTCCCTGTTTTATTAAAACCTGTTAACCCTTGATCTGCCTTCTGTCCGTCAATGCATCTCGCACCTGCTCACATCTGTAACGAATGCGAGGTTGCTATGCTGGAGCCTTGCTCTCCAGCAATACCACTTCACCATTCACCACAAGAAAGGTTGTGACCACAGTAATGCCAATGGGTTATTCCGGAGACTGAATGTTGCAGGCGGGTGAGCGGGGGAGCACTTGATAGTACTGCACCCTAGCACCCTCTAAAGGGGGAGGCATGAAGAATATTGGAGATATACAAGTGCTTCTCACTAAATTAGAATATCATCAAAAAGTTAATTTATTTCAGTTCTTCAATACAAAAAGTGAAACTCATATGTTATATAGAGACATTACAAACAAAGTGATCTATTTCAAGTGTTTATTTCTGTTAATGTTAATGATTATGGCTTACAGCCAATGAAAACCCAAAAGTCATTTTCTCAGTAAATTAGAATTCTTTAAAGCACCAGCTTGAAAAATTATTTTAAAATCCGAAATGTTGGCCTACGCAAAATGTATGTTCAGTAAATGCACTCAATGCTTTGTCGGAGCTTCTTTTGCATCAATTACAGCACGGTGGCTCAGTGGATAGCACTGCAGCCTTGCAGCGCTGGAGTCCTGGGTTCAATCCCACCTAGGACAACATCTGCAAGGAGTTTGTATGTTCTCCCCGTGTTTGCGTGGGTTTCCTCCGGGTTCTCCGGTTTCCTCCCACACTCCAAAAAACATACTGATAGGGAATCTAGATTGTGAGCCCTATCGGGGACAGCGACGATAATGTGTGCAAACTGTAAAGCGCTGTGGAATATGTTAGCGCTATATAAAAATAAAGATTATTATTACTGCATCACAGTGGACCTACAGCAGATGACATGGCTCCCCAAACCATCACTGATTGTGGAAACTTCACACTAGACCTCAAGCAAGTTGGATTGTGTGCCTCTCCACTTGTCCTCTTCTTGCTAAATTTACTTTAATCTGAAAACAACACCTTGGACCACTGAGCAACAGTCCAGTTCTTTTTCTCCTTGGCCCTGGTAAGATGCTTCTGGCATTGTCTATTGGTCATGAGTGGCTTGACACAAGGAATGCGACACTTGTAGACCATGTCCTGGATACGTCTGTTTGTGATGGCTCTTGAAGCAATGACTCCAGCAGCAGTCCACTCCTTGTGAATCTCCCCCAAATTGTTGAATGGCCTTTTCTTAACAATCCTTTCAAGGCTGTGGTTATCCTGGTTGCTTGTGCACCTTTTTCTACCACACTTTTTCTTTCCACTCAACTTTCCATTAATATGCTTGGATACAGCACTCTGTGCACAGCCAGCTTCTTTAGAAATGACCTTTTGTGGCTTACCCTCCTTGTGGAGTGTGTCAATGACAGCCTTCTGTAAAACATAGAAAAAAAGGCTGCACTCAAGCATACTAAAGCATGACAACATGGAATACATGAAATTTAGAATAGCAATATGGCTTTGGAATATAAGGAAAAATTTGAGACGCTTAGTATAAACATTTGGCCAAACATTTTAAAGCCCACCAACCATCGTCAAGGTGGTCTCATTTCTGGTGAGTCCCTGACCTAATGTGAACATACCTCTATTAGGCTGATATCTGAATTTCTGGGTGAATATGCACCTCTGTCAGTAATGCCTGCATTTATGGGTAAAGTAGAGACCTGGTGTAATTAAAATCACCACCTGGTGGGGGCGGAGTGCTCGGTCAGCAAGCTAACATTCAATAGACAAAAAAACCTGACTGGCACATCCAGACTAATGTGAACTAGGTGCAAACCAAGGGAAGCTACCCCCATGTAAAACATAGAAAAAAAGGCTGCACTCAAGCATACTAAAGCATGACAACATGGAATACATGAAATTTAGAATAGCAATATGGCTTTGGAATATAAGGAAAAATTTGAGACGCTTAGTATAAACATTTGGCCAAACATTTTAAAGCCCACCAACCATCGTCAAGGTGGTCTCATTTCTGGTGAGTCCCTGACCTAATGTGAACATACCTCTATTAGGCTGATATCTGAATTTCTGGGTGAAATGCACCTCTGTCAGTAATGCCTGCATTTATGGGTAAAGTAGAGACCTGGTGTAATTAAAATCACCACCTGGTGGGGGCGGAGTGCTCGGTCAGCAAGCTAACATTCAATAGACAAAAAAACCTGACTGGCACATCCAGACTAATGTGAACTAGGTGCAAACCAAGGGAAGCTACCCCATGTAAAACATAGAAAAAAAGGCTGCACTCAAGCATACTAAAGCATGACAACATGGAATACATGAAATTTAGAATAGCAATATGGCTTTGGAATATAAGGAAAAATTTGAGACGCTTAGTATAAACATTTGGCCAAACATTTTAAAGCCCACCAACCATCGTCAAGGTGGTCTCATTTCTGGTGAGTCCCTGACCTAATGTGAACATACCTCTATTAGGCTGATATCTGAATTTCTGGGTGAATATGCACCTCTGTCAGTAATGCCTGCATTTATGGGTAAAGTAGAGACCTGGTGTAATTAAAATCACCACCTGGTGGGGGCGGAGTGCTCGGTCAGCAAGCTAACATTCAATAGACAAAAAAAACCTGACTGGCACATCCAGACTAATGTGAACTAGGTGCAAACCAAGGGAAGCTACCCCCATGTAAAACATAGAAAAAAAGGCTGCACTCAAGCATACTAAAGCATGACAACATGGAATACATGAAATTTAGAATAGCAATATGGCTTTGGAATATAAGGAAAAATTTGAGACGCTTAGTATAAACATTTGGCCAAACATTTTAAAGCCCACCAACCATCGTCAAGGTGGTCTCATTTCTGGTGAGTCCCTGACCTAATGTGAACATACCTCTATTAGGCTGATATCTGAATTTCTGGGTGAATATGCACCTCTGTCAGTAATGCTTGCATTTATGGGTAAAGTAGAGACCTGGTGTAATTAAAATCACCACCTGGTGGGGGCGGAGTGCTCGGTCAGCAAGCTAACATTCAATAGACAAAAAAACCTGACTGGCACATCCAGACTAATGTGAACTAGGTGCAAACCAAGGGAAGCTACCCCCATGTAAAACATAGAAAAAAAGGCTGCACTCAAGCATACTAAAGCATGACAACATGGAATACATGAAATTTAGAATAGCAATATGGCTTTGGAATATAAGGAAAAATTTGAGACGCTTAGTATAAACATTTGGCCAAACATTTTAAAGCCCACCAACCATCGTCAAGGTGGTCTCATTTCTGGTGAGTCCCTGACCTAATGTGAACATACCTCTATTAGGCTGATATCTGAATTTCTGGGTGAATATGCACTCTGTCAGTAATGCCTGCATTTATGGGTAAAGTAGAGACCTGGTGTAATTAAAATCACCATTTTCCTTATATTCCAAAGCCATATTGCTATTCTAAATTTCATGTATTCCATGTTGTCATGCTTTAGTATGCTTGAGTGCAGCCTTTTTTTGTATGTTTTACATGGGGGTAGCTTCCCTTGGTTTGCACCTAGTTCACATTAGTCTGGATGTGCCAGTCAGGTTTTTTTGTCTATTGAATGACAGCCTTCTGGACATCTGTCAAGTCAACAGTCTTCCCCATGATTGTGGAGCCTCATTCTCTGGGGAGGTCTTGAGAACATATCGTGGGGGGAGAAGTCAGGGCAGATGGGGCCACAAGCCTCCCATGTGGCTGCCCATCCCCCGCATGCCAGGCCTTTCATCTGACTGGTAACTGACTCTTATATTCTGCATACTTTGTCCTTCCACTATTCTATTTGCATATCTGGTCATTGTATATGTATAAACATTGTGTACCATATTTTGCGAACTATAAGACGCACCGGACCATAACATGCACCTAGGTTTTAGAGGAGGAAATTAGAAAGAAAAATTAAAGCAAAAAATGTGGTCACTTCTTTACTAATATCCTCTATCCTGGTATATATATCTCCCCAATCCCCCTCATCCCTATCCTGGTATGCATGGCCTCCTCATTCCCTTCCTGGTATGCATCGTCTCCTCATCCCCATTCTGGTATGCATGGACCCCTCATACCCATCCTGGTATACATGGCCCTGTCATCCCTACCCTGGTATGCTTAGCCTCCTCATCCATATCATGGTATGTATGGACCCCATCCCCATCCTGATATGCATGGTACCCACATCCCTATCCTAGTATGCATGGCCTCCTCAACCCTATCCTGGTATGCATGGCCCCCTCATCCCTATCCTGGTATGCATGGCCCCCTCATCCCTATCCTGGTATGCATGCCCCCCTCATCCCTATCCTGGTAGGCAAGGCCCCCTCGTCCCTAGCCTGGTAGGCATGGCTTCCTCATCCCTATCCTAGTATAAATGGCCCCCTCATCCCTATCCTGGAAGGCATGGTCCTCCTCATCCCTATCCTAGTATGCATGACCCCCATCAGAAAAATATACAAAAAAACCCTAAACCATTCTACTTACCTTCCAGCGCTCCCTCGCAGCTTCCTGTTCTGATACCAGCAGCTGATTTATGTTTGTAATCAGCGCATGGCAGTGACATCATGTGCTGCCTACAAGCAGAGGACAGCTGCCAGAATACTCACTGCTTCCCACGCCAGGACTATTGGTGTGTGGAGCAATGAATATTGACTGATCTTTAATAGCGGGCACAGTGTTAGCCGCAGCCACCAGCTGGTGGGTGTTCACGTGTGCCCGCTACTAAAGGGAATAAATATTCACTGAGAGCAGTGAATATTCACTCTCTCTACTAGCAGGCACACGTGATCACCCGGCAGGTGCAGGAGCTGGCAGCTGCTGCTCCTGTGCCTGCTATTAAAGAGCAATGAATATTCACTGCTCTCCACACCTATGGGAGTGGAGGGCAGTGAATATTCAGTCCCTTAAGTAGCGGGCACACGTGAACGCCCGGCCACTGCACTAAGCCAGCGGCTGCGGCTAACAGCGTGTCTGCTAGTAAATAGAAATTAATATTCACTGTTCTCCACTCCCATGGTCATGGAAAGCAGTGAATATTCATTTCTCTTTAGCAGCGGGGAAAGGACTTAGCCGCAACAGCCGGCTACTGCCTCATGTGACCCACTGCTCCGCCGCTGCCGCTTCCCCACCTCCACAGTCAGAGCAGTTACATCCGGACTATAAGACAGACCTCCATTTTTCTTCACATTTCTGGAGGAAAAAAGTGCATTTTATATTACGAAAATACGATATATAGTGTTTTGTCTAGTGTGCCGTTAAGGAGAATAAATATATAATTTACAATTGGGCTGCTTTTTTATCTTGATCCATGAATCCACCTGTCTGTGATTTTGACTTAACTTTTCATGCTACCCGTACTGGTTTCTGGACCGATATAGTCCTGCTAACAGACCGCGCTTATATATTACGAAGAACTGGTGGCAGGCTGGCAGCTCTCTGTTTCACTAATGCTAGTTCACTAATGCTATTCAAGAAGGATAGGTGATCAGTATCCTGGTCCTGGAGAAACCTCTTTATCTGTAGGCGTATTCAGGTTTAGTGCTTAGGACGCTGTGAGCTGTAAATACAAACCTGTGCATGACTAGGACTACTTACTGCACCATCTTGATTTTTGGATCATGAAGCGCTAGACTACAAGAACTTCATTATAATTGATCATATGCTCCTTGAGTATATAACATTCCTAAAAGATGTATGTACGTCAAGGGATTACGTTGTGCAGATGTATGTTAGTCTCACTCAGTGCCATTTGTGGTCTACTGTATTTTGTTGTGTATCGAGGCTGGTTTATCGCGCAGTAATCATAACATTCAAAATTAGTTCTATAACATCTGCTTAGTGATTTCACATCATATGGCTTGAATAGGAACCATATATTTTCCAGGCACTGATCAGAGATGATTGGTTTACCATTGTGACTGTGTTGCATGCCAAACGTGTTACTGCAGATGGTGATGGAAGGTGTAGGATGTCTGTTCTCCCTCCTGCCAGGGACAGGCTTTACTTCTGTGCTCGGTTCTGTTTGTCTTGTGTTTTGCAAATCCTGTAAAATGTATCATTCTTGTTTTAACTTGAAACAGAAAAACACAAGATTGTTGTAAATTGTCTGTAACAACTGTTCCAGTTGTCGCAATGACAAAATATGACGAACAGGAAAAGGTGTCATTGTCTCTGCAAGTGGTTTTCCTCAGTGAAGTCTGGTTATATCATCAGAGCCTCTCCTGGACTAAAGAATTTTATGTATCACCTAATGAGTGAGTGCTAAAAAAATCTGGAAATATAATATCCACAGAGGACATTTAATTCAGGAAATAAACCAATGAGATTTGTTTAGTTTCTTTTATTCCTGGCAATATTAGACTACAGCTGGAGGCTAGATCAGTAGCAATTGCTAGATCATTGTCAGATGCCTGTTATACCTTTTCAAAATAACTATTACATTAAAGGGTACGTGCACATGCGATGGAAGTTCTGCAAATTTTCTATACAAAATTTTATATGAAATATCCACAAGAGAATATTGCAACAGCAAAGTGGATCAGATTTAAGCTAATTTCATCAACTTGCTGTGGAAAATTTCACAGAAACTCATAGAAACACTAAATTCATAATTTAGGATATTTTTTGTGACCCTTCTTTTTTTTCTAATTGTTCAGGCTTTTTGTTGAAATTTTTTTTTATAAATGTATAAAATTAAATGGTGTCATGTTTTTATTTGGGTGGTTAGAACTTTTTAACTGAGCCATTGGGGGCTGCCATTTTTATTTGCTGATGTGTAATGTGTAAGTGTCGGGGCATGACAATTACACCATAGAAGGCTAGGTTTGGACAATGAGTTTGGAACCCAGTAACATTTTATTGTTACAATTTCCCTCTATCCCTTGTAATTGCTGTGAACTGAGCAAAGCCGTCATGTCATTGTGGTGCTTAGATCACAGTAATGAACCACGAGTGATCACCAGGTTCGGGCACCAGTGCTGCAGCAATGATTTTATCAAGTAGCTCTCTGACCGGGCGCTCCAACCTCCAGCCTGTTGGGGTTTTAATTGCAGCAGGATCCTACCAACCCATAAATGCAGGCTTTAGCCTAAAAGAAGTGTTCACACTAGACACGTAGGTTCTCAGCAAACCGGAGATCGCCTTGTTGTTGGCTGCTGGGCATGCATAAATTGGCCAAATTATGTGCTAAGTATTTTGGGGTTTTTCTTATTACCTAGAGCAGTAATGCTATTCATATTTCATATAATTTATTTCATATTTACATGCCTTAGCAGTACAGAGTGAAACTTTGTTTGTTATATATAGAGATGGCTACTCCTAGATTGCACCTGTACACACCACTGGATGAAGTCACCACCATAGTCGTGGTGCCTAGAACTGGAGAGCGTTCACCTCTCATTGCTGTGATCTGAGCAGAAAATTTACATAAATGTGGCGCTCAGATCACAGTAATAACTGGTAAGTGCTCATCCGAGCCAAGCACAAGAAATGCACCAGTGACTTCATTCAGCAGTGAGTAGACATCCCTGAATCAAATTTTTGTTGCAGTCTTGGTGCCCAAACCTGGTGAGCACTTACCGCTGATTACTGTAATCTAAGCACTGCAGCCCTAATGACATGACAGCTCTGCTCAAATAACAATAATTGTCTGCTGAGCTGTGTATCTAATCCTATTATTTGTCATCCAGTGTGCAGAGTTATGTATCTAGTCCTACATGTGATACTGTCCTCAGAGTAATGAATGTGTGATACAGTCCACAGAGCCTGTCATCACTTTTCTTTTTCTAACTTTTGGTATTTGCTGATTTTTTATGCTTTTTTGCGCTAAACTTTTTTTCTGTCCATCATATTTTTGCAACTATTTAGAGCAAAGAGTCACATGCAGTAGTGTAGCTGCCAGTGATGCTGCTGCCCCGTGCTCTGCTCTCTGAGGAGCCCACTCGGAGCTACGCTTCTGTTAACTGTATCGGTGTGTGCTGTGCGCCTATACAGTTAAACTCTCCGGCAGGGCAGGGAAGCACAATCTCTCTACACTGCCGCTATGGGGCCCTTTTAGCTGTGGGGCACAGCGCCAGCACCAGCCCCCCACTCGTCATCGCAACTTCAACTGCGTCGCGGCATCCTAATGCCACTACATTTGAAAGCAATGATGAATGAGGGAACATCAGCTGACGCTTCTTCTACCATCATTCTTCCTCGGCGTCTGACGTCTCAGAAAAACGGACGCGAGGATATTACTATATTGCATCGCGCTATGCTGAGATTCAGATCGCTCACTGCAGAGACTGGAGTAGTGGGGGTACGAGGAGGAGAGGTGAGTAATTGTATTTTTTTAAGAACTTTGTGGTGCCCATAACATTGTATGGAGGACTATGGGGTGCATTATTCTATACAGAGGGCTATGGGGTGCATTATGCTGTATGGACTATGTGGTGCATTATGCTGTAGGGACTATGGGGTGCATTATACTATACAGAGGACTTTTGGGTGCATTATACTATACAGAGTACTATGGGGTACATTATAATATACAGAGGACTATGGGGTACATTATGCTATATGGACTATTGTGTGTCTTATGCTGTAGAGACTGGGATGCTTTTCACTATACAAAGAACTATGGGGTGCACTATGCTGTATGGACTATGGGGAGTGCATTATGCAGTATGAACTATGGGGTGCATTATACTATACAGAGGACTATGGGATGCATTTTACTATACAGAGGACAATAGGGTGCATTATACTATACAGGACTATGGGGATTGCATTCTACTGTATGAACTATCGGGTGCATTATACTGTATGGAGGAATAGTGAATCCTGCATTGAGCAGGGGGTTGGACATGATGATCCAAAGGTCCCTTCCAACTGTAACATTCTGTGATTCTATGATTCTATGACTATGGGGTGCATTATACTCTATGGAAGCAATTATACACTGTGAAGGTTTGTGTGGGTCCATCATACTGTGTGGACGGCTGTATGAGGGCCATTATACAGTGTGGAGAGATGTGGGGCCAATATACTGTATGTAGGCCCATAACACTGCATGGAGATGGAGGGCTGTGTGGGGGTCACAGTTGAGGGATCAAACTGTGTTGGGGTCAATATACTTTTCCAGGGTAGTTTAGGGGTGGGGTACTGTAGGTTCATTATACTGTTCATGTGGAGGTTACTGTGGAAGAATTCACTGTAGTGCTATCTTACAGCGTTTGTGGGCACTTTTGGTGGCATCATACTTTATGAGTGCAATGAAAGGGAATCTGGGCTTCCAGCAGGAGGAAAATTTGATGACACACAGTGCCACACAGTAGGTGCAATAATAGGGACACATACGGCAGCAGCAGCTCCACATTGGGGTATCAGCAGGATAAGGATCTGGTCCGACGACAATAGTGGCAGGGCAGCACGACACCTCCAAGGCATAGTGGGACAGTGTCACGACTTTGCTGCCGGGTATCCCGTGACCAGGGGCTCCTTCCGTGTCCCTAACACTAGCATGCGCCCTAGCTAGCCCTGTTCCCCTAACTACTTCTGAAGACGTCAGGGCTACATACCTTGCCTTAGTTTCTGAATCTCGCCATCAGTCTGTACCCTTCCTCCAAGAGAAGAGGTGAGTAGTAGTGTACCGTAATACACCAACCAGACTAACAAGGTAATACAAACAGAAGGGAAAATATCAATCATACAAATATACTCACACAAAACAACAGAGGTAAACACCAGGGAGTAGAGGATGAGGAAAAACAAAAGTAGGAGAAGAAGAGGATTAGCACATACCCAAAACCTTGCAACAGTCTCAGACAAATCCACCAAATGCATTCTCAAACAACTACAACTAACCACCATCTCCTAACCATGCAACATGAAGCTAGCTCTGGCAATAGGCAATGAGTGCTTGCCAGGGCCCAGATTATATAGAAGATGGAAGTGGCTAACAGTGAACAGCTGAGTCTTAATGCAGGAAAGCTTCCAAGAGCTGTAAACTGAGCAGATTAACCCCTCCACTGCTAAAAGAAACCTGAATCATTTAATATGAAGGTGAAGTGTTTCTAATCAGTGCAGGAGTATTAGAAATCAGATGCTGTGGTCTTCTGGCTCCTTTCTGCCTCTGTAAACCCATGACAGACAGCTCATTCCAGGTGTCAAGGTTTGAGACCCAATACCTGAAGGTCACAGAGGAATTAGGGAGTATGCTGGTTTTGGTCGGCCAGGTATTACTTGACCATCTTTAAAAACTTCCCACCTTGTCAAAAATACCCGGTCATCAGGGCATGGACGCTGGGAGGGTGTCATGAAATTGGCCCACGTCTTTGACAGTGTACCCATGCCTCGGCTGTACATGGTGTGCTTCTCTCGGCTCTCCACTTTTGGTTGGGAAAAGAAGCCTGTCTTCTGCCGCTAGCATTGTCTGATGGGAATTTTTCAACATATTTTCCACAATGGCCTTCTGGTATAGCACCACTTTACTTGACTTCTCCGCCTCAGGAAGGAAAGATGCAAGGTTCTCCTTGTATAGTGGGTCTAGCAGGGTAAACAACCAGTACTCTTTTTTGGCCAAGATGAATGTAATGCGAAGGAAAGGCAGTGGTATATAAAGTGTGTCATATGTGCCTAGGTCTCTACAGCCAACACTTCCCTGTCTCTACCATGATGTCTACTCGACATCTCCTCCTTCATCTCTTCCTCCTCATTCCCCTCCTCAGCCCATCTATGTAGTAGAAACAAGATGATGAAGCTTTTGTGCGTACTAGCCTCTGTTGCGTTCCTCAGCCAGATCCTGCTCTTCCTCCTCTTCCTCAGCCTCCACCTCCTCATTGTTACCAAATCTACGCTGAGCAGATGAGATTAAGCTGCGCTGGGTAGTATCACACTGTCTCATGTCTTCCTACCTTCCACCTGGTCGTCATGCAAAGCTTCATGTTTAATTGCCAGCAGCGACTGTTTAAGTAGGCACAGAAGCGGGATCGTTGCGCTGATGATGGCATCAGCCAAATTCGTACACCTGTATCAGGCCATTTTTTGTTTATATTTCAAACCAACGAAATTTCACACAAAGCAGGTGTCACGACCCTGTTGTCGGTTGTCCCGGGACCAGGGGCTCCTTCTCTGTCCCTAATGCTGGGGATGCCCTAACTCACCCTGTTTCCAGTATTACTTCTGATGGTGAAGACGATGGGGCCACGTGCCTTGCCTTAGCTCCAGAATCCACCCTCAGTCTGTACCCTTCCCTCACCTAGGTAAGAGGGGAGTAGTAGTGTACTATAATACACCAACCAGTCTAACAAGGAAATACAAACAGGGATAACAGAAAATACCAATCAAACAAATATACTCACACATACAACAGAGGAATGCACCGGGGAGTGGAGGATGGGGTTTAAACAAAGTAGGAGATTAAAGGGAATTATCATACACTCAAAACCTAGCAAAAGTCACAGATAAATCCACCAAACACCTTCTCTAATAATAACCAATAACAACCTCCAGCCATGCAGCATAAGCTACTATGACAATGAGTGCTAGCCAGGGCCCAGATTATATAGGGGATGGGAGTGGCTAACAGTGCACAGCTGAGCTATAAGCAGGAAAGATTCCAGGAGCTCTCAACTGAGCCAAGTAAACCCCTGCACTGCCAAAAGAAACTTGCACCGTTTAAGATGAAGGTGAAGTGGGATGCCAACTGTGATGCCAACTGTCGGTACCTTGCGGCTAGCAGGCCCGCTAGCATTACTACAGCCCTGGTCATGGCTCACCTCCTTCTCTCTTCCAACCAGTTTAGGCCCTACAGTCTGCTTACTAGTTGCTAGATCCTGGCTTTCCCGTTTGCAGTCCGCAAGAACCCCAGTAGTGAAGGCTGTGGCCTGGGTTCAGGCCTTGGTGATTCTGGGAAAGTGTCTGGTTTCCGACCACAGGCTAAAGCCACCTCCGCTGTTGCGCCAGGTTGTTCTGGCTCCAATATTCCTCTGGTCGCTCCCTCTGGAGTCTCGTGGAAATTCTGCCATTTTGTAGCCTTGTCACCACTAAGCACTTGACACTATGTGGATTGTTAATTCAATTCAGACAACTTTTTAACACTTTTTTGGAGGGTTATATACCACCGAAATGTACCCCAGGGCACGTAATACTCTATGGATAAAAGATTGAATACAGAAACATTTTTAAACACTTCGATGGAGTGTTATATGCACAGAAATGTACCACAAAGCATGTAAATAGGCCTCTTTCACACATCAGTTTTTTGCAATCAGGCACAATCCGTCCAATTTTTAAAAAGACGGATCCAGCTTAGATTGTAAAAAACTGATGCGACGGATCAGGTTTTTAGCCGATCCGTCGTGAACTTTTGAACTCGAGAAATGCAGTGAGCATGCCTGGAACGAGGAGAGAGAGAAAGAGACCTTGGTTTTCGGCTTCAGGCATGCGTAGATGAAGAGAACGGAGTCTGGTGGCCGGATCATCCTTGCCTGACCGCACCATAGACTTGTATTGTAGACCAAGCCTGACGTGCCGCTTCAGGCGCTGTCCGTTGTTTCTGGCGGAAAAAAAACGTTACATGATGCGTCCTGTCCGGCCGCCGGAATTAAAATCTATGATGGATCCGGCAGAAACGGATGAAACGCAATGACAGCGGCGCGATCCGGCGCTAATGCATTGTCAATGAGAAAAAAAACGGATCAGGCGGAAAAAAAAAACTGATCCGTTTTTTTCAAAAACTGCTGGATCGCGCCTGATGGCGAAAAACTGATGTGTGAAAGAGGCCATATACTGTGGGTAAGTAATTGCATCCAGAATAATGTTTCAACCATTTTTGGGAGTGTTACAATAAAATGTACCGCAGAGCACGTAATACTCTATGGGTGATTAATTGAATACAGAAAATATATCAATGCTTTTTTGGAGTGTTTATAACACCGAAATGTACCACAAAACATGTAATACTCTATGGATGACAATATAGTCAATTTTTTCATTCCCCAAAAAATGTGGTCAACTGCCAAAGCTGTATATTTAGGAACGGACTGCAAAGCCCTAATCCCTGCCTAGAGACTCTATTCAGCACTCTCCCTGCTCCTGCAACTCTCTCTCCCTCCTTAGGCTAAATGCAGAATGATCTGAACAAAGAAGAAAATAGCCTTCTGTTAGCTCTGTTCAGCTTCAGCACCAGTATAACACTAGAGACTTTGATTGTTGCTGTGCACACCACAGGTCTATACAAGCACTCCCCCACCCTCCAATAAGAACGGTCCCTGAGCTGTGCATGCGTTAGAATGATGAGTATGGCGGCACCTGTCCATTCATAACCCTGTTTATGTCTTTTATGGCCAGCAATCACAGAATGACACTACCAAAATGGCTATGGCATTACAGTGACCCACAGGCAATCCCCGCATGCTTATATGGTTGTGTAACAGGCACCAAACATGTGGGCTGAGGATTCCAGTTTGCAATCGTCATCAGCTAATGCTCGTCGAGTGCCGAGCACATCCGAGCACCCAGATACTCTCAGTGATATCCTTGTATCATGAGCAAGTTCATTCATTCCGTACCCTATATCATCAGTGGACATTGCACTTCTCTGAAATTAAAAATTACATTTGGATATAAAAAGTGATACGGTGCTTTAACACAGTTACATGCATAGCTTCTGCACTGCAGGTAACATATGGAGTGTACATATGCCAATGCAATCCCGTTAAGCAGATTTGCTAGTTGGAATGTGGACTGTAAAATAAAACCCTTCTGTAAACTTGCAAATCATTGAAATTTAACATTCTGGGATTTGCTGTTCTATCTTCAAAGGCAAAAAGTCTGTCAGCTGCGGTGATCAAATAACAGGAAAATAGGAAATGAAAAAAGATTTTGAATTAACCAAAAGAGGACATTTAGAAATTATTTAGAATATTTAAATATTAAATATTTACCTTATTTTTATTCATACATTTAATAGAAAACAAATCATGACACTAATTAACGACATTCTCTAATCAAAGGGAATCAGTCTCAAGTAGAGTTGAGCGATACTTTCCGATATCCAAAAGTATTGGAATCGGAATGGTATCGCCGATACCATTAAAATATCGGCGATACCCGATACCGATACCGGAAATCCAATGTAAGTCTATGGGAACAAAATATCGTAACTAAAAAAACCCCATTCTTTCCTTGTAAACACTAAATATACACACATAGAATACATATATATATATATATATATACATGTCATTGTGACATATATATACATATATTTATAGTTTATACACTTCTACATAGTAAAATAGCCTCTGATTCAATTGCCGGGTAAAGTCGGCTTTTGTGAAAAGACAGAAGCACCCGACATGAAATGACACTTGGTTTACATAGGTTAACCATGTCTTTTCATGTAGTTTGATATCTGATTTGCACAAACAATTACATGAGTGGCTGTGTGCAAAATTTCACACCTGTAGGGGTTAATTAAAGGTGTAAATTTGTTGTAAAAAAAACGGACTTTTTTGCTACGAATTTACACCTTTAATTAACCCCTGCAGGTGTGAAATTTTGCACACTTACACTCATGTAATTGTTTGTGCAAATCAGATATCAAACTACATGAAAAGACATGGTTAACTCTATGTAAACCAAGTGTCATTTCATGTCGGGTTCTGCATTTTCACAAAAGCCGGCAATTGAATTAGCGGCTATTATACTATGTAGAAGTGTATGAACTATAAATATATATATATATATATGTGTCACAAATTCAATGACATGTATATATATATATATATGAGGTGTAAAATTGCTGAAAAAAAATGCGTGGGCTCCCGCCCTATTTTCGCAACCAGACAGACAAAGCCAGTGAGTGGGGGCAGATAATAATAGCCCAGAGAGGGACCATTATTTTTGGCCCCCCCGGCTACTAACATCTGCCCCCAGACACCCCAGAAAGGGCAAATCTCTAATTAGATTTGCCCTTTCTGGCACTTTGCCCGTCTATTCCCATTGCCCTGTAGCGGTGGCGAATGGGTTAATAAGGGGTTAAAATGACCTTGCAATTGAAAGGTCACTTTAAGCCAGGTTAATAATTGAGAGCTGTCAATTAGACAACTATCAATTATTAATCATATTGTATGAAAGAAAAATCAAACACACACACTTTAATAAAAAAGAAGTTTAATGAAATAATCACACAGTTTTTGACCATATTTTATTTACCTGCTAAAACCATTTCCTGTAATAAAAATAAAATAATAAAGCAAAATTATTCTTACCAATCCGATGCACAGTCAGGTCCCACGGTGTAATCCTTCAGAGAGGGTTAATGTTTACTGCAGGGACCGCAGCTAATGCTGCAGCCTCACAGTAAACCCCCAAATGAATGAGCTCCTCTCCTGGCTGACAGGAGAGGAAGTGGAAAGCTTAATTGATTGCTTTCCACTTTCACTTCAGGTCAGCCAGGGACACCATCAGTGACGTCAGAGGGAACTGATTAACAAAAAAAGGGGTTCCCTTCGAAAAAAATTGGCGTGGGGTCCCCCCTATTTTTGTTAACCAGCCAGATGAAGCAGACCGCTGAGGCCTGGATTTTCAGGCTGTTAAGGAGCCAAGATCCATGGACCTTGCCAGCCTGATAATACCAGGCCACAGCAGTCTGCATATCTTGGCTGATTAACAAAAATAGGGGATCCCCTCGAAAAAAATTAGCGTGGGGTCCCCCCTATTTTTGTTAACCAGCCAGATGAAGCAGACCGCTGAGGCCTGGTTTTTCAGGCTGGTAAGGATCCAATATCCATGGACCTTGCAAGCCTGATAATACCAGGCCACAGCAGTCTGCTTAGCTTGGCTGGTTAACAAAAATAGGGGATCCCCTCGAAAAAAAAACGGCGTGGGGATCCCCCCTATTTTTGTTAACCAGCCAAGTAAAATGCAGACTGCTGCGGCCTGGTATTAAAAGACTGTCAAGGCCCATGGATTTTGGCCCTCAACAGCCTGATAATACCAGGCTACAGCAGCCCCACATTTGGCGCATCAAAAGATGTGCCAATTGTGGCACTTTACCCGGCTCTTCCCACTTGCCCTGTAGCGGTGGCAAGCGGGGTAATAAGGGGTTATTGTCACCGTTGATTGCACGGTGACAATAAGCCCGGTTAATAATGGAGAGGCGTCAATAAGACACCGATCCATTATTAATCCCAAAGTTTTTAAATGTTTAAAAAAAAGACACAGCAAGAAAAAAGTCTTTTAATGAAATAAAAGAGACAACACAGTTTTCATTAATTTTATTATACACTCATTCCTGCGACGCCATCGATCTCCTGTAAAAAAAGAAAAAAAACAAACCAACAGTATACCACCTGTCCGACGCAGTCCATAGTAACGACTGTCCCACGGCGATCCAGCTCTGCTACATCGCAATGACAGGCAGAGCCTGTCATCGCAACGCAGCACAGCTGATTACCTGCTTCCCCGGCGGTGACGTCATCGGACTGACTGCTTTACGGCCGGGATTACCCAGCAGTCACTGCAGTTATCGCGAGAAACTGCATGTGACCGCCGGGGAGAAGAGGATGGCGGCCATGAAGCAGTCCAGCCTGTGACCGCCGGAGATCTTCTGCCAGGTAAGTGCCGCTGACTCCTGACAGACCCGACCGACGGACACTGACAGTGACAGTGACATTACGATTCCGGTATCCGATATGACGAAAATATCGGTACTCGGAATCGGAATTCCGATACAGCCAATATCGGCCGATACCCGATATTTGCAGTATCGTATCGCTCAACACTAGTCTCAAGTAGTGTTGAGCGATACTTTCCGATATCCAAAAATATCGGATCGGAATGGTATCGCTGATATCACTAAAATATCGGCGATACCCGATACCGATACCGGAAGACCCATGTAAGTCTATGGGAACAAAATATCGCAACTAAAAAAACCCTTTCTTTCGTTGTAAACACAAAATATACACACATAGAATACATATATATATATATATATATATACATGTCATTGTGACATATATATATACATATATGTATAGTTTATACACTTCTACATAGTAAAATAGCCTCTGATTCAATTGCCGGGTAAAGCCGGCTTCTGTGAAAAGACAGAAGCATCCGACATGAAATGACACTTGGTGTACATAGGGTTAACCATGTCTTTTCATGTCGTTTGCTATCTGATTTGCACAAACAATTACATCAGTCTATGTGTGCAAAATTTCACACCTGTAGGGGTTAATTAAAGTTGTAAATTCGTTGTAAAAAAACGGACTTTTTTGCTACGAATTTACACCTTTAATTAACCCCTACAGGTGTGAAATTTTGCACACATAGACTGATGTAATTGTTTGTGCAAATCAGATAGCAAAGGACATGGTTAACCCTATGTACACCAAGTGTCATTTCATGTCGGGTTCTGCATTTTCACAAAAGCCGGCAATTGAATTAGCGGCTATTATACTATGTAGAAGTGTATGAACTATAAATATAAATATATATATATATGTGTCACAAATTCAATGACATGTAATATATATATATATGAGGTGTAAAATTGTTTAAAAAAAATGCGTGGGCTCCCACCCTATTTTCGCAACCAGACAGACAAAGCCAGCGAATGGGGGCAGATAATAATAGCCCAGAGAGGGACCATTATTTTTGGCCCCCCCGGCTACTAACATCTGCCCCAGACACCCCAGAAAAGACAAATCTATAATTAGATTCGCCCTTTCTGGCACTTTGCCCATCTATTCCCATTGCCCTGTAGGGGTGGCGAATGGGTTAATATGGGGTTAAAGCCACCTTGCAATTGAAAGGTGACCTTAAGCCAGGTTAATAATTGAGAGCTGTCAATCAGACAACTATCAATTATTAATCCTATTGCATGAAATAAAAATAAAACACACACACTTTAATTAAAAATCATTTGAATGAAATAAAGACACATGTTTTTGACCATCTTTTATTTTACTGCAAAAACCATTTCCTGTAATAAAAATAAAATAAAAAAGCAAAATTATTCTTACCTATCCCATGCACAGTCAGGTCCCACGGTGTAATCCTTCAGAAAGGGTTAATGTTTACTGCAGGGACCGCAGCTAATGCTGCAGCCTCACAGTAAACCCCCAAATGAATGAGTTCCTCTCCTGGCTGACAGGAGAGGAAGTGGAAAGCTTAATTGATTGCTTTCCACTTTCACTTCAGGTCAGCCAGGGACACAATCAGTGACGTCAGAGGGAACTGATTAACAAAAATAGGGGTTCCCTTCGAAAAAAAAATGGCGTCGGGTCCCCCCTATTTTTGTTAACCAGCCTGATGAAGCAGACTGCTGAGCAGTGGCGTACCGTGAATGAAGCAGACCAAGCAGCTGCTATGGGGCCCGGACAGGTGAGGGGGCCCTCGACGGTCTGGTAGCTGTGCTGACACAGTACTACCAGGGGGTCGGCGGGGGAGGGGGAGCGCAGCTCTTCTATATACTCACCCCTCCTGTTGCGGTCTCTGCAGCCCCTGCTCTTCTCCCACGGTCTCCGACGCCTGTGTTCAGCGGTCAGGTGGTACCGCTCATTACAGTCATGAATACGCACATATTCATGACTTTAATGAGCTGTCCCGCGTGACCGCTGAACACTGGCGGCGGAGACCGTGGGAGAAGAGCAGGGGCTGCACAGACCGCGCCGGCGGAAGGGTGAGTATAAGGGATATTTACCTGTCCCGTTCCACCGATGCTCGCGTCCTCTTGCTGCAATGTTCAAGTCAGAGGGCACGATGACTGATCTGCCTGATCATTCACTGCTGGAGGACCCAGAAGACAGCGGCACTCAGCAGTGGAGAGAGGACAGGTAAATATCTCAGGTGCCGGGGCCCTGAGCGAGCGGTGACATCGGCACCTGGTGTCACCCCCTGCTCAGGACACCGGCACCTGGCCCCCAGCGACGAAAGGTGAGTATGTCTTTTTTTTTTTTTTGGTTGCAGCAGCTGCGGCAGCATAAGGGCCTATACTATGGAGCATCTATGGGGGCACAATCTATGGGGGCATAATACATTTTTTTGTTTAATGTGTCCCCTCACTGTGCTGGCACTTTACATTTACAATGGCTCTGGGTTTTTTTTGGGGGGGGGCCCATTCAGACTTTTGCTATGGGGCCCCATGATTTCTATGTACGCCCCTGCTGCTGAGGCATGGTATTTAAGGCTGTTAAGGAGCCAATATCCATGGACCTTGCCAGCAGCGTCGGACTGGAGTACCTTGGGCCCACCAGAGAAAAAATATTCTTGGGGCCCACCATCATACTTCCCAACCTTTGAAGAAGGGAAAGAGGGACAAAGGCTGTGGCACGCTGTGCCTGCTGCAGCAAATTTTAGGCCATGCCACGTTGCACCACAGACTGTCCAGGAGTTGGTGGATGCTTTAGTCCAGGTGTGGGAGGAGATCCCTCAGGAGACCATCCGTCGCGCTCATCAGGAGCATGGCCAGAAGTTGTAGTGAGGTCATACAGCATACCTCCCAAATTTTGAAGACAGGAAAGAGGAAAGAGGGTTAAAGGCTGCGGCGCGCGTAGGGCGTCGCTGCAAATTTTAGGCCACGCCCCGACCACACCCATTTAACAGCTAATCACACCCATATCCTGGCCCCAAGCGTACCCATTTAGCACTGCTGATCACACTGACTGGTAATGAGGGCACAGTGGCTGGTACTGAGGAAAAGAAAGAAAGAGCAGCAAGAGAGAAAGAACAAACAGAGAAAGAAAGAGAGGAAAGAAAGAAAAGAGAGAGAGAAAGAACAGAGAGAAAAAAGAACAGAGAGCGAGAAGGAAAGAACAGAGAGCGAGAAAGACTAGAGAGAGAAAGAAAGACTAGAGAGAGAGCCAGAGGCGTAGCTAGGGTTTTGGTTTAGTGGGGGCGAAACTTCTGAGTGGGCCCCTAATCAGAGAACCTCAGCAAATGACCGCGCTGTTGCCAAAAATAATCTATATATAAAAAGACCAATATTGATATTACCGCCATATGGTCTGTGGTAAATAGAACCAGTCCTACAGAACATATAATAGATTACAGCACAGGTACAGATAATGACTTACCGCTGATGTTCTTTCTAATGGAATTGTTCACTTTTCATGTCTTTTCCATCTGGCCAGACCGACATGACGACTTCTCCAGCCAGGACTCGACTGCAGAGATTACAACAAAGACACATTTCACTTCTCATATTTTTAGCACTGTCTTGGTCACCAATTGGACTATTCTCAACCTGCACAAACTCCTCATCCTGCTGATACCCCAATACTGAGCCGCTGCTGCCATATGTGTCCCTATTACTGCACGTGATACCCCAATACTGAGCTGCTGCTGCTGCCGTATGTGTCCCTATTACTGCACCTGCTGTGTGGTTCTGTGTGACCTCTAAATTTTAAAGCACCCCTCTAGAATATAGTAATGCCGGGTGCAAGTGCCCTAGAAAACAGTGACCACATTTTGTCCCCTAGACTGTAATAATGCCCTGTGTGCCCTTTGACAGTCACAGTAACCCGAGTTCCCCTATAACAATAAGTGTCCACTTTACATTTAATAATGTCCCAAGTCTCCCCCTGTACATCTCCCCTATACACAGAATAATGCCCGTCACTGGATATATACTGACCCCTTAATGTCCCCAAACTATTTAATGGGTCCAACACTGTATGATGGCCCCTAGATAGCATCCATACAGCATAATACACCAGATAGTCCTCAATATAGTATAATGCACCCCCATAGGCAGCCTCTATATTATAATAAACCCCCATAGGCAGAGTCTATAATATAATGCACCACCATAGGCAGCCGCTATATTATAATGCACCCCCATAGGCAGCCTCTGTAGTATAATGCATCCCCATAGGGAGTCTCTGTAGTATAATGCACCCCCATTAAAAAAAAAAAAAAACAATACTCACCTCCCGGCTCCTGTGCTGCTCACTGTTCTCCCTCTCAGCGTCTGACAGTGGGCGCCGGCAGGTGATGTCATCGCGCCCGCTGTCAGACGCTGAGAGGGGGATTATGGGAGAGAAGGAGTGCTCGCTCCTTCTCTCTCTATGCGGTCAGCTGTATCGGCTGGATGCCGATACAGCTGACCCTCCGATGACGGGTGGGGGGCCCACTGCTGGCACCGGGCCCCCCCAACGCCTGTTCAGGCCCCATAGCTTCTGGGCGGCAGAGCAGGAAGATCGATTCTCCCTGCTCTGCCGCAGAATGTAACTGTATCGGCGTGCTGTGCACGCCGATACAGTTACTGTAGCGTAGCTCCGGGTGGGCCCCCTCAGAGCGCGGGGCCCGGGGCCACCGCCCCCTCTGCCCCGCGACCTATCCTTTCAAATCAGGGCCCACCACGCAGGAGCTGGGGCCCACCGGAGGTTTCTCCGGTGGCTCAGTCCGACCCTGCTTGCCAGCCTGATAATACCAGGCCACAGCAGTCTGCTTATCTTTGCTGGTTAACAAAAATAGGGGATCCCGTCGAAAAAATTTGGCGTGGGGTCCCCCCTATTTTTGTTAACCAGCCAGATGAAGCAGACTGCTGAGGCCTGGTTTTTCAGGCTGGTAAGGAGCCAAGATCCATGGACTTTCCAGCCTGATAATACCAGGCCACAGCAGTCTGCATATCTTGGCTGGTTAACAAAAATAGGGGATCCCCTCGAAAAAAAATTGGCGTGGGGTCCCCCCTATTTTTGTTAACCAGCCAGATGAAGCAGACTGCTGAGGCCTGGTTTTTCAGGCTGGTAAGGATCCAATATCCATGGACCTTGCCAGCCTGATAATACCAGGCCACAGCAGTCTGCTTAGCTTGGCTGGTTAACAAAAATAGGGGATCCCCTCGAAAAAAAAACGGCGTAGGGGTCCCCCTATTTTTGTTAACCAGCCAAGTAAAATGCAGACTGCTGCGGCCTGGTATTAAAAGACTGTCAAGACCCATGGATTTTGGCCCTCAACAGCCTGATAATACCAGGCTACAGCAGCCCCACATTTGGCGCATCAAAAGATGTGCCAATTGTGGCACTTTACCCGGCTCTTCCCACTTGCCCTGTAGCGGTGGCAAGTGGGGTAATAAGGGGTTAATGTCACCGTTGATTGCACGGTGACAATAAGCCCGGTTAATAATGGATAGGCGTCAATAAGACACCGATCCATTATTAATCCCAAAGTTATTAAATGTATAAAAAAAGACAAAGCAAGAAAAAAGTATTTTAATGAAATAAAAGAGAGACAACACACTTTTCATTTCTTTTATTGTACTCTCATTCGTGCGACGCCATCGATCTCCTGTAAAAAAAGGAAAAAAACAAACCAACAGTATACCATCTGTCCGACGCAGTCCATAGTAACGAGTGTCCCACGACGATCCAGCTCTGCTACATCGCAATGACAGGCAGAGCCTGTCATCGCGACGCAGCACAGCTGATTACCTGCTTCCCCGGCGGTGACGTCATCGGACTGACTGCTTTACGGCCGGGATTACCCAGCAGTCACTGCAGTTATCGCGAGAAACTGCATGTGACCGCCGGGGAAAGATGATGGCGGCCATCAAGCAGTCCAGGCCGTGACCGCCGGAGATCTTCTGCCAGGTAAGTGCCGCTGACTCCTGACAGACCCGACCGATGGACACTGACAGTGACAGTGACAATTCCGATTCCGGTATCCGATAAGACGACAATATCGGAACTCGGAATCGAAAGTCCGATACAGCCAATATCGGCCGATACCCGATATTTGCAGTATCGTATCACTCAACACTAGTCTCAAGGTTTTTGCCACCTAATCTGAGAGCAGCATAATGTAGAGACAAAGACACTGATTCCAGCGATGTGTCACTTATTGAGATCCTTAGTTTTATTGTGATAAAAATCACTGTTTTATTAGCAGCATATTATCACTAGAGCACTAAACCATGCCATGTAGTCCTCCAAATTCAGGAATTCAGGAGCTCTGTATAACCCTGCCCCCAACACTGATTGCCTGCTTTCTGTGTACACTGTGCATAGGCATAAACCTGACAATCAGTGCTGTGGGCTGGTTTACACAGAGCTCAGTATTCAGATAACTGCTAGATCTGCAGCAGATGAGGTAGCAAAAACCTGGTGACAGATTCACTTTTAAAACATCTACCTTGTATTCTATTATACTAAAGCATAATTACAATGTATGCAAAATGACAATGCTTTACCATTCTCTATAGCTGTTTTTCACTCTGGCATGGAAATGAATGGAAACCTAGAATAAGTGATTAATCATACATCATCCTACACAAAAAAAAACCTTCCTGTAGGGGCAGCGGAAGTATAAGGACCTGTGCACACGTTGCAGATTAGCCTGCGGAATTTTGTGCACAGAATCTGCACCTCTTGGCAGAAAACGCAGGTGCGGTTTTGATGCGGATTTGATGCATTTTTGATATGGATTTCTATGCGTTTTTGTAAGCTAAATAAAGATATGTTATTTAACACAAAAAAAATATTTGGGATGTTATTTCTTGTCCAACCTCTTCTTTTACATTTGTCCAACCCAATTACCATAGACAGATGATAATTGATAGATGATAATAGATAGATGATAGATAGATAGATGATAGATAGATAGATGATAGATAGATCGGCTTGATAAAGGCTCTGCATGAGTCGAAACGTCGCCAACCATGTGGGTCTGAAATAAAACCACATTTTCTTCTCTTTGTAAAGGAGTGCTGCCTTCAGTTTTTTCATATGTGAATTTTGGCTTTTGGGATTATTGCTTGGGAGGCCTGTGCACCCGAAGAATTTAGATTGTGCTGTTCCCATTTTCTCTTGAGATAGATAGATAGATAGATAGATAGATAGATATAGATAGATAGATAGATAGATAGATAGATAGATAGTATATATAGATAGATAGATAGATAGATAGATAGATAGATAGATAGATAGAGATAGATAGATAGATAGATAGATAGATAGATAGATAGATAGAAGATAGATAGATAGATAGATAGATGATATATGATGGATAGATAGATAGATAGATAGATAGATAGATAGATAGATAGATAGATAGATAGATAGATAGATAGATAGATAGCTATGTGATAGATAGACAGATAGATAGATGATATAGATAGATGATTGAGAGATAGATATGTGATAGATGATAGATAGATAGATAGATAGATAGATAGATAGATAGATAGATGAAATAGATAGACAAATAGATGATTGATAGATAGATAGATATGGGATATATATGTGATAGCTAGATAGATATTGGATAGATAGATAAAATGGTACATAAATAGTTAAAGACACACGCACAAAATCTTTACGCAATATCTTTAATTTAAAATAAAAATGGGGAAAAAAAGGCGTGGGCTCCCGCGCAATTTTCTGCGCCAGAGGGGGAAAGCCGACAGCCGGCCCAATATTTCTAGCCTTGGAAGGGGTTAATACCCATGGAGCTTCCCAGGCTATGAATATCAGACAGCAGCTAGCCTTTACTAGCTATTAAAATAGGGGATCCCCAAAAAAATGACGTGGGGTTCCACTATAGTTTATAGCCAGAAAGGCTACGCAGACAGCTGCGGGCTGATATTCATAGCCTAGGAAGGGGCAATGGATATTGGCGCCCCCCCGGCTAAAAAAAACAGCACCCAGCCGCACCAGAAATGGCGCATCTGTACGATGCGCCAATTTCGGCACTTAGCCCCTCTCTTCCCACTGCCGTGTAGTGGTGGCATATGGGATAATAAGGGGTTAATGTCACCTTGCTATTGTAAGGTGACATTAAGCCCGGATAATAATGGAGAGGCATCAATAAGACGCCTCTCCATTATTAATGTTATAATATGAAAGGGTTAAAAAACACACACACATAAGAATAAAGTATTTTATTGAAATAAAACACAACACGGTTTTTATATTTTTATTGCACGCCTAATCCATGCGACACCCTCGGTCTCCTATAATAAAAAGTTAAAAAATAAACCAAACGTATACTTCCTGTCCGACTTAGTCCAATTATTAACAAGCATTAGGTGATGGTTTGGGGTGAGCTGGACCGCAGAGTGAAGGCAAAAGGGCCAACAAGTGCTATCTCTGGGAACAATCTCTCCTTCAAGATTGTTGGAAGACCATTTCCGGTGACTACCTCTTGAAGCTCATAAAGAGGATGCCAAGAGTGTGCAAAGCAGTAATCAAAGCAAAAGGTGGCTACTTTGAAGAACCTAGAATATAAGACATAATTTCAGTTGTTTCACACTTTTTTGTTAAGTATATAATTCCTTATGTGCTAATTCATAGTTTTGATGCCTTCAGTGTGAATTTACAATTTTCATAGTCATGAAAATACAGAAAAATCTTTAAATGAGAAGGTGTGTCCAAACTTTTGGTCTGTACTGTATATGTACACAATATACACATAACATTATGCAAAGCACACATTTATACAAGTTGACCCAATTAAAACCTTAAAGGGTTCGTACCCTTCACCTCCTTACATTCCCCTTCCCTTTAACCATTGCCGTCCCAGCAATGTGGGCACTCTAATATACATATATACAAATTAATATACAGTGAGGAACAAATCAAACAATAAAACTTCCTTTTAATAAAAAAATAAAAATAAAAAAAATAAAGTGTCCTGAATTCCCCTTCCCTTTAAGGGAAGCAGGGGTTAATATTAAAAAAAAATAAAAAAAGAACTTGGGACTCCGGCTGGCGGCACCTAGAGACAGCATCCGTGGGTTCCGGTTCCCATCTGCGAGAGACGCGGAACAGTCTCTCCAGCTTCCTCAGTGCAACAGGCATTTTAACTCCAGCTGCGGCAAAGGCGCATCTGAGTCCATCTGCGGGCACTGCGGACCAATCGCAGCCGTAGGCCTGGCGGCGCATCTACTGCTCCGCTGCTTCTCCAGGCCACTCCTCGCTTCTGCAAAATCTCCGGCGATGAGGACGGGGCGGCTGGGATCCGAGTACCCCCAAGTCCCAGGTACGTCGCAACCCACGGGGGCGCGGTTCTCCTACCGGTGACCTGGGAGGAACAGGCCGCTTCGCCACTGCAGGCTGCTGTAAATCCACGTCAGCCGGACCTCCCGCAGACATCGCTGGACCACCTGAACCAAGTCCTCCTGACAGATTCCCGCTTGGAGGCAATCTTTCCCTAGCAACAAGTCCCTAACTATTGTCCCTATAGGACTGGATGTGCTCAATGCCCCCCTCTAGTGACCAAACCCCATAACTGTTTGACATACTTTTATAACTTACTAACTGGATCTCTAACATGCCCCCATTAGTGACCCCTCGCAACTACAATTAACCCATGACTATATACACTACCTTTCAAGTGCCCTCCTCTAGTGACCCCCAGGATGCACTATCTGCCTCACAGTCAACCCCCATATACAGGCTCTGACTGGCCCACGGAGAACCGGAGGATTCTCCGGTGGGCCCAGGCACTGACACCTGCTGGCATACTGGCCAGCAGCTGTCTAGGGCCCCCACTGCTCCAAGGGCCCCCACTGCTCCAAGGGCACCCACTGCTCCAGGGGCCCCCAGCAAGTGGCTATGGGGGCCCTGAGTTAAGGGGGCCCGCCCTGTGCCTGCGTAGCAGCAGTTGGAGACAGGATTCTGTCCCCGCTGCTAAAGCAAAATGAATATTCACGCTTCCTCACGCCCCAATGGGCGTGGAGAGGCATGAATACCATTTCTCTTTAATAGCGTTCAGTGTTAGCCACAGGCTGCAGCTAACACTGCCCCGTGTAAAGTCCCACGCACCACACACACACGCAGAGACTAGAGACACACACAAATACTCACAGCGCCGCACATCCTGGCTTCCTGCACAGCTCTTCCTGTCTGAGAGCCCAGCTGGATGACCTCATCATCCAGCACTGGGTCTCAGACAGAAAGCAGCAGGCGAGGAATAGGCTCACGTGATGTGCTGCTGCTGTGGGGAGGTGAGCAGTGTGCTGTGTGTGTCTCTGTGCCGTGTGTGTATGTGGTGTGAAGCTTTGTGTGTGTGTGAGAGAGAGAGGGTTGGTGGGGGGAGGCAGTGATGGAGGTGATGGGCAATGATTGTAGGAGGAGGCAATGATGAAGGTGATGGGCAATGATGGTGGGGGAGGCAATGGTGAAGGTGATGGGCAATGATTTGGGAGGCAACGATGGAGGTGATGGGCAAAGATGGTGGGGAGGCAACGATGGTGGTGATGGGCAATGATGGCGGTGGGAGGAGGCAGGGATGGAGGTGATGGGCAATGATGGTGGTGGGAGGAGGCAGGGATGGAGGTGATGGGCAATGATGGTGGTGGGGAGGCAATGATGAAGGTGATGGGCAATGACGGTGGGGAGGCAATGATAGAGGTGATGGGCAATGATGACGGCAGTGGGAGGCAGGGATGGAGGTGATGAGCAATGATGGCGGTGGGGGGAGGCAATGATGAAGGTGATGAGCAAAGATGGTGGGGGGAGGCAATGATGGAGGTGATGGGCAATGATGGCGGTGGGAGGAGGCAGGGACGGAGGTAATAGGCAATGATGGTGGGGGAGGCAACGATGGAGGTGATGGGCAATTATGGTGGGGGAGGCAACGATGGAGGTGATGGGCAATGATGGCAGAGGGAGGAGGCAGCAATGGAGGTGATGGGCAATGATGGTGGTGGGAGGAGGCAGGGGATGGAAGTGAGGGCAATGATGGCGGTGGGGGCAATGATGAAGGTGATGGGCAATGACGGTGGGGAGGCAATGATGGAGGTGATGGGCAATGATGACGGTGGGAGGAGGCAGGGATGGAGGTGATGGGCAATGATGGCGGTGGGAGGAGGCAGGGATGGAAGTGATGGGCAATGATGGCGGTGGGGGGCAATGATGAAGGTGATGGGCAATGACGGTGGGGAGAGGCAATGATGGAGGTGATGGGCAATGATGGTGGGGAAAGACAATGATGGAGGTGATGGCAATGATGTGTGGGGAGGCAATGATGGAGGTGGTGATGAGGCAATGATGGGATGGTGGTGGGGAGGCAATGATGGAGGTGATGAAAATTGGGCAATGATGGGTGTGGGCATGATGGGGTAATGATGGAGGTGATGAAATGACAATGATGGTGGTGGAGGAGGCAATGATGAGGTGGTGGAATGGGCAGTGATGGGGTGGTGGGGGAGAATGATAAGGGTGGTGGGGGAGAAGGCAATGATAGAGGTAGTGAGAGGACAATGATGGGGGTGGAGAGGGTCTGCATTATACTTTGAGGGGCTACATTATATTCTGTGGGGGGACTGCATTATTCTCAGGAGACTACATTATATTCTGGGGGCTATATCATACTATATGAGGGGGCTACAGTATACTCTATGGGGAGCTGCATTATATTCTGTGGTGGGCTGCATTATTCTCTCAGGGACTACATTATATTCTGGGGCTACATATTACTATATGATGGGGCTGCAGTTTACTCTATGGGGGGCCTGCATTATTCCATCAGGGACTACATTATATTCTGGGGGCTATATCCTACTATATGAGGGGGGCAGCATTATGCCCTATGAGGGGGCTACAGTATACTACATTTTTGGGGGGCTGCATTATACCCTATGAGGGTGCTACATTATATTCTATGGTGGGGACTGCGATATACCTTATGAGGGGGTTGCATTATATTTTGTGGGGTGCTGCATTATATTCTATGAGAGAGGGCTGCATTATATTTTATGAGGGGGCTACATTATATTCTGTGAGGGTGGCTACATTATATTCTATGAGGGGGCTACATTATATTCTATGAGGGGATACCCCTCTATGATCCTACAGCAACCCCTACTACATAATTAAGACATATACTACCTTATATTATACCCTGATATAGCGCGTTTTACCGCACAATTGGCGGTCTTGTATTTATTTGTATGTAGCTACATAGTAGGCCCCAAGAATGATTTTCTCTGGTGGGCCCAAGGTGCTCCAGTCCGACGCTGCCCATATATATATATATATATATATATATATATATATATATATATACACAATACACACATAACATTATACAAAGCACACATATATACAAGTTGACCCAATTAAAGGGGATGAAACCTTAAAGGGTTAGTACCCTTCACCTCCTTACACCAGCTCCCCCCCATAAAAAAGACTACAGATAAGATACTGACCTCCAAGGTCGGCACTGTTCCAGCGGTGTTGGCACTCATGGTCCCAAGGCTTTTATGTGGTGGAATGACACGTGGTGCCCGCGCCCCAATCAGCGTTAGCGTCACTGTCCCCGCTTTTGTATGAAATTAAACATGAAGAGGAAGTCAGCGATCAGCTGCAGCCCGGACTTCCTGTTCATATTCAAAACGTCCAGAAGCAGCGATGGTGACGCTAATGCTGATTGGGCACCGGAGTCACGTGTCATTCTGCCACCCAAGTGCCCCGGGACCGCGAGTGCTGATACCGCTGGAAAGGCGCATGCACGGGAGGTGAGTATAGTGTTTTTTTAATTTTATCTGGGCCAAACATTTAGTTTAAGAAGGGGTTGCCTTAGTAGTGGACAACCACTTTAAGAAAAGTAAGGGGCAGCAATGCACAACTTCAATGTTTCTTTATTGTTTGGCACTTTGTGATTTTTGAAAGGTTGCTTGAAGCTATAGAAATATTGAAAATGTGTGTCAGACTTGGTAAAGGCTACAGCACAAAATCATCAGAGATGAAAGTCAAACCCTTGATACCTGGGATGGTCACCAATGCCTGTGCATTCTACTTTTGGGACAATCGCCCTAAATTCTGGCTCTTGAATCACGGCTGTAGTACTCTATATAAGCTCGTGCACCATTTTCAGTTTTATAGGATTTGTTTTTAGATAGAAAACAATTGTTTTCCATAGAAAACAACTGTATTCTGCCTCATGGCGAGTCTGAGCTGTGAACCATTTACTGTTTTCCATTGACAGTGATTGGAGCGGAAGCTCTGCTCACATCTGGGGAGCATGTCCATCTGGATATAGAAGTATTGTACATGACTGACACTGCCTCTCTCTGGACCATGACCATTGTTGAAACCAGAACAACTTGTAGATCAGTCTCAGCAATGTGTCTACAAGTCAGAGAAGCATTTTATACTTTGATGGTAATGTTTAGCTGCGGAATCGGTGGATTTTATTTCTCATACCAGATGCCGTTGTGTAACTGTAGAATACTCCATGGGTATTTCACATCAATTGCTCACATAAAATGTTGTAAAACAGCCTGGACACTGCTTAGAAGGTCAGTCTCATCTTTCATTGCCATCTTAGAAGTGTTATGGTGCGAAGGTCCCATAAACATTTGGTTGTCTTTCATCTGAATGCCAACGTATGTCATTCAATAGGGGCAAGACATAAACAGCTGAAGAAAGAAGAAAGAGACTGACACCAAGATTTACAGATGTTTTCATGATGAGTAACAGAACTTTTACAAAACTTTAACATGTCTTAGAAAATTTTGATCGGTGGAGCTCCAGGTGCTGACGCAAACACTGACCGTTAAAATGAGGAGCAAAAGTTCTCAGCCAAGCGCCATTGTCCTCGCGAACTGAAGAGAGACTCAAAAGCTTTCTATTGAGCCTATCTGCAGTGTCGGAGGGAAGCAATGTTTCGGTGAGCACTTTTGCTCCTTTGTTTTAGCAATCAATGGAGTCTCAGCACCTGTACGCCAGTGATCAAACGTTCAGTCAAAAATTTTGTAAAATGCAGTGAACCCTTAAACAAGAACTAATGTCTATAATATATGGTATGTTTAGCTTAAAAAGGTCCTGTCACCACCAGGTCAAAAGTGATCAGTTCTGCTTTTATTTTAATCCTGATACTCCACCTAGGTATTCTCCATTTATTTTATTTTTTAATTGCTTTATGGTTACAGAAATATGGGTGTTTTTATTTAGTGTTCATTTTTTTTAATAAAGGGACGGCTGCTCTCAGAATTCCTCTGGGGCGTATCTGTATGCGGCTCCGTATTATTACCCTGTAAGTTACACCCCCTTGGTAAAGACCATATAAATGATCACAAAATAAAAAGGCCCATAACTCTGGAGCGTTTGACAGATTTAAAAAATAAATAAAAATGGAATTCTCAAGGGAATAATGGTAATAAAATAAGAGCAAAAACTGGTCCCTTTTCACCCACATACAAGTACATTTTGCTTGCTACCTTGATGTTTAGCCTCTTCCAGCAACATCGAATTTTCATTTTTGCTCTTTTGCTTTTCCCACCTGCTTATTTTCCATCAATCCCCCCCCCCCACAACCTGTGTAACGTCAATCATTGTGGTCTTTAGCAGACCCCCAGCTGTCAGCAACCGATCGGCGACCCACGATCATGTCACGGACGCTAATGGGCACTTAGAATGATGCACCCCACTGCTGGTGCATGGTCAACAAATTAACAATTGCAGGTAGCTCTCCTCCCCAACTGTGATTGTTAGGCCGGAGTCACACTAGCGAGGAATACGGACGAGTGCTATGTGATAAAACATCGCATATCACTCGGACCAATGTTAATCTATGGGGCAGCTCCCATCACTGTTTTTTTTCTCGGGCGTATTCTACTGTACATGCAAGTGAAATCACAGCATGCTGCCATTTGCAGCGTATATCGGCTGAGTCTTGCCAATGAAAGTTTATGGGTGCGAGAAAAAAACTCACATCACACGGACCATCAGTGCGACTTTCGAGAAATACACATTTTCCAGGTCATTTTCAGGCCATGGATCCCATTATATGTCCATTTTTCAAGTCTGCGATAAAATCACGGCATACGGATGCCATACGGATACATAGATGCGAGGAAATCACATCATCGCATTGCAAACGGATTATATACGGATCACCATACGGAGAACATTGGTGCGATTCTCGGCCGAGAGAATCAGACCGATTTTTTTCATACGGCAAGTGTGACCCCGGCCTTAGATTATTTTGATATAATTGCTTATCAGTGTATAATTAGAGATACTCTACAGGACAAATTATTTGAGGTGGGGTTGAGCAGGATACAGTCGAATATTAAATTGTATTTTTATAAATTCAGCAAAAATTGCAAACATTTCTGCCCAGAAACTGCTGTACATTAAAAAAAAGTATTTCCCATATGCAAAATTCCCATTTCTTTTCCATGGAGTTTTTGAAACAGTTTCACTGTTTTATACTAATACTTTTTATTTTACATTCCATAATTAGTCCTCTCTCACTTAGGTAATGTTCACTCCTTCATTTAGACTCTCAGTTTGTCTGTTCCATTATTAGGAACAAACAGAATTAATGTGCAAAACGGATCTGTTCCATAACTGATGAAGAGGGGCTCCGTTGACATTTATGGGGTCTGTCTGGGTTCCATTGTCAGGTTTTAGAATGGAAGAAAAATTGCAGAATGCAGAACTTTTTTTTCTGTTCCAAATACAAATACATAACGAAGTCCAAACGGACCCTACATTAATCAGAGGGGCT
Organism: Oophaga sylvatica; assembly: GCA_033576555.1. Classification (NCBI taxonomy): domain Eukaryota; kingdom Metazoa; phylum Chordata; class Amphibia; order Anura; family Dendrobatidae; genus Oophaga; species Oophaga sylvatica. The sequence goes on along the minus strand of JARQOD010000001.1, from coordinate 926,038,873 downwards.
CCTCTGCTTGCGTTTGCATCATATGCATCAGATCTGTCTTTGGACATTAGTTCTGTTTTTCTGTTCCTAAAAAAGGAATGTCAAAACTGGAATGTCAAAGGTGTGAAAATAGCCTAAATCGTTGTAGGTTCTGTGTGTCAGATTCCTTTAGATTTAAAAAAGTGCTTTTAAATACTGCACTCCGGCTATTTTAACTTTTCTTACAACATGTTTTTCGAGAAAGTTTACAGAAATGCCAAGAGTTAGGTTGACTCAAATCTTCCAACAAGAATCCCGTTAAGCGATGCCCCAGACTCGTTTGGTATCTGCTCATCTCTAAAGCTTGTTCCACAATAACATTTGTCCATGTGATCTCTATTACATATGGCTGAGTGCTCTGGAGTTCAACATATTTTGTTACAAGCAATATAAGTTGATTTCTAGATATAAAAACAAGATGTCACAGTAATAGAAAATAGTAAAGAATTTTTTACCTGTTTCAAGGTATTGGGTAATGAGGGGCTATAGACCGGGATAGCAGGCTCCTTTATATTATAGCTGTTTTTGTATATGATGGCTGGCAAGTCAGGGATTTTCAAAGGTGTTAGGGGGTCCTCCCAAGTATCCTGTGACCAAGGTGATTTGCCTTCACAGGAACATGGAGTTAAATGCTAAAATTATGTCTTCCTGTGGTCACCAATAAAGAAACGTGCTGCATAGAGTACATTTTTATCCAGCCTCCAATAAACCTAATGATCATTCCATGCAGGGGCAGACATATTAGTTGTAACCCATGCAGCCGAAGGAGGGAAGGCACTTCATGAGAGGCTGGAGGTGGAAATCAATCCACTTGTTTACGTTTTCTAGGAAGTTTCCCCTACCAGATATGATCTGTCGTCCAGGTGGGTTTGATACATTTTTATGTATCTTAGGTAGAAGATACAAGGTAGCAATAGTAGGATCCTCTACCCGTAATGCCAGAGACAATTCTTTGGTGATAACGTCGTCCTGTAATGCCCTTTTGATAATACTGTCAAGTTGGGAAGAATAGGCAGAAAGGGGATTGTATGTGAGCCTCCTATAGCATGTATTATCATTTAACTGCCGAAACGCCTCCCTTTCATACATGGCAGTAGGCCACAGGACGATGTTACCACCCTTATCTGCTGGTTTTAATAAAACCTCTGGAAGGTTTTGAAGATGTTGTAGTCTTTTTCTCTGGTCTCTAGATAAATTATCAACAGGACTAAATCTTGGAATGTCCATTATTTTATTCGTTGCCACCTGGACGAACAAATCAATATTTGAACAAGAATTAAGTGGGGGGAACTTCCTCGAACGTGGGCGAATAGCAGGAGGAATCTTACCTCCTTCGTGTAAATGTTCATTTCCCAGTTCCTCCAGCACTCTCAGTGCATCTTGTTCCTCCTCTGTGGGGAACAAAGTAAGAAGTTCATTATTATGAAAGTATCTCCTAAATAGCAGCGATCTAGCAAAGAGGTGAAGATCTTTGATCACCGAGAACGTGTCAAAAATGGGAACTGGTGAGAACGATAGACCCTTTTCCAACAGAGAGAGATCCGCATCAGATAATTTGTGTTGACTTAAATTAATCACCTTATTATCATTCCGTCTAGGTATTGACACATCATCAGCCCGTCTCTTATATGGGTGGAATGAATGGTCTCTAAGGCGATTAGTATTACCGGATATGTTTGAAGTAGATGAAGCATCAGAGTATTCACTCATTGAAGAAATAGATATATTTGATGGTGTTCTAGTTAAATTTAGATTTTTCTTGACTCTCCATTGATAAACTCTCTTAGACTGATAATCTTGGGTGTCCCTATTGAATTTAGATGTTTGGGTCTCCTGTATTTTCTTCACCAGTAAGTCCATGGATTTATCCAATTCTATTTCAAATTTCTGAACAATGTCAGTAGGACAGTCAGTACGTATCTCAGTTTGCAAAATGTCAATTGATTTCTCCAGATCAATAATATTGGAGGTATTATAATCAATGAGTAGTTGCATCAAGGTTAACGAGCAAGTGCCACATGCCTCCTCCCATTTTTTAATAAATGTCATCCTCCACCGGAAAGGTGGGATGACACGAATTCGTAGGCCTCTAGGAATCATCTTGTTAGATACATATCTCTCAAGAAATTGTTTGTTCCACCATATTTTGGAACGTTTTATTAGTAGATTTTTGATGGAGGAGAGTTTCTCATTCCACTGAGAATTCCCTAACTGCTGTGTGTTATCTCCACCGACACCATACACCTGGTCCATCTGATTGAGCCATGATTTTTCTTTGGCCCTGAAGTCCATCTTGGTCAAATCCAACCCTGTGCATAACACAGTAAATATTAACACTTGATTGACAAGCATGATATATATGGCGCAATTAGCATGTCATATTGGTAAATACTGCTCCAAATACACAAGGACTCATACGATATGATTCAACTGCGAATAAATTATAAACAAAACCTCCACTACAACAACCAGTCACAGAATCAAATTTTTCAGGTATAAAATACAATATTTTATTAAGTCACAAAAAAGAGCTAAAATGTAATAACATCAGGACACAAGTTAGATGAAGGTGGGGATACAGAAATCACAAAAGGGGTAAACCCATAAGCACTCACTGGGATAACCAGTGGTGCCTCCCCATATATATTAACTAGATACTCAAGCATATATAAGAAATTATTGTGGTAATGGCGACCACATAAGTCTGGATAGCGCAAGAGAAAATCATAGACACATCGCGGATGGATAAAGATAAAGCATGTATATACATTGATTAGATTAGATAAAGAAACACACCGCGGTGTAGATAGGGAGACGCCACCGGAGATCACCAGTAACCCCAACGCACGTTTCGGAGATTTCTCTCCTTCCTCAGGGGGCGTGGTTACCAGTGATCATGTGGACGCCTTTTGTGTGCAAAGACCGGAACCGGAAGAGGGTCAGCGCATGCGCACGCGATATACCTGGAAGCAAAGCGACGCATCATCGCCATGGCAGCAGCGGCCGACAACACACGGGGCCCCATGTGGTCAGGTAACGTGATGCGCCAAGGCCATGACGACACGCCAGTACCAGGACAGCGCATGCGCAAGCGCCGAAATCCACCATGGTAATTAAATTGAAAAACATCCACATGAAGTATCAAATAACAAATATACATAATCTAATAACAATGGCTTGCCTGCAAAAAACCTGTGCCTACACACACTGGGGATAATATATCGATGTATAGAAAATCCATAGATAGCAGCATATATGAAATATAAATGGACACATATCAGCATGGTATCATCATAGTATATAATCAGTATAGGACGCCAATATATATCCCATAGTATATATATATACATATATAAACCCAGCATGGCACAACAACATGGGTCATATATAATCCAAATACAAATACACGTCACTCAATACGTATGTAGCAAAATTAATAATAAAGAAAATAAACATAAATATGAAAAATAATAAAAATAAATATAAATAATATTAAAAGAAGAAAAAAAAGTAAAAAATAAAATAAAATTAAATAATAATAAGAAGTATATATAGAAACAAACAAAATAAAATAAAAAAAGAAAAATAAAAAAAAAAATAATCACAAACAATGTAATGATAGTATGATGTAACATTAGACATGAATGTTCATTCATATTCATCCAAAATCGTTGATTGGAGACACAGTAGCTACAGAAAAGCCAATCGACATTGAGAAATTCAAAACTAGAAAACAAAAAAATAATTAAAACCACATAAAAACAAATATATCAGGGGTGGAAATCTTTTCAAAAGGCTGGGACAAATGGAATCTCGATGGATCTGGAGATTAAAAACAGTTCAACCTTTAGGGTTGAATGAAAATAATTCATTCGCACCTTTCTTAAGATAGCCCCCTCTGCTGTGTGTAAGTGTCACATTTCGGTGCCCATTTGTTTTTATGTGGTTTTAATTATTTTTTTGTTTTCTAGTTTTGAATTTCTCAATGTCGATTGGCTTTTCTGTAGCTACTGTGTCTCCAATCAACGATTTTGGATGAATATGAATGAACATTCATGTCTAATGTATTACATCATTACCTATCATTACATATGTTTGTGATTATAATTTATTATTTTTTATTTATTCTTTTTTTATTTTATTTTGTTTGTTTCTATATATACTTCTTATTATTATTTAATTTTTATTTTATTTTTTTATATTTTTACTTTTTTTTCTTCTTTTAATATTATTTATATTTATTTTTATTATTTTTCATATTTATGTTTATTTTCTTTATTATTAATTTTGCTACATATGTATTGAGTGACGTGTATTTGTATTTGGATTATATATGACCCATGTTGTTGTGCCATGCTGGGTTTATATATGTATATATATATATACTATGGGATATATATTGGCGTCCTATACTGATTATATACTATGATGATACCATGCTGATATGTGTCCATTTATATTTCATATATGCTGCTATCTATGGATTTTCTATACATCGATATATTATCCCCAGTGTGTGTAGGCACAGGTTTTTTGCAGGCAAGCCATTGTTATTAGATTATGTATATTTGTTATTTGATACTTCATGTGGATGTTTTTCAATTTAATTACCATGGTGGATTTCGGCGCTTGCGCATGCGCTGTCCTGGTACTGGCGTGTCGTCATGGCCTTGGCGCATCACGTGAAATGACCACATGGGGCCCCGTGTGTTGTCGGCCGCTGCTGCCATGGCGATGATGCGTCGCTTTGCTTCCAGGTATATCGCGTGCGCATGCGCTGACCCCTCTTCCGGTTCCGGTCTTTGCACACAAAAGGCGTCCACATGATCACTGGTAACCACGCCCCCTGAGGAAGGAGAGAAATCTCCGAAACGTGCGTTGGGGTTACTGGTGATCTCCGGTGGCGTCTCCCTATCTACACCGCGGTGTGTTTCTTTATCTAATCTAATCAATGTATATACATGCTTTATCTTTATCCATCCGCGATGTGTCTATGATTTCTCTTGCGCTATCCAGACTTATGTGGTCGCCATTACCACAATAATTTCTTATATATGCTTGAGTATCTAGTTAATATATATGGGGAGGCACCACTGGTTATCCCAGTGAGTGCTTATGGGTTTACCCCTTTTGTGATTTCTGTATCCCCACCTTCATCTAACTTGTGTCCTGATGTTATTACATTTTAGCTCTTTTTGTGACTTAATAAAATATTGTATTTTATACCTGAAAAATTTGATTCTGTGACTGGTTGTTGTAGTGGAGGTTTTGTTTATAATTTATTCGCAGTTGAATCATATCGTATGAGTCCTTGTGTATTTGGAGCAGTATTTATCAATATGACATGCTAATTGCTCCATATATATCATATTTTGTTACAAGCAATATAAGTTGATTTCTAGATATAAAAACAAGATGTCACAGTAATAGAAAATAGTAAAAAATTGTTTTACCTGTTTCAAGGTATTGAGTAATGAGGGCTATAGACCTGGATAGCAGGCTCCTTTATATTATAGCTGTTTTTGTATATGATGGCTGGCAAGTCAGGGATTTTCAAAGGGGTTAGGGGGTTCTCCCAAGTATCCTGTGACCAAGGTGATTTGCCTTCACGGAACATGGAGTTAAATGCTAAAATTATGTCTTCCTGTGGTCACCAATAAAGAAACGTGCTGCATAGAGTACATTTTTACCCAGCCTCCAATAAACCTAATGATCATTCCATGCAGGGGCAGACATATTAGTGTAACCCGTGCAGCCGTGTAGGGGCCCCAGAGGTAAAGCAGGTTTAATTGGACTGAAATATTGTTCTCGCACAGAGGCCCCCTTATGTCTGTGTCTGCAATTCATGTTAAAAAAAATAACATTTAGACTCTGTTCACATTACCCTTCATGATTTAGAAGAGAGTCTGTCCTAAGTTTGAAACACCGGCTTGAAAGATGAGTTGGGTATTCATTAAGTTTAATAATGCTATACTGACATCTAGGGGTAAAAGTAGAAAACATGCAGAAATCAAATGCAGAATTACCGGAGACAGAGTACATTAATCATCAGTGTTAAAGGGTTTGATTTAGTGCAGATATTACTAATATATGTCATGTCCATTCCCAGTGCTGTTCGTTTTTAAGGTGTCCACCTAAATTGCTTTTTTATTAAATAAAAATAGCAATTGTATGGAACAAAAAACAGCCAGGCTGTAGAGATGAGCACATCACTTCAAGGCACAAAAATTTGCCAAGAAAAATTCAGATTTCCTGGAAGTTCAAATTTTCACTTTTTGATTCATGCAAATCAAGCAAAATGGCAGCTAACCCCTTGTCATTTTACCGGATTCAAAAGGGTCAGGAAGTGGTAAAAAATGTTAAAAAAAAGTAATACTCACCTGGCCTTCACCTGTCTTCATAAGTTCGGTCACCAATGAGGCCTTCATCTAGGCCATGGGTGGGGAACCTCAGGCCCGCGATGACCCTTTCTCCGGACCCTGGACAGATTTCTGGGGACCACAGTGTTTGGGCCAGCAGCTATGTTGGCCCTTTAGTGTCTTCTTTGTCTGTGAGCACATCACTACTGAACGCTGAGGCGCGTGCAATGAAAGAAGTCCTGACACCAGTGCCAGCATCAAGACTTACTTTGCAGGCAGAGTTAGCACACAAAGGATGGTTTAAATATCCAAAAGGCCATTAGCAGAAAAAAGGTTCCCCATCCCTGCTCTCACGTTCGACCCCTCAGTGTGTCTGTGATGCAGTTACTGACAGCCCAGCTGTCCAATCTGGTATAGGGGTGAGCGGAAGCTGTCAGTACTTTGATTTACAGCTTGGCCATCCCATCTGGTACGAGGCGTGCTGAGCTGTCAGTGTGTTGATTGACAGCTCAAATATTCAATCTGAGATTGTGAGGCGTTGGCTGTCTCCATGTGTTCATTATTCCAGGTGATTACCATGCTACTTAACTTTCCTGTTTCTCCCAGATCTCTGCCAGACGTACATTCAGCTTATGAGGTTTGTGCTCCCTGTGCCTTGAGTTCTGTATGCTTGATCTGTTGCCTGAACCTTGGACTTCGTTCTAACCATCCGTCTGTTTAACCCCTTCAGCTCTGATCCATTATCCTATAAAAACTTGTAACTTGGTATCTGAGTTTCAGACAAGCCCCGTACATGGACAGATACTGGCTGTGTATTCTTAACTCCGATGCATTGTTTATAATTGGACCAAGTTTGGCAGATCTGGAGATCCTTCATATCTCACCCCTTTTTAACCATCCATGGGGATGACCACAATAGTCAGCACAGGAGAGACACCAAAGATACTGAGTACATAAAGATGCCTAAGATGGCATAGTAAAGACCACAAGGCTGTTTAGCCCATCTCAGCCTTGTGCAAGTCTACAATTTTGTCCCTGGTGTCCTTAGACAGCTGTTTGGTCTAGCCATGGTGGAGAGGTTGGAGTGTGATTGATTGAGTGTGTGGACAGGTGTCTTTTATACAGGTAACGAGTTCAAACAGGTGCAATTAATATAAGTAATGAGTGCAGAGTAGGAGGGTTTCTTAAAGAAAAACCATCAGGTCTGTGAGAGCCAGAATTCTTGCTGGTTGGTAGGTGATCAAATAATTATTTCATGCAATAAAAGGCAATTTAATTATTTACAAATCATACAATGTGATTTTCTTGTTTTTATTTTTAGGATCTGTCTCTCACAGGTGAAGTGTACTGTACTTACAATAAAGATTACAGAACTCTCCATTCTTTGAAGGTGGGAAAACTTGCAAAAATTGGCAGTGTATCAAATACTTATTTTTCCCACTGTAAACATGTAAATGGCACCGATAAGCAGGATAGAAAATTTGGACATGAAATTCCACCTCACTTAGGACTGCTAAATAGGACAGTGGCGATGTGTCACAGGACACAAATAGCCTCCACAGATGTTTACTCAGGAGGACGTGGCTGTAAGGCCCTAACACATGGCCAAGATATGTCGTACTTATTGTGCTGTACAGTATATCTCTATAGCACTGCCAGGTTGGCATTTTTATAACTCCTCTTGTGGGTTTACTGCCAGAATGAAGCATTTAGTCAATAGCATTTTGAAATTCTCTGTATTTTTGTCGGAAAGACAGAAGACTGTCCTCTATAGATTGTGGCAGATACATCAAATTTGGAGATTCCAATTCCATGTCTAATATCAAAACAATTAACAACAGAACACGTCCCGTTCACTTAAAATGTCCTTTATTTATCCATACATTCAGAGGCTACTCTGCTGTCATGACAGTGGATTGGTTATGCAGAGTTTTGCATTATGACCATGGTAATGCTGTGTTTCATCTGTGACAATGGCAACAAGTTCTTGTGTAGAGGATATTGATTGTCATCAGTTTCTCTCCAACTTTCAATCATAAAAGTCAGAGGGAAATGAAAGAAACCTCATGTAGGTGTGAACAAGCCCTAAGATGCAAGAATGTAGAACATCTGGGGTCCTTATAATTTTCAGGTTACAATAGTCATAAAACTTTCCAATGTTTGTTGTAGGTGCAAAATATTGTACATGACTATGGAATAACTCCACTTTAGACAACTATGGGGGGTATTTCTATAATTGAAATGCATTCATTTTTGCTCAAATTTTTTAAATTGCGTTTATTGGTTTGTTTTCTGCAGCTGTTATGTACCACAATACATCGCAAGCTGCAAAATGCTGTTCACTTGCACAATTGTCAGACTAATTGTCTGATGACTTGGTCTCCAGCTCCTCTCTCTTCTACTGAAAGTTCTTCTAAGCTAAAATTACCTTTAGTTTATATGAAAAAAATGGCTGGTACAGCGTTATACTTTTTCCATTAAAGTTCTGTTCAAAGTATTTTAAAAACATATATTTTTTTCCTTTATGTGATTTATCTGTTAAACTGTTTCTGTTCTCTGCTAAGAAATGTTATACAATATGTAAAAATATCAGGTTTGGTTTTCTAATGAAAAATAATATACGGTACATTAAATATTTTTATACCTTGAACTGAATGATTCCGATGGCTCATATTCACAACCTCCAAGAATAAATTAGGATCCATTTAAAAAATATGTTAATATGTCAACCTCAGCTAATGAATATCCATGCTTGAACGCCATTTTGTTCTTAATCTAAATACCGTAGTTTAAAAACTCTGTGCAGGTTAATTTCTTAATATTTCTTTATAGAGGCTGGAGCTTTGTTTTGCTGATACCAGCTCCAAATCTTCTGTAAAGATATGCAGTGAAATGCCGTCACCACTACTGCATAATGTTTAATTATTAAAAACACTGAATGGTATTAAAGAATATACTGATCATTAAGTCAAAGACTGAGCCTGTTTGAATTCATACGAGTCCAGTGGGCGGTCCTATTTCGTGACTAGGTCCGCCCATTGGACTCATGCATACAAATACCAAGGATTTCAAAGAATAAACTGCAAGTTTTACTGAAAAATTTCCCATAAAAATGTACATCAATCAGATCGGCTCTTCCTGCTCTATAACAACCTGCCTGCAAATCAGAAACCATTTTCAACTTGACAGGTTCCCTTCAAGTGATCCACTTCAGCTCTCGTTCTGACTCTTCCCCGGTCTCCTCTATACTTCATGCTGCATCTGGATAGACATGTGACTGTAGCAGCCAATCACAGGCCGTAGTAGTGACCAACATTTTACCACTGCAGCCAATGATTGTCTGCATCCAGTGACTGTGTGATGTGGTCACATTTCTGTCCACATGAAACAGGAGCTAAGAGTACCTGGGAAGTGGTGGGAAGATAGTTGTCGGGGATAAATAAAGTAAGCACTACTTATTTTATTATTTCGCACCATTATGAACATTTTTTAAATGGCTAGGTAACCCTTTAAAGGGGTATTCCCACCTTAGACATTTATATGCCATTTATTAATGGATATGCAATAAATGCCCGATAGATGTATGTCCCTCTGGAAAGAAATTACGACAAGCATGCGCCACTGTTTTTATGACTCTTAAAGTTAATACAGAGAGCAATGTGGCTATCGCTCCATTAACTTTTGGCCTGGATGTGTTGACCACTTTTCCAGACATGATATGTGCCATGGAGCATGTATTCTGGATATATAAGTGGGTCCCAGAGGTGTCAAATTCTATGCGAATAACCCATAGCATATTTAAGGTGGGAATACCCATTTGAACCCAATAATTACTATGTATACAGTTTGCTTCAAAACTCATTGCAGGGACTTGGAGTTCTTTATAGGAAAACCAAACTTTCAAGGGGTGTTTCATCCAAAGCAAGTTATATCCTATCCGCTGCCAAAATGAGGCACTTTTGTCACGTGTTTCTCCTCTGGCTGGAAGACTACGTCCAGGAAAAATGGAGTGGAGCGGCAGGTTGCGCTTGTGTCTTGCTGGTCCATTCAAGTCTACAACACTGAAGATATGAGAAGAAAGCTGAGCACTGCACTCAGTTATAGTCATCAGTGTCATGGACTTAATAAAGGATGGTAGGGCCATTCCAGTTCATTTCTCAAAATCATGATCTTGCAGCCAGGGGAGAACAGAGGACACAAGTCCCCTATTCTGGTGACCGCTGAGGCTTTCAGAGGTGGAACTCATAAGGAATCGGATCTAACAATTGTCACCTCTTCACTGGATAGGTGATGAAGTACATAGGCTAAAATACCCCTAAAAGCTTTCCCTATTATTGAGAAAGAACTTTTTCTTTTAGTCAAGTTTGTTTATAAATGTAAGCTTAATCAGATTTTTCATTCAGTTTAACCTTGCATAGCGTTAATGATCTTCTCTGTAGGATAACAGGAGATATTGACATTAAGACATCTAATTACATGAATATACTCTCTTCAAAGAGTTTTGCTAAGGCTTTATTGATCTGAACAGCTCACATTTCTCTAGACAGGGATCAGAAATCCACCCACTCTTACCGATCCTACCACCATTATTGATATTGTCCAGCTTGTCCTACATAAACACTGAGAAAACCAATCCAAAATAAAAACAACCCTCTTGAGAAACCATGTTTGCAGAAAAATTAGGTTTGTGCTATGTCTAATATTAACAGTATTTGTAATACTCCCCAAGATCCCCACACACAGTGAATCTGCTATTAAGCAGGGGCTAGTAAACACGACTTATGGCTTTTCAGCATTTGGGTCACCTTTGGGGATTGGGCGCTAGCTCTGTTTGGTAAAATGAGGCAGTTCAATTCCAGTATGAAGGTGAATCTCTCCAGGGGCTTCCAGGGCAAACGTTGGGTGAGCCGCCTCTGTAAACTTGTGTCTAAAGGTGAACAGCAACTGTCCCTTCTGGACATTGTAGAAAGACAGTCTCCCTTTCCGGTAGTCTAGGAGAATCCCCACCCGGACTGGAGGCTCCGTTAAATGAACTTCACTCCATATTTCTTTGTGCAGGAATCTATAAGAAAAGCTTAAAAAGGAAACATATACACAGTTAGAGATAGCGGTGGATAATATTCAGGGAATGAGTAGGTCCTACCCAGGTGATGTCACAAAATAATCATATGAGAACATCATTCATGGACTTTCCAATGGTGTATTATCTGTATGTAGCGCAAAAGGGCCACCATGATTGATGGGATGATATAAATGTCATGAGAAAAATTTTGCCTGGAACATTTTACAATAATAATCTACTGTGTCTACTGCAGATTTTCTACCCCTCTGTAGTGGGTGGACATGGTGCTGCATCGCACACTTACTCATTTCTCTTCTTTTACTGTTTGCTAGACAATTTTTTTTACAAATTTGACAAAAGGATTTAAAAGGGTTAGAAAGATAAATCATCCCCAAACTCTGGAAAGTTTTATAACTTTTCAGGTAGAAAAAAATAATCATGACACCCAGCCTGCAACTTTTGCAATAAGAGATGACTCCTATTGTGTGGCCCAGCTGCGCTTGGTACACATGTTTCCTGGAGCGTGCACAGGAAGGTAATTGTGAAAACCTGATATTCATTCACATCTCACACTTCCCAACATTACCACTAGAGGGAACCTTAGGATATATAAGGTTAGTGAGACGTAGCAATCAGATCAGACTGGAGGGAGTTGGAGAGGAGTCTGAGTTGGTGTTCAGTCAAGCCAGTGCAGACCAGTTCGGTCTAGTAAGTTCAAGTTCTGGTCTTGGAGGGAGAGGAGAGAAGACTGATTCCTGACAGAGCTCAGGTAGTTCATCTTGAGCCGAAGTGGAGGCTAGTACGAGTGGAGGAAATCACTCTAGCCTAGTCAGAGCTACATCTGAAGCCGTTATCTCAGAACAAGCTGCCTGTGTTCCCTAGGAACGTGGAAAGTGACTCTCGGAGCTACAGCGTGTATACAGTCTGACGGAACGTCCTGTGAGCTGCTCTGGACAGAGTTTAGAAAGGAAAGAAGGAAGGGGACTACAGTAGTTATAACATCGAGTCAACTGAGATCAGGTCAGTGAGCATTGGAAGGAAAGCTGACAACTACACCTACTGCTACCCGTGCTTATGTTAAGGGTAAGAGCAGGGCGACAGGCGAGTGGTGAAAGAAGGACAAGTGACTCAGGTGACAGATCACCTTCCGAAGCATTGCTAGTACTTCACGGCTAGTGATAGAAAACCGGAGGCCTTGCTGGACTTCAAGTTGCAGAAGGTAGCCCTAAGTGTTGATACGTAACTGGAGTCAGGGAGAACAAGGACTTTTAGCAAGTGCACTGCTTAGAAGGACTTCATTCTTTCCAACATCTGATTATCAGAGACAGAGAAGGCTCTACCACAATGTCGGCCGGGCGTAGCTGCTGCATTACGAGTTAACCTTGACTTCAAGCAAGTTAGGACTCACATATATTTCAAAGGTAAAGGAGGCCTTAAACCTGCTCAGCAATTCCCTGAATGTGCATTCTCCAACCTGACCAGCTTCCCGGGACATACCTGCCAACAACATCAGTAAAGGTATGGAAAGAGACTGAATTGTGTGTGACTGACTTATTATCTGCAACACCATTGACTTTGAGGGAACAGTCCCACCTGTGGGGGACTTAACATCTAGCTGCCTAATAACATCCCCTCAGAAGATTAACCCTGCAGCGCTGGTCTATCTGATCAGAAACCACAGGTGGCGTCACGAACAACATTACTACAATCCCCTGTAAATATATCCCCCATTGTATGAGCGCCCAGGCCACGGACCGAGCTCTGCTGCCAGTGACATCCCCCATAGACTTCCATGGGCTCGGTGCCGAGTACCCCATAGCCCTGGTACCCATGTGCGCGTCATCTTCACAACAGTTTAACCCCTTAAATGCCACAGCAATAGTGACTGCAGAATCTAAACTATTGTACAGAATGGGAAGGTCCTCAATCACTCCATTGCCCTCATTCCAAGCGCCAGTACGTGGTGGAAATGTCTAAAGATGAGCTGCAACTGTTCCTTTTGGACATTGTAGAAATTAGTCTTTAGACCAGGGGTCCCCAACCTGTAGCCACATGTGGCTTGCGGTGCCATGAATTGTGGCTCACGGCTGTTTGCCAGCTTGTTGCATTAGCTTCAGGTCTAACAAACAGGTATGAAGACCACATCTCAAAATGGTGAATTTTGTGAGTAGCACTGCGCAGAAGAGCAGACCTGGATGCACATATACTGGTCTTAGAGGTTTAGCGATAATTTCAGTATGGTACGCTGGAGACAGGCTGATACTACCTGTCAGGGAGGTATTAGAAGCTGGATGCGACAGTGTGTTGGGAGAAAACTGAATGGGTGTATTGTGGGAACCCCTGGATCTTGGTATTCTGCTTCGGGGTGAATTCTGTGGAAAAGCTTTGGTTATCATTATACCCATAATGGGGGCTTTGGTTGCCACTGCTGTGATGGGACAGTAGCTGGATGTGGCTCGTGACCCTCTCTCAGAGCTGAATGTGGCCCTCAAGGTCAGGAAGGTTGGGGACCACTGCTGTAGACTATTAGAATTCCTACCCAGAGTGGGGACTCCGTTAAATGAACTTCACGGTGTTAAATGACCTTCAGTCAGCTTGGGGCTAATGAAGGTCTCAGTGTCTGCCATGTTGTATTCTTAAGTCAGGGCCTAAGAGAACAGTGACAATAGAAGACATAGGATACAATAGGAGAGTACAGTCAATTGGGAACTGTTGTAGTGTATTGTGCCAGGGATCTGATGATCACAGGGTTAAAACCTCTAGTGACACAAAATCTAAGTTAAAAACTTTAAAATGTTTCTTAAAAATATAAAAAAAAAGTTTAAATCATCTTGACTTGAAATCATCCCATGTGATAAATCAAAAAATGTAAAAAATGAGCATGACTGGTATTATCGAAGCTGAAAAAGTTCAAACTATTTTTATTATGTTAATATTATGTTATTTATACTGCACGGAAGCCACAGTAAAAATTAATAATACATAAATGAAAAATTGCTGGTTTTTGGAAACGTCACCTCACCAGAATTATTGAGAAAACCATGATGCAGGATAGGGATTCTAGCTAATACATATCTGCACACCAGAATACATTTTGTAAACTGTAAAATGACGATAATTACAATCAAAATAACCTGAACAAGCTTCTTTTGCTTTATAAAAAAGTAATAAAAAAGTAATGTGCAATGTACAATATAGTGTGCCACGAAGCAGAAGAAGATTACCTTGTGCTGGAATCGGAGCACTGCATACACCAAGATGTACTGTCCTCTGTTGTGGCAGATTCTTCTGGAGAAGGATGAAATGTTGCCCCAACGCTATACGAGCTGCATTCTGTAACCATCATCTCCCAGTAATGCTGTCCTTTCGCCGGCAGTAGCTCTCCCAAGACTAAAGGAATTCTACAGAGATAGAAACACACATAGCACCAGTCGTAGTAACCTGTCTAAATATTGGGTCATATCTAGCAGAGCCTGAAATTATTTTAATATTTAAGGATCCTTCTTTCACAGAAGATGGCACCAGTATCTTACATCGCACATGGTAGTTGGGGGACTCTGGGATCCAGGAGCTTCAAGTAGTGATATTTATAATGGCTAATCACTATTTTGTGATGAAGAATGTAGTGATGCATGGTATCTAACAGGCTTATGTCCAAGGGATAATGTTTCCCCTTGTGAAGAATGACATGACTGATATGCCAATGTAAAGAGACTTATAGGCCATACTAAGTTTCTCTGTGAAATTAAATATGCAATTTGCCTCCTCAGAGAGGAAGAGGACTTTAATTGTGTGCTACCAAATGGAAGTAGTAATTCTAAAAGTCATTATTAATGCATTGAAAAGCCTTGTCATATGACTTAGCAAAAAAAGCAAAACCAGAATCTCAATTTGCAGACACATGTTTAAGGGTTTTGCCCCCTCCTCAGTGCAAAGCACGAGATCTGATTTGGCTTTGTGAGAGACCTCTTACTGGGATAGAAGTGGCAATTTTTCTCCTTGTGGAGAGTGACATGCCTGATATGTGAGTGAAAGGAGACTTATAGTCCATGAAATGCTCCTCTGGAAAATGTAATATGTAATCAGGCTTACTATTATGTCAGGCTTACCTACTATTCAAATTGTTATTGCAACTAGTATGGTGCCTAGATGATGGGGAAAGGATGGCTAACAGATACAGCATTTGGGGGAATGACGCCAGGTGCTGAGCACAACTTTGCAAAAACTGTATTACATTACATACACATTAACTTTGGTTCTGTTAATAATTTAAAAACTTATTTAAAATAATACTATTATGTATTTAGCAATATAAAATGTGTAAGGGAATACACACCCAACAATCTCGCTCTGCTCAGCTATACTGATTACAGTCCCATCTGGGGACAGCTCCACGGCCGGGTGAGCTGTATCTCTTAGTAAGTGAAATCTGGTACCTGTAAAAATGAATGACACAAAAGGGTTTGGAAATGTTTATTCTTTTCTTTTTGAAGCTGGTTTTAAATCAGAAAATAAGCTTATCCTACTGAGCTCAGTGTCATACTTAGTTCAATATTATATAACCAGATCTTGAAGAGCTATGTATGAAATAAAATGCATAGTTTTTCAGAAAATGAGCCACCTTTGTTCATAGGCTGTTACTAGAATTGCAGCTCAACTCAAGCCATCTGAGTTGCAAATCCCTTTCAACAAAAAAAAAATTAGAAGAGAAAACCAAAACTTGTGACAAACAATAAAATATGTTGTGCTCTTAATAATAGGTCTGACTTTTCTTAGAACCACCATTCAGTAATAGCATTTATTCTCATGAGGAGGTTTTGGTGAGTTTTTTATGTAGCAGATTTTCTGCACGTCATATGTAAATTAACTTACTTGTGTTTTTTCATTTAATTTTTGTGTGCATTTTTTACATGCATTATATCACGTTTTTGACGCTGTGGTTATTGTCTCTTGTTGGAGGCCATGTTTTAAATAAAGTTGCATTGTTTTTGATATTTCCTGGTATTTGTCTTTGACAAAATTTTATTGATGCAGTCATTTGAGGATTACATGCGATTTTGATGTGCTCCAGCTGCTGAAACGGAATCAAAGCGTATCTGCGTTTTTAACCTGCCGATTTTCTGCATCTAAAGGAGGGGGCAAGATCAGAACGAATTTAGGAGGAGGCCCCACATGACAGGGATTGGCTGGGAGCATTCAAATTTAATGGATTACATGGTGGTGATAGAGGGAATTTATTTATGAGCAGATAAGGTGGTGGAGGATAAGGGTTATATAGGGAAAAGTGCAGGAGAGTGGCCATTTTGGGCTTACAATCCTATTGTAGAGAATCCCTCCCTTACACAGCCTACAACCCCAGTACCTGTTGGCAGAAGTTGATTCCCTTCTGGGGCAGGTGTGGGAGAAAGCGAGGTTAAGAGGCAAGGTTTGGATGGCGGATTCGATTGCTGGCATGCTGGGAGGTGCGCGAGGGCAGGATTTGCCTGAGGGGTCCGGAATGCGGGAGAGAGGAACCAGACCACCAGAACGTTTGAACCTTGAAGTAACCCATTACTGTCAGTGCAAGCTCAGGAGCCCCTCCAGGGACCCTGAGGGTGGTGGGCACAGGCGGGCTGTCACTGCCCGGTGCTCACGGCCCAGTAGGAATCCTTCCAGCCAACCTGTGGCCTGCTTCTCTCAGATCTGCAGCATGCATGATCTTTGCGGCAGGCCTGTGCCTGCCAGATGGAGCAGTCGAGGATGTCACCAGGCAAGTGCTCTCACTGAGATGGGCGGCAGCATGTGGGAGAGGAAGTGGGCCTATCTCCACACGGCGGTAGGATAGATTGATTGCAGTAGGCAATACTGGGAAAGTGCCTAGCAAGGGGCCTTCAAGAGAAAAGTGCCAGCCGTGGTTGGCTGTGGCAGGATCCATGGCACAGATGGGGTCATCCAGGAGGAGCAATGCTAGGGGAAACAGTAGACACAGCACAGTCATCTGCAATTGTTCTGATCCCTCCTGCTGAGATGGTGGCTAGGGGTGCAGGTCATGAGCAAATAGAAAAGTCACATGGATCACATTTCTGCGAGGATTGACGTATGGATGAAGGGCAACTGGATTCTCGAGCTATGGCTGGTTCACAGCACCTGTGCAGCCCAGTGAGTATAAATCTATGTCTTATCTGTTGGCCCACGGGTTTAGGTAAGAGCAGGATGTGAGTGGTCAGGTGGTGGGTCCTAGTGGTCTGAATGTGGGGGGGTCATGGCAGGTCAGAAGTGCCAGGGCTCAGGGACCTTTTAGCAAACATTGTCGCAATTCCTTTCACTGCTGGACAGTGGTGAGGTATGGGTTATCGCATGCAGGAGCTTGGTTACCGTTGCAGGGAGTATCGGCAATTGCAGGTAGCCTATCAATGAGGACAGTGACAGATAATGATGTGGTTGCTATGGGTATATCAGTGTCGGTTCAGACTGAGAAGGACAAGGCGGATGCAATTAAGCTTGATGACAGGGCAAAAGAGGAGGTTTATGTTTGTTTTGAAGGACCATTGGGGCTCATTTAAAGAAAGAAGTGAGGACAAAATTTGGCGTTATGATTATGTAGAGATTTTTTCACTTCTCCAACTTGACAAATTTAACTTTGATAAGGGTAAGAAAGATAATAGTAAGAAGGAGGAGGGGATGAAAAGTGTAGGTGGCGGTTGATTCTGCAGATATTTGTCAACTGGTTTCAGGCATTTGCGATTTTAGTTAGCGTTATTGGGGAAAGGCACCTGAGAACTGCTCTGGTTTTGTTACATGGATTCTATTGGGGAGGCACACCGAACTTAGAGGAAAGTGATGAGGCCAAGTATTCGATGGGATCAGAATGACATAGGGTTATGGCTGAAGGTAATTTCTTTCTTGGGGGTGCAAGTGGCGGGAACCAATTGTCAAGACCAGGAGGAGATAATCAGGGAGCTCAGGGGTCCAAAGAAAAAGCCGTAACGTGCTGGCAGTTTAATGACAGTCAATGCAAATAAGGGACCAGCTGTAAGTTTAGGTACATGTGTTCCCACTGTAATGGAACTTCGCACGGTGCCACTAAATGTTTCAAGAAATTAAAAGGAAACAGCCCCGCCAGTACTTATCAAAAGGGTGACTCCAGTGAACTCTCTCGTTATGGCCCCCTTTCTAAGTAGGTTCCCGGATAAGGTGAAGGCTGAGGTTATTCTTAAGAGGTTTTTTGACGATTTTCGGATTCTGTCTCCGAGTCATAAGGTCCCCTTCTCATTGAAGAATCTGCAGTCGGCTTTGGATTATCCTTGGTGATTATTGAGGCGCTAAGGAAGGAACTGGAGTTGGGGCACATGGCTGGCCCATTTTGTTGTTTATCAGTTAATGATGTAATTATTTCCCCTTGGGGTGTAGTGCCTAAAAAAGAACCAAATAAGTTTAGGCTGGTTATCAGCTATCTTACCCAAAGGAGCGTTCACAGTTTATTATGGTTTGACCATGCTCGGTGGTGTATACTTCATTTGATGCATTGTGTGCCGTGTTGTGGGCCAGGGTCTTTCTTGGCAAAAACAGATATTGAGTCAGCGTTCAGGTTGCTGCCGATGCAGATGGAGAATATAAGGTTGTTAGGTTGCTATTGGGATGGAGAGTATTATTTGGATACATGCTTACCCATGGGTTGTGCGATTTCTTGTTCATTGTTTGAAATGTCTAGTACTTTTTTGGAATGGATGGTAAAAGATGCTTCTGCTTTACAGCCCATCATTCATTACCTGGATAATTTTTTGTTCACAGGCCCCCCGAAGTCGTCGGTTTGTAAAAATTTATTGTCGACTATGGAATGGGTAGTGGAACGTCTTGGAGTCCCCTTAGCAAAGGAAAAGTCTGAGGTCCCTTGTACTGTGTTAAGTTTTTTGGGTATTCTAATTGATTCAGTTTATATGGAATGTCGATTGCCCAAGAACAAATTGAACATTCTAAGGCAGGAAGTTATAGAGTGCAAAAATTGCATAAAGTAACGTTAAAGGAGTTGAAGTCTCTGTTAGGGAGATTAAATTTTGCTCGTAGGATTATGTCTATGAGAAGATTTCTTTGTCGGGGCAATGGCAGGTGTTAGCACTCCTTATCATTATATCCGTCTGAAAAAGGATCATAGAGAGGATTTGTTAGTCTGGAAAATATTCTTGGAAAATAATAATGGAAGATTTTTAATCCAAAATGAGGTATAAGGCCGGTTTCACACGTCCGTGTCTCCAGTACGTGTGGTGACAGTTTTCACATGTACTGGAGACACATACAGACATAGACACATTATAATCTATATATATCCTATAATAACTAGCCTAGATAGATGGCACTTCCCATCATACAAATTAATCCAAAAAGACCTTGGAAGCATAATGCCATAAAAATACAAACTTTATTTAGAAAATAGTAACATGAAAACAAAAAAAACACATTTAAAAATGCGATGCCAGTCCAATATGCTCCCACAGGTACGTGAATATAAATGTCCAGTTACCTCCAAAAAATCATGAACATGTAGTAAGCTATATTGTCCTGTGTACAGGCAGAAGATTATATTTAATAATATATATAAAGTCAGATATAGAGATCATACCAGTACAGGGCAGATAATTAACAAATATAATGCATAGTTACATAAGTATAAGTAATAACCAAGGGCTAGGATAATTCATTGTTCAGTATGGCAATGTATGTTTCTATGCTCTCCATGCACAGTGCAATTACAATTATATGAGAGATATAATGAACATGCATATATGCCCTTTATGCCCAAGGCAACCAGCAGAATATATATAACTGGGAATGGTCCTAAATGCCCAGAAAAACAACTGACAAAGTGCATACATCTGGGAAAAAGTTCTGACTATGTACAAAAGCGTGCCATAATAAGGCTACACAGAAGGCCTAAACAGTCACACCATAGCTAAAATGATTCAAGATGTATAATAGGAGTAATACACAACCTGGTAATAGGAGCTAGGGTTCCCCAAATTATGGCACGCTTTTGTACATAGTCAGAACTTTTTCCCAGATGTATGCACTTTGTCAGTTGTTTTTCTGGGCATTTAGGACCATTCCCAGTTATACAGGTCCTTCTCAAAAAATTAGCATATAGTGCTAAATTTCATTATTTTCCATAATGTAATGATTACAATTAAACTTTCATATATTTTAGATTCATTACACACCAACTGAAATTTGTCAGGTCTTTTATTGTTTTAATACTGATGATTTGGGCATACAACTCATGAAAACCCAAAAATCCTGTCTCAAAAAATTAGCATATTTCATCCGTCCAATAAAATAAAAGTGTTTAGAACAAAATAAAAAAAAACCCATCAAATAATAATGTTCAGTTATGCACTCAATACTTGGTCGGGAATCCTTTTGCAGAAATGACTGCTTCAATGCGGCGTGGCATGGAGGCAATCAGCCTGTGACACTGCTGAGGTGTTATGGAGGCCCAGGATGCTTCGATAGCGGCCTTAAGCTCATCCAGAGTGTTGGGTCTTGTGTCTCTCAACTTTCTCTTCACAATATCCCACAGATTCTCTATGGGGTTCAGGTCAGGAGAGTTGGCAGGCCAATTGAGCACAGTAATACCATGGTTAGTAAACCATTTACCAGTGGTTTTGGCACTGTGAGCAGGTGTCAGGTCGTGCTGAAAAATGAAATCTTCATCTCCATAAAGCATTTCAGCCGATGGAAGCATGAAGTGCTCCAAAATCTCCTGATAGCTAGCTGCATTGACCCTGCCCTTGATGAAACACAGTTGACCAACACCAGCAGCTGACATGGCACCCCACACCATCACTGACTGTGGGTACTTGACACTGGACTTCAGGCATTTTGGCATTTCCTTCTCCCCAGTCTTCCTCCAGACTCTGGCACCTTGATTTCCGAATGACATGCAAAATTTGCTTTCATCAGAAAAAAGTACTTGGGACCACTTAGCAACAGTCCAGTGCTGCTTCTCTGTAGCCCAGTGCTGCTTCTCTGTTTCTGGTTCAAAAGTGGCTTTACCTGGGGAATGCGGCACCTGTAGCCCATTTCCTGCACACGCCTGTGCACGGTGGTTCTGGATGTTTCTACTCCAGACTCAGTCCACTGCTTCCTCAGGTCCCCCAAGGTCTGGAATCGGTCCTTCTCCACAATCTTCCTCAGGGTCCGGTCACCTCTTCTCGTTGTACAGCGTTTTCTGCCACATTGTTTCCTTCCAACAGACTTCCCATTGAGGTGCCTTGATACAGCACTCTGGGAACAGCCTATTTGTTGAGAAATTTCTTTCTGGGTCTTACCTTCTTGCTTGACGGTGTCAATGATGGCCTTCTGGACATCAGTCACGTCGGCAGTCTTACCCATGATGGCGGTTTTGAGTAATGAACCAGGCAGGGAGTTTGTAAAAGCCTCAGGAATCTTTTGCATGTGTTTAGAGTTAATTAGTTGATTCAGAAGATTAGGGTAATAGGTCGTTTAGAGAACCTTTTCTTGATATGCTAATTTTTTGAGACAGGATTTTTGGGTTTTCATGAGCTGTATGCCAAAATCATCAGTATTAAAACAATAAAAGACCTGACAAATTTCAGTTGGTGTGTAATGAATCTAAAATATATGAAAGTTTAATTTTAATCATTACATTATGGAAAATAATGAAATTTAGCACTATATGCTAATTTTTTGAGAAGGACCTGTATATATTCTGCTGGTTGCCTTGGGCATAAAGGGCATATATGCATGTTCATTATATCTCTCATATAATTGTAATTGCACTGTGCATGGAGAGCATAGAAACATACATTGCCATACTGAACAATGAATTATCCTAGCCCTTGGTTATTACTTATACTTATGTAACTATGCATTATATTTGTTAATTATCTGCCCTGTACTGGTATGATCTCTATATCTGACTTTACATATATTATTAAATATAATCTTCTGCCTGTACACGGGACAATATAGCTTACTACATGTTCATGATTTTTTGGAGGTAACTGGACATTTATATTCACGTACCTGTGGGAGCATATTGGACTGGCATCGCATTTTTAAATGTGTTTTTTTTGTTGTTCATGTTACTATTTTCTAAATAAAGTTTGTATTTTTATGGCATTATGCTTCCAAGGTCTTTTTGGATTACATTATAATCTATGTATCTATGCACATGTGCGTGTTTTCACACGGACTGTGTGTCCGTGTGCCAAACACGTAGACATGTCTGTTTTGACACGGACACACGGAACGGAAAACGTCCCGCACACGTGCACACGGAGAACTGTTCACACAGTCCTCCGTGTGCGTGGACAGCCTCTGGGGAAGTAGCGGCTACAGTAAGCCGCTGTCCCCCTGCGGCTGGTGCTGAAGCCGGCTGTAATTCCCCCTGCTCTGCCTGCAAGCAGAGGAGAACGAAAAGCGGTGTATTAATATACCGCTCATTGTTCTCCTCTGCTCGCAGGCAGAGCAGGGGAATTACAGCCGGCTTCAGCACCAGCTGCAGGGGGACAGCGGCTTACTGTAGCCGCTACTTCCCCGGCGGCCGTCCGTTTGTCCATGTGGTACTGATGCGGCACACGGGTAGCACACGATTGCCACATGTGTGCCGCACATAGTACACACACGGACACTAATATCTCCGGTACCGATTTTTCCGCTACCGGAAATATCAGGACGTGTGAAACCGTCCAAGACAGCTTTCATTGTGACATTTATACAGACACGGAGGGTGGTGACGGTTATGGAGCCTATTGCATGGGTCAGTGGAGTATGGGCAAATGGCAGGAGTTTTGGAAACAGCATGGTTTTCTTAGGAATCTTGTTTTGAATTATTTCTGACAGTTGTTGCTGTAACGGGTCTGGGAGGCGGAACCTCTGAGCTATTATACAAGGAGGCTTTCCTTGTAAAGGAGCGGGTGGCGCCCGGGGAAGACGGACAGGAAGTCACGGCAAGTGACCGGGGCAGTCTCTGGACAGACAGGCAGGAGGTCACGGCAAGTGACCGGGGCAGTCTCTGGATAGACAGGCAGGTAGTCACGGCAAGTGACCGGGGCAGTCTCTGGATAGACAGGCAGGAAGTCACGGCAAGTGACCGGGGCAGTCTCTGGATAGACAGGCAGGTAGTCACGGCAAGTGACCGGGGCAGTCTCTGGATAGACAGGCAGGAAGTCACGGCAAGTGACCGGGGCAGTCTCTGGATAGACAGGCAGATAGTCACAGCAAGTGACCGGGGCAGTCTCTGGATAGACAGGTAGGAACGACCTGTGATGGTTGAGCCTCCCGGTAGGCTAGCAGGCAGATGGTAGATGTGCGTCCTCAGATTAACGGGCTGACTGGTCCGTAGACAGACTGACAGGTGATGGTGGACAGACTGTCGAACGTTGACGCCTCCAGGTAGGCTAGCGGACAGGTAGCAGACAGCAAACTGGCAGGAAACAGGCAGGTAACTGGTAACGGAACCTGAGGGCTGAAGCACAGTAGTGAACATGCAACAACATTGCTCGGGCACCTCCATTAAGGAGGAGGTGCTTTATATAAGGTGGAATCCTCCGGCATTGGCCGGGGACCTTTTTTGAAAGATGCGCGCGGCCCCTTTAAGAGCGGGGGAGTGCACGCGCGCGCACCCTAAGCCCAGTGGCAGGGAAGGAGCGCACAGCCCCAGCAGGGCGGAAGGAGGACGCCGAGCGAGGGTAAGGAGAGCGACGTCCCTGCCTGGCAGAGGACGCTGGCGCAGGGGAACAGCGTCCCCGCCTGGCAGAGGACAGGGACGCTGGCGCCGGCGCTACAGTACCACCCCCTTTAGGCCCCCCCTTTTTTAGGCCAGAAAGAAATTTAGCTAGGATAAGAGGGGCATGGATGTTCTCCCGAGGCTCCCACGTTCTCTCCCCAGGACCAAACCCCTTCCAATCCACCAGAAAATAGGTCTTTCTCCTTACCCTTTTGGTGGCCAGAATGTTCTCTACCTCAAATTCGTTTTCAGCAGAAACTGGAGCAGGAGGTGTACCTGTAGGCTTGACAAAAGAGTTAAGTACCACCGGTTTGAGGAGAGATACATGGAAGGAGTTAGGAATCCACAAATTGGCCGGGAGTCTCAATTTATAGGACACCGGGTTGATCTGACTGATGACCTCCAGAGGACCGATGAACCGAGGACCTAACTTGTAGGAAGGAATCTTGAGCCGGACATACTTGGACGAGAGCCAGACCTTATCCCCAGGACGGAATTGAGGAGGATCCAGACGTTTTTTGTCAGCATGTTTCTTCATGCGCTCGGATGACAGAATGAGTGCGGATCGGGTACTCTCCCATATGGAGGAAAATTCGTTAACAAGAGATTCCGCAGCTGGATTGTCCACAGTGGTGGAGACGGGAACAGGGATCCAAGGATGCTGACCGAAGACTACAAAAAACGGAGATTTGGAGGAAGATTCGCTCTCGTGATTGTTGTAAGAAAATTCGGCCCATGGCAGGAGATCCACCCAATCAGAATGGTGGGCATTAACGAAGTGCCGGAGATAACTGGTCAGAATCTGATTGATCCGCTCCACTTGACCATTGGACTGTGGTGGTAGGCGGAGGAGAAATCCAGGGAGACGTCTAGCAACTTACAAGTGGCTCTCCAGAAACGTGAGGTGAACTGTACCCCACGATCCGACACAATGTGACGAGGTAGGCCATGAAGACGGAAGATGTGGCGGATAAAGTCTTTAGCCAACTCGGGTGCTGACGGAAGGCCTGGCGGGGGAATGAAGTGACCCATCTTGGAAAATCGGTCTACGACCACCCAAATGACCGTTCAACCAGCAGAGACGGGAAGATCAGTTATGAAGTCCATGGCTATATGCTGCCAGGGGGCAGCAGGTACAGGAAGCGGAAGAAGGCGGCCGGCAGGCAGGTGTCTCGGAACTTTGTTGTGGGCACAGGAGGCACAGGCAGAAACAAAGTCTATTACGTCCTTGTGCAGGGTAGGCCACCAGTAATGCCGGGTAATGAGCTGGAGGGTCTTTTTCTGACCAGCGTGGCCAGCTAGTTTAGACGAATGACCCCAGTGTAGGATCCTCTCCCGATCGGGTACCGATACGAACGTCTTACCAGGAGGGAGACGATTTAGACTCACGGGAGCCACCTGCATCACTCTGGCGGGATCGATGATATGTTTAGGTTCCTCCTCGAGATCCGACACCAGGAAGGACCGGGACAAGGCATCCGCTTTGATGTTCTTGTCTGCCGGGCGGAAATTTAAAAGAAAGTCAAAGCGGGCAAAAAACAAGGACCACCGGGCTTGGCGAGGGTTAAGTCTCTGGGCATGCTGGAGGTAAGCCAAATTTTTGTGGTCAGTGTAAATGATTACCGGATGAAGAGCCCCCTCGAGTAGGTAACGCCACTCCTCCAATGCCAACTTGATGGCCAATAGCTCTCGGTCTCCTATGGAGTAATTGCGCTCAGAAGAGGAGAAGAGTTTGGAGAAGAAGCCGCAAGATACCATCCTCCCGGAAGAAGACTTTTGAGTAAGTACCGCTCCGGCTCCAGAGGAGGAAGCGTCAACCTCCAGGAAGAACTGCTTGTTGCCGTCCGGGCGATGCAGCACTGGAGCAGAAGAGAAGGCCTGTTTTAAGGAAAGAAAGGCCTCCTCTGCTTCGGGCATCCACTGTTTGGGGTTAGCGTCCTTGCGGGTGAGCGCGGAGATTGGAGCAGTCCGGGAAGAGAAGTGCGGTATGAAGAGACGGTAATAATTGGCGAAGCCCAGGAACCGCTGAATGGCCTTCAATCCCTCCGGTCGGGGCCATTTCTCGATGGCAGACAGTTTCTCCGGATCCATTCGTAGGCCTGTCTGAGAAATGATGTAGCCCAAAAACGGAAGCGAGGTCTGCTCAAAGAGGCACTTCTCATATTTAGCGAAGAGGTGATTCTGCCTGAGCCTGAGCAGAACCTGACGAACGTCCCTCCGGTGAGACTGGAGATCCGGAGAGAAGACCAAGATGTCGTCCAGGTACACCACAACGCAGGAGTAGAGAAGGTCTCGGAAGATGTCATTGACCAACTCT
The DNA here is from genome assembly GCA_033576555.1 of Oophaga sylvatica. Lineage (NCBI taxonomy): Eukaryota > Metazoa > Chordata > Amphibia > Anura > Dendrobatidae > Oophaga > Oophaga sylvatica. Next base: position 926,012,393 of record JARQOD010000001.1, on the reverse strand, counting down.
TGAAAGACTGCCGGAGCATTACAGAGACCAAAGGGCATCACCAAATACTCGTAGTGGCTGTCCCGGGTGTTGAATGCCGTCTTCCATTCATCCCCCCGACGGATACGGACTAGGTTATATGCCCCACGAAGATCCAGTTTGGTGAAGATTCTAGCCCCCCTCAGATGATCAAACAATTCTGGAATGAGCAGAAGAGGGTACTTATTCTTCACCGTGATCAGGTTTAGACCTCTGTAGTCAATACAGGGATGGAGAGAGCCGTCTTTCTTTTTTACGAAGAGAAACCTGCTTCCGCTGGGGAGGTAGATTTCCGGATGAATCCCTTGGCCAAATTCTCCTCATATATTCGGACATCGACCTGGTCTCAGCAGCGGACAATGGGTAAATACGCCCACGGGGAGGCGTAGTACCGGGTAGCAGGTCGATCGGGCAATCATAAGGTCTGTGAGGGGGTAATGTCTCTGCCTCCTTTTTATTAAAGACATCAGCGAATGACCAATATGGAATCGGGAGCCCAGGTAGATTAGTTGGTGTAGGAGAAGGACGGACGGGATGAACAGGAACCAAACACGTTTTATGACAGTCCTGTCCCCAGCGAAGGATCTCTCCAGTCTGCCAGTCGAGCACGGGTGCATGCTTTTGGAGCCAAGGTAGACCTAATAAGAAAGCGTGAGAGAGTCCAGGCAGAACATGAAACGAGATGCTCTCAGAATGCAACATTCCCACCTGCAGGGTTATGGATTCGGTGATAAGTTGGATGGGACGTGGTAGGAGACCCCCATCCACAGCAGCGACAGATACTGGTACAACCAGAGGTTTGGTAGGAATGCAATATTTTTCTACCAGAGCCTGTGAAACAAGATTCCCGGCGGCTCCCGAATCAAGTTGGGCTAGTTCGAAAAAACGGTTCTCACCGAGAAGAATTGAGACTGACAGCAGCAGAGATGGAGAGGATTTATTCTTGTCTAGGTTGACCTCTCCGAGCGAACCTAGACACTGGCGTTTCCCGACCTCTCCGGACAGGTACGGATCAGGTGCTCCTTACTGCCACAGTAGAAGCAACTCCCCTCGGCACGGCGTAAGTCCTGACGGGCTTTGACCATCTTGGTCTGGTCGACCTGCATAGGCTCAGAAGTGTGTACCTGGGGAGAAACGGAAGGAGTTACGGGTTTCTGAAAAGTAGGAGCTAGACGAGGAAACCTTCTCTCACGGGTGACCTCTTTGGCGCGCTCCTGGAACCGTAGATCAATTCGATTGGCAAGAGTTATTAGGTCATCGAGAGAGGTAGGAATGTCCCGACCGGCAAGTTCATCTTTAATACGACCGGACAGTCCCTCCCAGAAGACAGATATCAGAGCGTCATTATCCCAAGCCAGCTCCGAGGCAAGGGTACGGAACCGTATGGCATATTGACCCACGGTGAGACTTCCCTGACGGAGGCGTAGCAGAGATGATGCGGAGGAGGTCTTTCGTCCGGGTTCGTCGAATACCTTCCGGAAGGCCGAGAGAAAGGCAGGCAGGTCGGACACCAGGGGGTCTTCTCTCTCCCAAAGAGGATTAAGCCAGGCCAGAGCCCTCCGGTGAGATGGGACATGATGAAGGCAATTTTGGCCCGGTCGGAGTTAAACTGGTGGGACAGGAGTTCAAAGTGCAGGGAGCACTGGTTAATGAATCCCCGAGCCAGAGCAGGGTCGCCTCCAAAACGAGGAGGTGCTGAAAGTCGAGGTCCGGGAACGGAAACCACGGAATTGGTGAGCAGCGGAACTGCCGGATTGCGAGTCATAGCGCCAGCGGTGGTTGCTGGTGAAGCAGTCAGAGTGCCCAGGCGGGAATTAACATTCCGCAGGTGACCCAGGATGGACTCCTGTTGAGACCTCTGACGAGACAGTTCATGACACAGGTCAGAGAGCGAGGGAGTTTGGGTGCCACCGGGTTCCATGGCCCGAGCAAACTGTAACGGGTCTGGGAGGCGGAACCTCTGAGCTATTATACAAGGAGGCTTTCCTTGTAAAGGAGCGGGTGGCGCCCGGGGAAGACGGACAGGAAGTCACGGCAAGTGACCGGGGCAGTCTCTGGACAGACAGGCAGGAGGTCACGGCAAGTGACCGGGCAGTCTCTGGATAGACAGGCAGGTAGTCACGGCAAGTGACCGGGGCAGTCTCTGGATAGACAGGCAGGAAGTCACGGCAAGTGACCGGGGCAGTCTCTGGATAGACAGGCAGGTAGTCACGGCAAGTGACCGGGGCAGTCTCTGGATAGACAGGCAGGAAGTCACGGCAAGTGACCGGGGCAGTCTCTGGATAGACAGGCAGATAGTCACGGCAAGTGACCGGGGCAGTCTCTGGATAGACAGGCAGGAACGACCTGTGATGGTTGAGCCTCCCGGTAGGCTAGCAGGCAGATGGTAGATGTGCGTCCTCAGATTAACGGGCTGACTGGTCCGTAGACAGACTGACAGGTGATGGTGGACAGACTGTCGAACGTTGACGCCTCCAGGTAGGCTAGCGGACAGGTAGCAGACAGCAAACTGGCAGGAAACAGGCAGGTAACTGGTAACGGAACCTGAGGGCTGAAGCACAGTAGTGAACAGTGCAACAACATTGCTCGGGCACCTCCATTAAGGAGGAGGTGCTTTATATAAGGTGGAATCCTCCGGCATTGGCCGGGGACCTTTTTTGAAAGATGCGCGCGGCCCCTTTAAGAGCGGGGGAGTGCACGCGCGCGCGCCCTAAGCCCAGTGGCAGGGAAGGAGCGCGCAGCCCCAGCAGGGCGGAAGGAGGACGCCGAGCGAGGGTAAGGAGAGCGACGTCCCTGCCTGGCAGAGGACGCTGGCGCAGGGGAACAGCGTCCCCCTGGCAGAGGACAGGGATGCTGGCGCCGGCGCTACAGTTGCTGTTTCAATATGGGGTGAGGCTTTTCGGAATCAGAAGGTTAGGTTTCATTGCGACAATAATGGTGTGGTTTCAAATATCAATAGCCTCTCTGCGTCATCTCCGCTGGTAATCAGGCTGCTAAGGGAATTAGCATTACGTTGTCTCGAGAAGAATGCTTGGGTGCTAGCAATGCATGTTCCTGGGGTCCAAAATTCCATTGCAGATGCCTTATCTTGTTTAAAGTGGGATCGTTTCCACATGCTGGTGCGAGAAGCCGGGAGTTCAGGAGTGGAATGCCCTTCACATCTATGGAAGCTGGTTCTGGAGGAGCGGGACAACTGATTTGGAATTCGATTTCACATCAGACCTGGGCGTCATATGAAGCAGTGTGGCGATTATAGGACAGTTGGGCGTTGTATTGGGGTGATGATCATAAGAGGACAGGATATTGGTGGTTTTGCTTTTGATGGGTAGAGCGGCAGATATGGTTTGGTTGGTAGCGAGGATTAATAAGCTAATTTCAGGTATTGCCTTCGGTTTTATATTAGAGGGTTTGAGTGATGTAACTAAGGCCTCTTTCACACTTCCGGCGGGCGCCTGACGGCGCCCCCCGGCATTTTGCCGCAG
>JARQOD010000001.1:925974214-926008793 GCA_033576555.1 Oophaga sylvatica | reverse complement strand
TGAATAATTTTGGCCCCCACATGATGATGTACTGTAATCCCCCAAACATGATGCATACTAAATTGGCCCCACATGATTGCAACGTATAATGGCCACACATGATCATAGAAAAAAGGGCCCCCACATGATGTGCATCAGTTAAGGGCCCACAAGTGCTACTGATAATGGCCCCCATGTGTGCATACAGTAAAAGGGCCCCCAAAAACATGTTTTGGGCTGCATACAGTATAATGGCACCAGAGCAAAAGATAATGGCCCCAATGATGATGCAAGGGGTTTAAGGGCCCAAACATGATGATACTGATAAGGGCCCCCATAAAGGGATACAGTATAAGGCCACAAAAATGAGAACTGAATAAGGGCCCCCATGATGATGTACAGTGTAATGGCCCACATGGGGGCTATAAATAAGGGCCCCCACATGATGTGCATACGTGAATGGCCCCATGATGCATAGAAAAAGGGCCCCCACATGATGAGCATACAGTATAATGGCCACACGATGCTATAAAAATTGGCCCCACTGGATGCATACAGGAAAGGGCCAAAACCAAATCATACTGAATAATGGCCCACTGATGTGCTACAGTAAAATGGCCCCACATGTGCTCATACATTAAGGCCCACATGTGCATACTGAAAATGGCCCCAATGATGATGCATCATTTAAAAATGGCCCCACATGATGCTACTAAATAGGGCCCCCAAAATGTGATGCATACTTTTTTGGGCCACACATATGATGCATACTAATAATGGCCCCCCAGGGAGCATACAGGTAAGGCCAAAACATGATGCATCTGAATAATGGCCCCACTGATGCTGCATACAGATAATGGCCAACAGATGCATACTGAATAATGGCCCCACAGATGCTGCATACAGTATAAGGGCCCACACATGAGCATACTGAAAATGGCCCCACAAAATGCCCATCATGTAATGGCCCCACATGATGCTACTAAATAAGGGCCCCACTGAGCTGCTACAGTAAAAGGGCCCCCCACATGATATGCATAAAAGGTAATGGCCCAACATGAGCTACTGAATAATCCCCCACATGATGCTGATACAGTATAATGGCCCCCCCCATGATGAACTGAATAATGACCCCACAGTGATGCAAACGTTAATGGCCCCACATAAATATGCTACAGTATAATGGCACACATGATGCATATGAATAATGGCCCACTGATGATGATACGTAAATGGCCCATATGATATATAAATAAGGGCCCCCCCATAATGAGCATAGAATAAGGGCCCCATAATGATGCTATGAATAATGGCCCCCATGATGAGCATCAGGTAATGGCCCCACATGATGCATACTGATAATGGCCCCACATGATGATGCATACAGTATAATGGCCACACATGATGCATACTGAATAATGGCCCCACATGATGATGCATACAGTATAATGGCCACACATGATGCATACTGAATAATGGCCCCACATGATGATGCATACAGTGTAATGGCCCCACATGATGCATACTGAATAATGGCCCCACATGATGATGCATACAGTATAATGGCCCCATATACTGCTGCATACAGTATAATAGCCCCACATGATGCTCCATACTGAAAAATGGCCTTGCATAAAATAAAAATAACTACTCACCTCTGTCTATTCCAACGCTGATATAGTTTCTTCATCTATCAATCCTATCTGTGGGCACTCGTGTCATCTCGACAACAGCGCCACCGCCACTCTCCTCAGCCCGCACGCCATCCCCGTCCTGAGCACACAAGATACCCCCGTCCTCAGCAGACTGATGGAACGAAGGGCGCCTGATGGGAGAGTGCAGAGCCCAGATGAGAGTGGTCGCTGCGCCGGCTCTAGTGATTAGGGTCCAGGAAATTACGAGTGGGCTGAGGAGAGTGGTGGTGGTGCTGGTTTTGGGGGATGTTGCGTGTGCCCACTGGGAGGGCTCTGCGTTCCCCCCTCTGGCACGCGTGCCATAGGTTCGCCACCACTGCTCTAGGCTTTATTGGTGGCTTGTTTATACCACTGTGGCCTGAGCAATATACAGTGGCTTGCAAAAATATGAACACCCCCTCGCCCCCCTTGGCTTTTTACCTATTTTGTTACATTACAACACATGTTTAGCTATTTTTGGAATCCAATTTGTGTGTGGTGCATCAGCACTAAATAGTATAAGTTGGTGAAGTGAGAAAAGGCATAGGCATAAACAAAATTCCTGGGATCAAATAACTAAAAATTGCATATATTGTAAAGGTTCGTCGGATGCAGTAAAGAGCAGGAGGCAGAGAAGATAATAACAAAGATTTACTTAAACAATTACTGAACAGAAATTCGGGAAATCCTCCACGGCGGAGATGATTAAGCAGTTAACACACCAGAACAATACTGAACCCACATAAACAGATACACTGGAAATGGAATTAGAAGGGGAGAAATGAAGGTAATGACATCAATTGGAGTTCTTGTTGGGGAATGGTTGGAACAACTCCTGACGACGTCGCAGTCCATGAACAAAGCTCTGCTGCTTAGGAACGAGATGCACTGTCTGACCGTGCTGAAATATCCGGATCTGTTGGCCTTGGGTCCGTTGATCTTGGGTTCGTTGACATGTGTATACAGTTCTTTCTGCGGGTTCCTGGAGAGTGACACGGTACACTGGGAGCACAATGCCGTACAGGCCGCAGGATTGACAAGGCCTCGCACGGAATCACAAGGTTCAGGAAAGGACAGAACGTCTGGTGCACTGCACGTTATGGGCTGGATTCATGGAGGGGCATCCCGTAAGTGATGTAAGAGTCGGTCAGTCTGTAAAGAGGTGGCGTAAGTGGTGGTAGTTGAGGAGAGGGAGTCAACCTTTGTCCTGCTCTATAGTCGCCTTCCCGCCAAGTCTCTCTCTTTCCCGCACTCAATCCCTTTTATGTCCCCCACGTCCCCTTCTGCCAGGTGCTCAGGCCCTCTCCACACAGACAAGTCGTCCCCCTGCAACAGTGATGACGCCCCCGATAGTTCCAGCTCCAGAGCGCATCTCGAACCGACGACACTGCTCCTGTTCACCTCCTTACACTGTATTCACTCCTTTTGCTAAAAATCTCTTGTGCAAGCAATTACCTTCATAAGTCACATGCTTAGTGAATGTAAGTCCACTTGTGTGCAATCTAAGTGTCACATGTCTGTCAGTATATACACGCCATTCCTGAAAGGCCACAGAGGCTGCAACTCCATTAAGCAAGAGGCACCACTAACCACACAACACCATGAAGACAAAGGAGATCTCCAAACAAGTTAAGGACAAAGTTGTTGAGAAGTACAAGACAGGTCTGGGTTATAAAAAAAATCTAATATCTGAAGATCCCCCAGAGCACCATCAAATCCATTATCATCACATAGAAAGAACATGGTACCACAACAAACCTGCCAAGAGAGGGCCTCCCACCCAAATGGTCAGCCCGGCAAGGAAGGCATTAATCAGAGAGGCAGCACAGAGACCAAAGGTAACCCTGAACGAGCTGCAGAGTTCCCAAGCAGAGACTGGAGTATCTGTTCATACAAACACAATAAGCCGTATGCTCCATAGAGGTGGCCTTTATGGAAGAGTGGGTATAAAAAAGCCTTTACTTACACACAAAAATTGTAAGGCACGTTTTGAGTCTGCCGAAATACATGTGGGAAACTCCCCAAATGTATGCAGGAAGGTGCTGTGGTCAGATTAGATCAAACTTAAACTTTTTTACCACCATGGTAACCTCTATGTCTGGCGCCAAACCAACACAGCTCATCACTCCAAGAACACCATCCCAACAGTGAAACATGGCGGTGGCAGCATCATGCAGTGGGGATATTTTTTTGCAGAAGGGACAGGGAAAATGGTCTGAGTCGAGGGTTAGCTGGATTGTGCGAATACAGAGATATTTTAGAGCAAAATCTGTTTCAGTCTGTCAGTGATTTGAGACTGGAACTGAGATTCACTTTCCAACAAGACAATGACCCAATGCATATTGCTAAAGAAACACTCGAGGCGTATAACGGGAAATGTGTAATTGTTTTGGAGTGGCCTAGTCAAAGTCCAGTCCTTAATCCAATTGAGAATCTGTGGTCAGACTTGGAGATTGCTGTTCACCAGAAGAAGCCATCTAAGGCCTCTTTCACACATCAGTTTTTCGCCGTCAGGCTCGATCCTGCAGTTTTTGAAAAAAAAGGATCCGTTTTTTTCTACCGCCGGATCCGTTTTTTTCTCATTGACATGCATTAGCGCCGGATCGTGCTGCATGTCATTGCGTTTCGTTCGTTTTCTGTCGGATCCGTCAAAGATTTTAATTCCGGCGGCTGGACAGGACGCATCATGTAACTTTTTTTTTCCGCCGGAAAGAACGGACAGCGCCTGAAGCGGCACGTCAGGCTTGGTCATACAATAGAAGTCTATGGGTGCCGGATCAGGCATAGGACTGATCCGGCCACCAGACTCCGTTTTCTTCATCTACGCATGCCTGGAAGCCGAAACCCAATCTCTCTCTCTGTCATGTGTGCATCGCCACGAAGATCGTCGCGGTTGCACATTCTGACTTCTCACAGCTGAGTTGCTGTTTCTTTGTGTTTGGCAGTGAGGGAGTTAATTCTGTCTGTGCTCGGTTCTGGGACTGGGTGCAGTTTCTCCCGGCTGCAATTGATTATTTGTTGATTGGTTTCCTTTAAATCCCTGGTTGTCTGCTTGGGGAGTTGCCAGTGAAATTCTTCATGCAGACCACAGATAGGATTGAATCTGGATAGACTTAAGTTAAAGAGCTCCTTAGTTGTTTTAAGCTCAACTTGCTTAGAGTTTTATATCCCAGACCATTTATGTTCCTTCTGTGTTTGAGTGTGTATGCGAGTCTGTGTTTTCTCCAGTCTGTCTTATATGTCTAATCTGTGTATTTAGCAGAGATCAGCCCATATCCCTTTGGTGGTAATCAGGGTCCTTCTTAGGACTGATTACAGGGTTCAGGGACTGATAGGAGACAGGGTTAGGCTGGAGACTTGGACCTCGGAACCATTATCAGTACCTCCAAGGTGAGGGATTAGTTAGGACCCCAGTTTTAGGGTCAGGTTAGACCCCGGTCCTCCTCTTTCCTGTGACAGCGTATCAAGACCTCAAGATTAACCCTGAGTTCAACGGATATCGTGTCAGGTAAATCTATTCAATATTTACATGCTGATGTTGCTAAACTATTTGTTGTATAGAGTGTTGTTTCTGTAAGAATAGTTAACTGACATCGTACACATATCATTAGACAGCGTGACATTTTCACTGGCCATTAAAATTATCCCCAGTTGCCATGGATCCAGTAGCCCAGCTGACTCTGCAGTTGCAGGGATTATCCATGGAGCTGACGGACATTAAGTCCAAAGTTTTGTCTCCCTCGGAGCAAACCAGATTTGAACCTAAAGTAGCTCTCCCGGACAGGTTCACTGGTGGGCGAGACAAATTTTTTACCTTCCGGGAAGCATGTAAATTGTATTTTCGGCTTCGGCCTCGATCATCAGGGAGTGAAGAGCAGAGAGTGGGAATTGTTATCTCGCTCCTACAAGGGGACCCTCAATCCTGGGCATTCTCCCTTCCTCCGGGATCCCCGGCTCTACAGTCTGTAGATCGATTTTTTACTGCCCTGGGTTTGGTATATGATGACCCAGATCGGGTCTCTCTTGCTGAGACAAAATTACGTAAGATACAGCAGGGAGATCGTCCGGCGGAGGAATTTGCTTCTGAGTTCCGTAGATGGGCCACAGATACTCAGTGGAATGACCCAGCTCTTAGGAGTCAGTTTTGTCATGGGCTTTCTGACAAATTAAAGGACGTTTTGGCTCAGTATGATTCTCCTCCATCACTGGAGGCTGCAATGGCCCTAGCTATCCGTACTGATAGACGGCTTCGGGAGAGGGTGAGGTAACTCCGCCCCCGGTTGTTGCTCCACCTACTACAAAAGTCCCTTATGTTGAGGTTCCCCTTGTCTGTTCGGAGGAGCCTATGCAGTTGGGAGGGACATAATTTCGTAGGAGGGGATTGGCGGTACGCAGCAGGACTAGAAGGTGTTTCTTCTGCGGGAAAGAGGGACATTTTGTTGGGGATGTCCCTCCCGTGCCTTGTTGAGCAAAAAGTTGCCGGAAAACTGTTAATCCCAGGTTGTGTGGTGGATGACAACCTGGGAGTATGTATTTCGTCCGCTAGTTCTTCTCAGTTCCTTGTACCAGTGGAGATGGTGGTTGGTACGAGAGTGGAGAGATTTTCTGTTCTTCTTGATAGTGGGTCCGGGGCTAATCTGGTTGACGCTCAGTTTGCTCAGGCTCAAGGTATGCCTCTGAGTGTATTGGCCAAACCGATCCCTATATTCTCCATTGACGCCAGGCCTCTCGGCCAAGGTAGCTTTGTTCATGAGGTCCATAACATTGACATTCGGGTAGGGGCGATACATAGGGAACAATTATCTTGTTATGTGTTGGAGGGTCTACCTACTCCTATTGTGTTGGGACTTCCTTGGTTGGTTAAACATAACCCTGTGATTAATTGGCAGTCCAGAGAGATAAGCCAATGGGGTGAGTTTTGCAAAAGTAACTGCATGAACACAGTCATCAGTGCGGTCGTGCCTAGTACATTGCCTCCTTTTTTGGAGGACTTTGGGGATGTGTTCTCTGAGGAGGGGTGTCAGGAGTTGCCTCCTCATCGCGTGTATGACTGCTCTATTAATTTACTTCCTGATGCTAAGTTACCTAAAGCTAGGTTATATAACCTTTCTGGTCCTGAGAGGCAGGCTATGAAAGACTATATTTCGGAAAGTCTGGCCAAAGGGCATATTAGACCTTCATCTTCCCCAGTGGCCGCGGGGTTCTTCTTTGTGAAGAAAAAAGATGGAGGCCTACGCCCTTGCTTGGATTTCCACGAACTTAATCGGATTACTGTTCGAGATCCGTATCCTCTCCCTCTTATTCCTGATCTCTTCAATCAAATTGTTGGCGCCAAATGGTTTTCTAAATTGGATCTCAGGGGGGCGTATAATTTGATTAGGATAAAAGAGGGGGATGAGTGGAAAACGGCGTTTAACACGCCGGAGGGACATTATGAGAACCTTGTCATGCCTTTTGGTCTGACTACTGCACCAGCAGTATTCCAACATTTTGTTAATGACATTTTTCGTCACCTTGTGGGGCTGTTTGTGGTCGTATATTTGGATGACATTTTAATTTACTCGCCAGATCTTGTGTCTCACCAGGAGCATGTGAGACAGGTGTTGCAGATCTTGCGAGACAATAAACTATACGCCAAACTGGAAAAGTGTGTATTTGCCGTACAGGAACTTCAGTTTTTGGGTTTCTTGGTGTCAGCCTCCGGTTTCCGTATGGACCCTGAAAAAGTGAGAACAGTGCTTGAATGGGATCAGCCAGAGGATCTTAAGGCTCTGCAGCGTTTTCTGGGGTTTGCTAACTACTACCGGAAATTTATTTGTAATTTCTCATCTGTTGTCAAACCTCTCACTGACATGACAAGAAAAGGGACGGATTTTTCTAAATGGTCGGACAAAGCTTGCCAAGCTTTTTCCTCTTTGAAAAAATGTTTTGCTTCGGCACCCGTTCTCATCCAACCAGATGCATCACAGCCGTTCATTGTGGAGGTGGACGCGTCTGACTAGGGGTGGGTGCAATATTGTCCCAGGGTCCGTCCCTGGTAAATGGCATCCGTGCGCTTTCTTTTCTAAGAAGTTGTCGTCCGCCGAAAGGAATTATGATATCGGCAATAGGGAACTTTTGGCCATTAAGTTGGCTTTTGAAGAATGGCGTCACTTTTTGGAGGGGGCAGTCCACCCGGTCACCGTCATTACTGATCACAAAAACCTGCTGTATTTGGAATCTGCTAAGCGTCTGAATTCCAGACAAGCTCGATGGTCGTTGTTTTTTACCAGGTTTAATTTTGTCGTCACATATCGCCCTGGGTCTAAGAATGTTAAGGCTGATGCCTTGTCTCGCAGTTTCCCATGGGCCGGGAAAATGGATGACCCGATTCCTATCCTTCAGGAGGGGGTGGTAGTGTCGGCTGTATGTTCTAAGCTTGAGGAGGAGGTATTAGAGGCTCAGGGGACGCCCTGCAGGACCTTCAGGGAGACTGTTTGTCCCAAATCAATTGAGACAAAAGGTTATTGAGGCACATCATAATTCTGCTTTAGCAGGACATCCAGGGAGTAAGGCTACTTTAGATCTCCTTTCTCGCCGGTTTTGGTGGCCTAACGTTAATAAAGATGTTATAACTTTTGTCGCGTCCTGTGGGGTTTGTGCTCGCTCTAAGACCCCGCATACCCGTCCGTCTGGGACCCTCTTACCCTTGAAACTTCCGGAGCGTCCATGGACTCATTTGTCTATGGACTTCATTACGGATCTTCCTCCGTCGTCAGGGAAAACTGTCATCCTGGTGGTTGTTGACAGGTTCAGTAAGATGGCACATTTCATTGCTCTTCCTGCCCTCCCTAATGCTAAAACTCTGGCGCAGGTGTTCATTGGGGAGATTGTGAGACTTCATGGGTTGCCTTCTGATGTGGTGTCAGATAGGGGGTCTCAGTTTGTGTCTAAATTTTGGAGGGCATTTTGTTTACGTCGGGGGATGCAATTGTCATTTTCCTCGGCTTTTCATCCGCAGACCAATGGTCAGACAGAGCGTCTGAATCAAAGCCTTGAGACTTATCTTCGGTGTTTTGTCTCAGAGAACCAGGAGGACTGGTCTTCTTTCTTGCCTCTGGCAGAGTTCGCTCTTAACAACAGGCGGAGCGAGTCCACTGGTAAATCCCCGTTTTTTGGGGCATATGGTTTTCATCCCCAGTTTTGTACTTTCAATGGGGGGGGGCCCTTCTGGGGTTCCTGAGGAGGAGCGTTTCTCGTCGTCACTTGCTTCAGTGTGGAGAGGTGTATTGAATAATCTGAGTGCTATGGGGAACCGTTATAAACGTATGGCTGATAGGAGGAGAGTTTCTGGTCCAGATCTGAATGTGAACGATCTGGTATGGTTGTCTACCAGGAATATAAAACTTAAAGTGCCTCCTGGAAACTGGGTCCCAGATTCATCGGGCCGTACAGGATCAGTTCCATAATTAATCCTGTGGCATTTCGTCTGGACCTCCCTCCTACGTTTAAAATCCACAATGTGTTCCACAAGTCATTACTTAAGAGGTACATGGCACCAGTCATACTGTCACCTCTACCTCCTCCTCCAGTGGTGGTCAATGGTAACTTGGAGTTTCAAGTGTCAAAGATCATTGACTCACGTCTGAATCGCCGGTCCCTTCAGTACTTGGTGCATTGGAAGGGGTGTGGTCCAGAGGAGAGGACGTGGGTTCCTGCGTCTGACATTAACGCAGATCGTTTGGTTCGGACCTTCCACAGAACTCACCCGGGCAGACCTGGCCCTGAGGGTCCGGAGGCCCCTCGTAGAAGGGGGGGTACTGTCATGTGTGCATCGCCACGAAGATCGTCGCGGTTGCACATTCTGACTTCTCACAGCTGAGTTGCTGTTTCTTTGTGTTTGGCAGTGAGGGAGTTAATTCTGTCTGTGCTCGGTTCTGGGACTGGGTGCAGTTTCTCCCGGCTGCAATTGATTATTTGTTGATTGGTTTCCTTTAAATCCCTGGTTGTCTGCTTGGGGAGTTGCCAGTGAAATTCTTCATGCAGACCACAGATAGGATTGAATCTGGATAGACTTAAGTTAAAGAGCTCCTTAGTTGTTTTAAGCTCAACTTGCTTAGAGTTTTATATCCCAGACCATTTATGTTCCTTCTGTGTTTGAGTGTGTATGCGAGTCTGTGTTTTCTCCAGTCTGTCTTATATGTCTAATCTGTGTATTTAGCAGAGATCAGCCCATATCCCTTTGGTGGTAATCAGGGTCCTTCTTAGGACTGATTACAGGGTTCAGGGACTGATAGGAGACAGGGTTAGGCTGGAGACTTGGACCTCTGAACCATTATCAGTACCTCCAAGGTGAGGGATTAGTTAGGACCCCAGTTTTAGGGTCAGGTTAGACCCCGGTCCTCCTCTTTCCTGTGACAGCGTATCAAGACCTCAAGATTAACCCTGAGTTCAACGGATATCGTGTCAGGTAAATCTATTCAATATTTACATGCTGATGTTGCTAAACTATTTGTTGTATAGAGTGTTGTTTCTGTAAGAATAGTTAACTGACATCGTACACATATCATTAGACAGCGTGACACTCTCTCTCTCATGCATACAATACCTTTTCCGGGTTCAAAAGTTTACGACGGATCCGGCTAAAAAATGGATCCGGCACATCAGTTTTTTACAATCTACGCTGGATCCGTCTTTTTAGAAATTGGACGGATTGTGCCCGAGGCCGGCGTCACACTGGCGACAAAATCGGACGACTGCAATGCGATGAAATATCGCATTGCAGTCGGACCTATGTTAATCTATGGAGCAGCTCCCAGTATCCGATTTTTTGTGGTCCGTTTTAAATGTCCGAGTGCAATCGCAGCATGCTGCGATTGTCACCGATTGTGGGTCGACTATCGCCAATGCAAGTCTATGGGAGCGATGAAAAATCGGATTACAAACGGACCGCACGTGTGACTTGCGATTAAATCGCACCGGTGTCCTTTAGAAAAGCCGGCAATTCATCCCCGGCTATACTGTAAAATCACACTGACAGCTTTAATAAAGAATAGAATCAATACATATACACACATAGAATATATATATATATATATATATATATATATATGTCATTGTGACATATATATACATATATTTATAGTTCATACACTTCTACATACTGTAATAGCCGCTAATTCAATTGCCGGCTTTTGTGAAATTCCAGAACCCGACATGAAATGACACATGGTTTACATACAGTTAACCTTGTCATTTCATGTATTTTGATATATGGTTTTCACTAACAATTACATGAGTGTATGTGTGTGAAATTTCACACATGTAGGGGTTAATTAAAGGTGTAAATTCGTTGAAAAAAATGCTTGGGCTCCCGCTGTATTTTCTCCACCAGACAGACAAATCAAGCGAGTGGGGGCAAATAATAATAGCCCAGGGAGGGTGCATTTATTTTGTGCCCCCCCCCGGCTACTAACATCTGCCCCCAGACACCCCAGAAAAGGCAAATCTATAATTAGATTCGCCCTTTCTGGCACTTTGCCCGTCTATTTCCATTGCTCTGTAGCGGTGGCGAATGGGTTAATAATGGGTTAAAGCCACCTTGCAATTGAAAGGTGACTTTAAGCCAGGTTAATAATTGAGAGTTGTCAATTAGACAACTATCAATTATTAATCCTATTGTATGAAAGAAAAAAAACACACACATTAATTATAAATCGTTTAATGAAATAAAACACAGTTTTGGACCATATTTTATTGCTAACAGTTTCTGTAATAATGAAATGCAAATATTCTCCATCCGATGCACAGGCCAGAGTGTAATCCTTAGATTAAAGGTACAGTTGAGAGACTTAATTGATTCGCTGTACCCAATGATAGTTCACTCTCCGCGAAGAGGAATGATTCAGTGGTTAATTGAATGCCTTTCACTTCTGACACAGTGAAAGTGGGAACAATCAATTAAGCTTCACCATTAATCACTTCCTCTCCTGTCGCGGGAGAGGAACTCATTCATTCAGGGGTACAGCTCAGCAGCAGCATTAGCTGCCTGCTAGCTGTAACCTGTTAACCCTTTCTGATGGATTACAGCGTGGGACCTGACTGTGCATCGGATAGGTAAGAATCATGTTGCTTTTTTATTTTATTTTTATTACAGGAAAATGGTTTTAGCAGGAAAATCAAAAGATGGTCAAAAACTGTTTGTTATTTCATTAAAATTATTTTTATTAAAGTGTGTGTGTTTGATTTTCTTTCATACAATAGGATTAATAATTGATAGTTGTCTAATTGACAGCTCTCAATTATTAACCTGGCTTAAAGTCACCTTTCAATTGCAAGGTGGCTTAACCCTTATTAACCCATTCGCCACCGCTACAGGGCAATGGGAATAGACGGGCAAAGTGCCAGAAAGGGCTAATCTAATATAGATTTGCCTTTTCTGGGGTGTCTGGGGGCAGATGTTAGTAGCCAGGGGGGCACAAAATAAATGCACCCTCCCTGGCTATTATTATTGCCCCCACTCGCTTGCTTTGTCTGTCTGGTGGAGAAAATACAGCGGGAGCCCACGCATTTTTTTTCAACGAATTTACACCTTTAATTAACCCCTACATGTCTGCAATTTTGCACACATACACTCATGTAATTGTAAGTTAAACCATATATCAAACTACATGAAATGACATGGTTAACTGTATGTAAACCATGTGTCATTTCATGTCGAGTCTGTATTTCACAAAAGCCGGCAATTGAATTAGCGGCTATTACAGTATGTAGAAGTGTATGAACTATAAATATATGTATATATATATTAATATTGTACAATAATGTATATATTGTGAGACAGTGAGGATATGTGGTGAATGGGGTGTACATTTCACCTAGGTTCTTTGCTAACTATAAGGGAAATATGTGGCTTTGTAGACCTGGTGGTAGAGAGAGGTCACTACACCTTGCATTCATTGCACACTTGCAGCTTAAACCTGAAGCCAATCAGCTGTTAATTAGGAAGCCAGAAATAGTGTCTGCGGACACAGTCAGAGAGCTAGTTTAGCCTGGACACAGGGAGGTGTCCTGGCACAAGAAACAGTCTCCAAGAGTGTTAGAGCTGTCTTTAGCCTGGACACAGAGAGGTGTCCTGGCACAAGGAAAGCATGTCTCGATAAGTTGAAGAGAGCCTTAGCTGTAGATGTCCGCACAGGATTTCTGTGAACCTCCAGCTGATATATGAAGAGGAGGAGAGCCGTCTCAGTCTGGGTTAGATGTACCCCGGACACAGGAGTGTCTCTGTGAACCTCCATGCTGATGATTACTGAAGAGGAGGGGAGCCGTCTCAGTCTGGGTTAGAGGTACCCCGGACACAGGAGTGTCTCTGTGAACCTCCAGGATAATGACTACTGAATAGGAGTGGATCTCTCTCAAGTCTGGACGTCGGGTGGACCTTCAGACATAAGGAGGAGTATCTGGGAAACTCCATACTGGTAACATATATCATATGTGTTGTTTTGGGCACAGACTGATAGAGTCTGGGTTCCTGATAGAAAGGGACATTACATAAGTGTAATTTAGTGGCTAGACAAGCCTAGGTCTTTTGTTTATGCTTTGTTTTATCTGTGTGCTGTGGACTTTAATAAAACTGGTTGCGGCCAGTTTTTACCTAATTGCTGTCTGAATGAACTGTTTCCGTGCCATTCTGTCTACCCAGACAGCGATCTCAGAGCTAAAAACCCCTGAAAGGGTACAATTGGTGGAGAATGCTGGGGCAGCGCAGGGCCTGGTACAGTTAGTGCTGGAGTGTGCATGCAGCACAGTGGCAAGAGACAGCATTAAAGGTGAAGTCTATTGAAATAGCAACAGAGGAAAAAAAAAATGGGGGTTGTCAGCAGAAACGTCTATTGGATAGCAAATACTGTTAATGATGTAAGTGCAGACAAGAGTTGTGAGCAAAGACATACTAATAGACTTTGCAAAGGAAAAAAAAAAAAAAAAAAGTGTCTGCACAGCAGAGCTAAATTTTTCTATGGAAAAGACTGTAGAGTGTGTGTATGTCTTGAGTGAAGACTACCGTTGTGAAGACAGAGAAGTCTGACAGCATGGATGACAGCATGGAGGCGCTGTTTGAACAAATGGCGCAAGTTATTGTGCAACATAAGACTGCTGTGATTGAGACAGATGAGTCCGGCAGTATGGAGGGGTTCGTTGAGTACCTGGTACAGGCCCAGCGGAGCATGGAGCAACAGCGCCTGCAGCACCAGCAGCGCATGCAGGAGCACCGGCAGAAATTCCTGCAGCAGCAGCAGGAGAATAACCGGTTGTTGGAGCAGATTGCAGCTCTCCGCACCGCGTCTCAGAGTAATGTTGTGAAGGCACCTGACTTGTCCGATGTAAAGAAGGCGGTAAGACGGTCCCTGGAAAAGATGACACCTCGTGATGATGTGGAGGTATATCTCACTAGGTTTGAGAGACTGGCAGAGAAGGAGAATCTGCCCCTATCTGAGTGGGCCATGATGGTCGCACCCTATCTGATTGGAGTGCCCCAGGTGGCCTATGCTGACCTGAGCAAGCAGGACAGCGAAGACTATGCCAAGTTGAAGGCAGAGATTCGTACCCGGCTGGGTGTTACGGTGACAGCCCATGCCAGGGGAGTTCATGACTGGAGATACAGTTGGGAGTCTGCAGTCAGCAGGCCTGATTATGGAGTTGAAAAGGTGGTAGTGAACCGCTACACCCGAGCATGTCTTACAGTGAACCGCTACACCCGAGCATGTTCTCCTGAGGTACAGCCGTCTGAGAGGACGTCACTTCAGAGTTCCCGGACGTCGAACTCTCCCGGTAAGAGCGTTCCAGCTGTTGGGGACATGGGGTATGCTGATAAGCGGGTTCAGGCCCGAGGGGACATGTGGGTGGAAGAGTGTGATGGACAGTGTTGGAGATGTCGTGAAATTGCAGCCAACTGTCCACTAGAGGGGGAGCCTATGTGCCGTGATGTTGGCAGATCCCTCTCTCTCTGCGCAGAACCTGTGTGTGTGACCACCGCAACCGAAGAGACTGGACCACAGGTGTCCCGGTGGTTACAAATGGTTGCTCAGCGCAGGCCCTCTTGGACTCAGAGAGTCCAGTGACTTCCGTATGTGACAGCCTGATTGATAGGGACTTCATCCCTGATAAGCACTTGAGTATGGTGTGCATCCATGGAGACACCAAAGTCTACCCAGAGACTGCCGTGGACTTGGTCCCTAAACTCGGGGAGGTTTCATGTGAAGTGGGGGTAGTGAAGAACCTGGTGCACCCCGTTGTGTTGTGTAATGACTTTCCCGGTCTAAGGATCTCTGGGGGAAGGGTGATTCTGATGGACAGTGTGATGAAGCCCTACTGAGGGTACGCAGTCCCGAGGGGCGGAACACAATGTTAGTGGGCCGTTTATCTTGTGTGATAGTGATGATGATATTGATAATGATGATGATGCTAATCATAATAGTGATGATACTGATGATGACCGTGATAAAGATGAAATTTCTTTGCAGGTGATGTTGGGAGACGAGGATGGTGGTTCTCGGGAACCGAGTGTCCCTGACCTGCCTGTGTCCTGTGACAATTTTGGGAGAGAGCCGGTGCGAGACCCCACTCTTAAAACGGCACAGGAAAATGTAATTGTTCTGAATGAGGTTCCCCAAGAGCCTGGCTCTGAGGAGAGGTTTCCTCATGCTGCCATGAACAATAACCTATTGTTTAGGGACACTGAAGTCCAGGGAGAGGTCGTGAGTCAGCTCCTGGTACCTGAGCTATATGGAGGTATAGTGCTGGGGTTGTCACATAGTCACATACTTGAGGGACCAGATGGTGAAGTTAATGTTGAGGATAACATGTTAACTAAGGTTCCAGATCAAGATGTGAATGGGAATGAGTTGTATAACCCTGACAGTGAGCAAGATGTGAATGAAAATAAATTGTATACTCCTGAAAGTGAGCAGGATGAGAATGAGAATAAATTGTATGACCCTGACGGTGAGCCGGATGTGAATGAAAGTGAAGTGTCTAGCCCTGAAGGTGAGCCAGATGTGGCTGAGAAAAAGGGGTCAGACAGGGATAGTGGGAGTGATAATGAATCATCTGATGACAATAAAGCAACCAGTGCAAATGAGGAAGGCATGGTAGCAGAAGAGGTTGAGAGTCCTGAGAAGAAGGCTGATGCTGACCTTACAGCCAGACAGAAGATGCCATCTGAGGATGTTTTACAGTTGGAACAAAGAGAGCGACTACTTCCAGCCCAAGAAAGGGAGAGACGAGAGGCTTCCCTGGGGATTGGCAGTAGACGTGCTAAAACAATGAGGGGTAGAGATGACGCTTCTGTTAGCTCACGGCTGAGTGTGAGACCCGGTGGCGGACGAAAAGACAGAGAGTCAGACTCAGAGCTACCAGTAAGCTTGACTGGACGATGGACTCGTGGCCGCAACGACGGTAGGAGTCAGTTCGGGAAAGAAAGGTCGGGTGAGGTGACACCGACACAAGGACAAGGCCAACGTTCTGACCGCTGGGGGCGGGAGAGGCCTAACAAAGAGGTGATATTGCATAGTGCCCAAAATCAACTGAGACGGGGTGACTGGCAGAGGCGACCGAGGGGGATCTCTGGTCGGGTGGCAGGTGTTCGACCCCACAAATTTGAACAGAGGGGGCACTGGGTATGGCCCTCAGGATATGCATGGAGGCATGTGATGGATGGACGGTATGTATCGCAGAGGTGGGTGGCCCTGTGATGGAAGCCTGGATATATTTTGGTTCAGCAGATCTACTGCTGAGACTTGTGCTATACATTGGGAGGCTTCCAGGTGACTTGGAGAGCTGGGCGGGTCCAGTCACCTACAAACCCACCCAAGGGGTATGTGTCTAAATACCTAGGATAAAGTTGTATGCAGAGGGGACGGATGGGTAATGCAGCGCTGGCTGGCATCCATTTAATGGATCAGTGTGTATGTTTTGACTGTCCATGTTCCTTCCCTCAAGCTGACTGGTTACATGACTGTGACATCACACAGTGTGTGTGTGTGTGTGTGTAAGGGTATAGAAACCCTGCTTAATGGAAAATATAGATGAAGCTAATGATGGTTATACTTCAGGTAAAGATGAAGCTGATGTTGGCTATGACTTGAGCTGTGTTCACTGTCTCTTTAGGTTTGTTGACCAGTCCTCCGGTCTGGATGACCAGCCCTCCGGTCTGGAGAAGAGGGGGGGGATATGTGAGACAGTGAGGATATGTGGTGAATGGGGTGTACATTTCACCTAGGTTCTTTGCTAACTATAAGGGAAATATGTGGCTTTGTAGACCTGGTGGTAGAGAGAGGTCACTACACCTTGCATTCATTGCACACTTGCAGCTTAAACCTGAAGCCAATCAGCTGTTAATTAGGAAGCCAGAAATAGGTGTCTGCGGACACAGTCAGAGAGCTAGTTTAGCCTGGACACAGGGAGGTGTCCTGGCACAAGAAACAGTCTCCAAGAGTGTTAGAGCTGTCTTTAGCCTGGACACAGAGAGGTGTCCTGGCACAAGGAAGCAGTCTCTGTGAGAATGCATGCAGATAAGCTACTGAAGAGGAGGAGAGCCGTCTCAGTCTGGGTTAGATGTACCCCGGACACAGGAGTGTCTCTGTGAACCTCCATGCTGATGATTACTGAAGAGGAGGGGAGCCGTCTCAGTCTGGGTTAGAGGTACCCCGGACACAGGAGTGTCTCTGTGAACCTCCAGGATAATGACTACTGAATAGGAGTGGATCTCTCTCAAGTCTGGACGTCGGGTGGACCTTCAGACATAAGGAGGAGTATCTGGGAAACTCCATACTGGTAACATATATCATATGTGTTGTTTTGGGCACAGACGGATAGAGTCTGGGTTCCTGATAGAAAGGGACATTACATAAGTGTAATTAGTGGCTAGACAAGCCTAGGTCTTTTGTTTATGCTTTGTTTTTATCTGTTTGCTGTGGACTTTAATAAAACTGGTTGCGGCCAGTCTTTACCATAATTGCTGTCTGAATGAACTGTTTCCGTGCCGTTCTGTCTACCCAGACAGCGATCTCAGAGCAAAAACCCCCTGAAAGGCTACAATATATATATATATATATATATATATATATATATATATATACAGTACAGACCAAAAGTTTGGACACACCTTCTCATTCAATGATTTTTCTGTATTTTCATGACTATGAAAATTGTAGAATCACACTGAAGGCATCAAAACTATGAATTAACACATGTGGAATTATACATTACACTTTACAAAAAAAGTGTGAAACAACTGAAAATATGTCTTATATTCTAGGTTCTTCAAAGTAGCCACCTTTTGCTTTGATTACTGCTTTGCACGCAGAAAAGGTGAACGGATGGACTCTACATGCCTGGTTCCCACCGTGAAGCATGGAGGAGGTGGTGTGATGGTGTGGGGGTGCTTTGCTGGTGACACTGTGGGGATTTATTCAAAATTGAAGGCATAGTGAACCATCATGGCTACCACAGCATCTTGCAGTGGCATGCTATTCCATTCGGTTTGCGTTTAGTTGGACCATCTTTTATTTTTCAACAGGACAATGACCCCAAACACACCTCCAGACTGTGTAAGGGCTATTTGACCAAGAAGGAGAGTGTTGGGGTGCTGCGCCAGATGACCTGGCCTCCACAGTCACCAGACCTGAACCCAATCGAGATGGTTTGGGGTGAGCTGGACCGCTCACTGCTTCAATTTTGAATAAATCCCCAACATTGTCACCAGCAAAGCACCCCCACACCATCACACCACCTCCTCCATGCTTCACGGTGGGAACCAGGCATCTAGAGTCCATCCGTTCACCTTTTCTGCATGCAAAGCAGTAATCAAAGCAAAAGGTGGCTACTTTGAAGAACCTAGAATATAAGACATATTTTCAGCTGTTTCACACTTTTTTGTAAAGTGTAATGTATAATTCCACATGTGTTAATTCATAGTTTTGATAACTTCAGTGTGATTCTACAATTTTCATAGTCATGAAAATACAGAAAAATCTTTGAATGGGAAGGTGTGTCCAAACTTTTGGTCTGTACTGTATATATATATATATATATATATATATATATGTTCTATGTGTATATATCTATTCTTTCTTTTGTGATTTAAATACTATTCATTTGGATCCATTATATGTCAGTTCTGCAAGCCTGCGAGAAAATCTCGCAAGTCGGATGTAAATCGGATGTTACAACTACGTTCAGATGCGACTAAATCGCATCTTTCCAGGAAAATCGGATGCCAGACGGATGTCTGTTCATTACATTTTGGTCCGATAATCGACCGACTAAAACGGTCCGATTTTTTGTAGTTGTGTGTGACTCCGGCCTGATTGCAAAAAACTGATGTGTGAAAGAGGCCTTAAGCTGGAGCAGTTTTGCTTGGAGGAATGGGCAAAAATCCCAGTGGCAAGATGTGGAAAGCTCAAAGACACCTATCCAAGGCGACTTGCAGCTGTAATTGCTGTAAAAGAAGGCTTTACAAAGTATTGAATTTTGGGAGGTAAATAGTTATGCACACTGAAGTTTTCAGTTATTTTTTTCCTATTTGTGGTTTGGTTCACAATAAAAAGAAAAACTAATGTTCACAGTTGTAGGCACGTTCTTTACATGAACTGATATAAACCCTCAAAAAAACAAGTGAAATTCAAGGTTGTGAGGTAGCAAAATACAAAAAATGCCACGGGAGTGAATATTTTCGCATTCCACTGTACAGTAGTTGCCAGTCTGCTACGGGTGTTGTTTCTACTTCTTACAGTTGCGACTTGGCTTGTTTTCTTCATCTTGTTTTTTCTGCTGCCTGCCCTGATCCATGCTTCCAACAAAACTATCCCCAAAAATGCATGCTTATTATGACTAAACTGTCCATTAAATAGATGCCTTTGAGGGATAACACACCATAATCTATTATATTTTTCCATACTTTTTTTTCTGCAGTATTCCACAGCGCACTGGTCAGGTCTCTGCCTATACACCCCAACTAGCTCGTAAAATTACATTTTCTCTGAAATTGACACAGCATTTCAGGAATAAAAAAAAAAAAAAAATCGCACCTGGTCCCTGATTTGGTCAACATGAACCAAATGACAGGTTCCCTGTAACCAGAATTGTTACAATAGAAAATGAATTAAAATTCTGGAAAAAAATAATAGGCTGCTACTATAGTGAATATATAATTCTCATTATGGTCATGTTGATATTATTTGTTTCCTATGTATTTCTTGTCCAGCTCCTTCTACCCCAGTGATTAAAGCAGAGGAGTGTACTGTCTGCTGGGACACGGCGGTGATCAGATGGAGCACATCACATCACGAATCCACAGAGTCATTCACACTGGAATGGTGCAAACAGTACTCCTCAGAAGGAGAGGGGCTCAGGTATACTATCATTGTACATCTACTATAGGGGATTGTTAGGTCTGGAGTTAGTTATACCTTTTAACCCTGAGGCCACAATGAGCTTTTGGTGAATTTATGATTTTATAGAATTTGCGTTTTTTTTACATGCGTTTTTATCTCGTTTTTTACTCTGCACTTTTTGTCTCTTTTTGGAGTGTCATGTTTTAAATAAAACTGCTCTGTTTCTTTATCGCTTCATTGGGGGACACAGGTAACCATGGGTGTATGCTGCTGTTGCTAGGAGGCTGACACTATGTAAAAAAGGAAAAAAGTGGCTCCTCCCCCGGCAGTATACACCCACCGACAGGCACTAAGTACCTCAGTTTGTGCTTAGTGTCTGTAGGAGGCGGACCTGGATCTCCCCAGATCCGCAGATAATCTCTTTTCCTTTTCAGGTTTTGTTGTGTTTTATTAATCTTTTTCCCTTTGTTTTTCAGATACAGCGTTAGGGAATCAGGGTGTAACCTCTCACCCTGCCTTCCCATCATGCGGCTGAACGAGCAATGTGGTGTCACCCACATCGCAACTCTCAGGCCCGCAGGCAGGACCCTATCCCCTGTCACCCTCAAAGGTGCTCCAGGGTTGATTTTGGTGGCTGGTCCTTGCCATTTCCCTCCTTACCCCTCTCCTCGGAGAGGGCTGAGAGGAAGACGGCAGTCACCGGTGGTGACCTTCCCCCTTTCCCTGAAGGGGTCGACGCCGTCTTCTACACTGCCCAGGATTCAGTGTGGGAAGAAGGATGTGTCTCCAGTGACCCTCATCACCCAAGGGCCCCTGAGCGATCCTCACCGTCGTCCGCTGGTGGAGCCGGACATCTCAGGTAGAACGCTGATGCGACCCGTACCCCTTACATTTCCCAGACGCTGGTGCATCCTGTGCACCTCAGCACCGCTGTGGCATTTTTCCCGTACACGGCGAGACGTGGTATTTCACCAGATACCTGCGATCGCAGCAAGACGCTAATGCGTCTCATTAAGAGCCACAGAGCAGCAGGAATTTTTTGAATCTCGCGCTCTTATGAGCTCTGCCTGTGAGTCTCTCGCCCGCTCTCCGGACCTCCATCTCTTCACTCTGTGCACTTGTGCGCTGTGTCCTCGCCGGCTCCTCTCCCCTGCGCCGCAGTGTCACTATGTGTGTGTTGTTGTTTCTTTTCCGGGCACGTCGCTGCTCGGCATTTTTACTTTCATTTTCCTTTCCTCGGCGGTTTTTTCCTGGTCACGCCCCTCTCTGTGCACGCTCTCTTGGCGCCCTTTCCTTAGCAAATCAGGCGCCGCTTTTTACCTGAGGGCACGCCTCTCCTCTGCACTGACCCATCACAGCGCCTGAGATTCACGGCCCCTCCCCGGTCCGTCACCATCTGCGGTGTACGTCCTATAAACGTCAGCAGTCAGACTCCCACATTACGAGGGTCTCTGCGTGCCTCCATCTTGGAAAGCAACACAGCATCTCTGACACGTGTCGCCCTGGATGGACTCTCAGCCGGGGTGGGCACAGCTAACTTCGCCTGCTGCAGTTCACTGACCCGGTAGGCTCTGCCCGTATCCTTCCCTATCTAGCGCTCCTCCGCAGTATTTTCTCTATTACTCCTTATTGCTATAGTGCAACAGGCTCTACCTATGTTCAACCCTGCAGGGGCCTCTTACCCTAAGCCCACTGTGACCTACTACGCCTGCGCATGTTGCAAGAAAAAGTGGACATCAGGCCAGTCGTCGCCCTTCTGCCCGTCCTGCAGTCCATCCACCATGTCTGCCCTGCAGGAGCACTCCGACTCCCGGATGACAGCACTCCCCCTCCCCCTGAGTGGGCCGTTGCCATGTCTCAGTCAACCGCTGCCATGTCTCAGTCGGTCGCAGACCTGACTAAGGTATCCCAGTCCCTGGTCCAGGTCATTGAACGCCTTCCACAGCTCTCCTCAGCCACCGGTGCTCCGAACATTTCCCATGTCGATTCGCACGCACCTGACCTCGACCTTCAAAGGGACACTACGGCGAGAGGCACTAGAAAAAGGACTCTTTCTGGCTCCTCGTCCAGCTCCCCGGGCCCCTCTGCAGCATCCAAGCTGCTTTCTTCCTCCCATTTCCCCTCTTCGGAAGAGGACTGTGGGTCGGACATAGACTCCCAGTCCGAGTCTGACTCGGATTTGGACCAGACCTCCAAGATGCGGGTCATAGTTGATAGTCTCATCTCAGCTATCTCTCAAACACTTAAACTAAATGAGGACGAGTCTCCTGCCCAGGATTCCTCCGTCTCATTTAAACGGATTAAACGTCCCTCATGCACCTTTCCAAACCACAGTTCGATTCTACCCTGTCTAAACACTGGGAACATCCCAAAAAGCGTTTCCCAGGAAGGAAGCACTTAGACGTTCTCTATCCCTTTAACACTGACCTGCTCAACAAGTGGGCAGATTCCCCCAAGGTGGATCCACCTGTTTCTCGTCTTTCTTCCAAGACGGTCCTGTCCTTGCCGGACGGCTCGTCTCTTAAAGACACTACGGACAGACAGATAGAGTCCCTGGCCAAATCAGCTTTTGAGGCAGCTGATGCTTCCCTTTGTCCCAGTTTCTCATTCACCTGTGTGGCGAAAGCCATCTATGCCTGGTCTAAGATACTTCGCAAGGGCATCCTGGCTTCAGCTCGCCCAGACGAGCTGGCGGAGTTGGCTGACCAAATTGGTCATGCCGCTAAATACGCTCTGGCCGCTTCCTTGGACTCGGCAGGTTGTGCCACTAAACCAAGCAGCAACATCGTGGCTATTCGCCGCACCCTTTGGTTGAAGGCGTCGAGTGCGGATACTACTTCCAAAAGATCTCTTACCAACCTAGTCTTCCAGGGCTCTAGGCTCTTTGGGGATAGGCTGGACCAGATGATTTCTGACGCTACTGGGGGTAAGAGTACTTCTCTCCCTCAATCCAGGCCTAAGCGTCCTCTTAGCAAGAAGGGCTTTCGGCCCTTCAGGCCTTTCGTCCCTTCGCAACCTCAGAATCCTCTTCTCAGCAGGAGTGCCCCTTTATTCCACGAGGACGGGGAAGGCCTTCTTTCAAACCCTCTCCTCACTGGAAGCCAAAAGGCCGTTCCTCTAAGTCCTCCGGGTCCTGTTCTAACAGGTTTCGTTCCAAGTGACGGGTCACCCCCACCTGGAAGGCTTTCCAGGGTGGGAGGCAGACTTCTTTCCTTCAGGGACGCTTGGCTGTCGGTGGTCGGCGATGCCTGGGTCAGGGAGATCGTTACCTCCGGTTACAAGATTGAGTTCTCCTCCCCCCCAGAAAGGCGTTTCTTTCTTTCTCGTCCTCCAAAGCAGCCTTCCCACTCCCCGGGTTTTCTCCAGGCGTCTCTTCACTTCTGGCAGCCGAAGTCATCGTTCCCGTTCCTCCAGACGAACGATTTTCAGGTTTCTACTCAAATCTTTTCTTAGTCCCGAAAAAAGACGGTACTCTCTGCCCAATCATGGACCTCAAAATGCTGAATCGGCACGTTCGGATCCGCCACTTCAGGATGGAGTCTTTGCGCTCAGTGATCGCTGCGATGGAGCCGGGGAGTTTCTCTGCTCCGTGGACATTTAGGATGCTTACCTGCACATCCCCATTTGTCTGCAGCACCAGCGTTTCCTTCAGTTCGCGATCCAGGACAATCACTTCCAATTCACGGCTCTCCCCTTCGGTCTGGCCTCTGCTCCCAGGGTCTTCACGAAGGTAATGGCGACGGTCATGGCCATTCTTCGTTCCAGAGGGATTCTCATAATCCCTTACCTGGACAATTTGTTGATCAAGGGCTCAT
This sequence comes from Oophaga sylvatica, assembly GCA_033576555.1. Classification (NCBI taxonomy): domain Eukaryota; kingdom Metazoa; phylum Chordata; class Amphibia; order Anura; family Dendrobatidae; genus Oophaga; species Oophaga sylvatica. The sequence goes on along the minus strand of JARQOD010000001.1, from coordinate 925,984,955 downwards.
CCCGCCGAGACTGTGCTCAGAGTCTTCAAGTCAACTGGGAGAAGTCCTCCCTGACTCCTTCTCAGCATCTGACCTTCCTGGGCATGGAATTCGATACATATTTGTCCCAGGTGTTCCTCCCGAGGGACAAGTTCTCAGCTCTCTGCAAGGGAGTCCGATCCCTAAAGCGCCCAGTTCCCCTTCCCCTCCGATCCTGCATGAGGGTCCTGGGGAAGATGGTCGCCTCCATGGAAGCTGTGCCCTTCGGCCAGTTTCACTCTCGCCCTCTTCAACTTTTCCTCCTGTCCTCCTGGAACAAAACCCCATGCCACCCTGGACCGTCCTGTTCGTCTGCCTCTCCAAGTGAGGCAGTCTCTGACCTGGTGGACTCTGTCTTCATCAGTCCTGCAAGGGAGGTCCTTCCTTCCCCTTCGGTGGCAGGTCATCACCACCGACGCAAGTCTCCTCGGGTGGGGAGCGGTGTTCCTCCAGCACACAGCGCAGGGCCGCTGGAATGCTCAGGAAGCCCTTCTTCCCATCAATCTCCTAGAAATCAGGGCGATCTTCCTTGGCCTACTCCACTGGCAGTCTCTCCTAGCAGGCAAGCCCGTTCGCATTCAGTCGGACAACGCCACGGCCGTGGCGTACATAAACCATCAGGGCGGGACCCGCAGCACACAAGTGATGGCGGAAACAGCAAGAATCCTGCGTTACGCGGAATGTCACGTTCCGGTCCTATCAGCCGTTCAGAAAATTGGGCAGCCAATTTTCTCAGTCGCCAAGGCATAGCATGAGACGAGTGTTCCCTTCATCCCACAGTCTTCAATCAAATTTGTCAGCGTTGGGACTCTCCGGACGTCGATCTCATGGCGTCTCGGATGAACCAAAAAGTTCCTCGGTTTGTGGCCAAGTCCAGAGACCCTCTGGCCATCGACTACGATGCCTTGGTGATTCCGTGGTCTCAGTTTCGGCTTCCTTACCTGTTTCCTCCCCTTCCCTTACTCCCAAGGGTCGTGAAGAAAATAAAAGCAGAAGGGATCCCGGTTATCCTGATAGCATCAGACTGGGCAAGGCGCCCTTGGTATGCGGAACTGGTAAACATGCTCGCAGACGTTTCTTGGAGGCTTCCAGACCGTCCGGATCTCCTCACGCAGGGCCCCCTCTTCCACGAGAGTTCTCAGTCTCTGTCATCCAGTCATCCAGACCATGATCAGAGCCAGAAAACCAGCTTCTTCCCGCATTTACCACAGGTACTGGAAGGCCTTCTTCAGATGGTGTGAGGAAAACGATCGATTTCCTATGTCTTTTTCCCTTCCTTCCTTCCTTGCTTTCCTTCAATCAGGCCTTGATTCACGTCTTTCCCTCAGTACCATAAAGGGTCAGGTCTCCGCCCCCTGTCCATCTTTTTCCAGAGAGACCTGTCTTCCTTGCCTCAAGTAAGAACCTTCCTCCAAGGGGTTGCCCATCTAGCTCCCCCTTATCGTTCTCCTTTGGATCCCTGGGACCTTAATCTGTGTTGTGAATGGGTTTGAGATGAGTTCTGAGCAGAGGCTCCCTCTGGTGGTTACAAGCGGTGCTAGTGAAGATTGTGAGGACTGGGAATCAGGTGTTACTGACTGGTCTTATATAAGGGAGTCATTTTCCCATCAGGGTTGCCGGTGATCAATTGTTCTGGTCTGAATCCTTCATTCCAGTTTCCCTTGTAGCCTGCTGTGTCGTGTCTGCATCTCCTGCTTACAGATAAGACTTTTGCTTCTTTTGTGTTTGTGCTATATTTTTGCATTTTGTACTGCACTTCTTTGGGGGCCTTCAGGGTCCCCTCCGGGGGCTTCTGCCCTCTCAGTTTAGTTCAGCCACTGAGTTTTGTTCTTTTGCTTTTTCCAGTTTTTTCAGTGGCTGCTGTTTTGATTTTGTTACACCAGAGAACTAATTTAGGTGGTAGAGGTCGTGTGATCTCAGGTGATTTTGAAATTAGTAGAGTTGGTGCTTTTCAGGGTTTTCTGGGATTGCAGTAAGTACCCTTCCTATCCTTTTCTATTTAGATAGTTTGGGCCCCAGCGTTTGCTCATGCTATTTTCTTTCTGTGTCAGTGTTTCCTCTTGTCTAACCGCCATTACATGTTTGGGGGCTTTCTATTATCTTTGGGGTTCTGCTCCAGGGGCAGATAGCTTTCCTGTTTCTGTCTTTAGGTGTAGTTAGTTTCTCAGGCTGTGACGAGGCGTCTAGGACCAACGTAGGAACGCTCCACGGCTGCCTCTAGTTGTGGTGGTTAGTCAGGGTACTGCAATCTCATAGATTCCAACTGCTCTGGTGTATTGCCTTTTTGCCTGCTCTCCTCAGCTACCGAAATATAACAGTATCACCGGCCTAAAAAATTGAAAATTGTATGGTACTCACAGAAGGGAAAAATATTGTGAAAGAAAAAAGGTTGTCAGAGTTGTCAGAGATATTTTTCTGTTTGTTGCATTTTTTTTTTTTCCCTCTGTATCTCTGGGTGCTGGGGAGGATCTTTTCTCCCAATGGAGTTTGCACGGTTGTCTGGCCGTGTGGATCACCTTGCCACTGAGGTTCAGAGTATTGCTGCATATCTTGCTAGGTTGCCTGTTGTGGAACCTAGGATTCCCATGCCAGATTTGTTTTTGGGGGATCGAGCTAAGTTTCAGAATTTCAAAAATAATTGTAAATTGTTTTTTGCCTTAAAATCTAAGTCCTCAGGAAACGCAGCGCAGCAGGTTCAAATTATCATCTCTCTCCTGCGCGGCGATCCTCAGGATTGGGCTTTTTCCCTGATACCTGGGGATCCTGTTTTGAGTGATGTTGATGCGTTTTTTCAGGTTTTGGGGTTATTGTACGATGAGCCTAATGTCACTGATCAAGCTGAAAAAACCTTGTTGGCATTAAATCAGGGGCTTGATGACGCTGAGTTATACTGTCAGAGATTCCGTAGGTGGGCAGTCCTGACCAAATGGAATGACGACGCTTTGGCGGCCCTTTTCCGGAAGGGTCTGTCAGATAATGTAAAGGATGTTATGGTGGGATTCCCTGTCCCCTCTGGTCTCAATGATTCTATGTCATTAGCGATTCAAATTGACAGACGTTTGCGTGAGCGGAGAAGTATGCGTGGAATGGTGTTGCCTTGTGAACCAGCTTCTGAACCCATGCAGTGTGATAGAGTGGTGTCTGGGGCACAGCGTCATGAGTTTCGAAAGCGCAATGGGTTATGTTTCTACTGTGGTGATGCCTCTCATGCTATTTCAGTCTGCCCTAAGCGGGGAAGACGTTTTGCACGCTCAGTTGTCTTGGGTAGTGTTCAGACTAAGTTTTTATTAACTGTCACTCTGATATGCTCTCTGTCCTCATTTTCTGCTCAGGCTTTCGTTGATTCTGGAGCAGCTATTAACCTGATGGATTATGATTTTGCTAAACGTTGTGGGTTTCCCTTGATACCCCTACAGAAGTCTATTCCCCTACTGGGGATCGATTCTACCCCTTTGGCTGAGAATAAACCCCAGTTTTCTACTCAGGTGATAATGAGGGTTGAACCTGATCACCAGGAGTGCTGCAAATTTTTGGTTCTATATAATCTGCATGACATTATCGTGCTGGGTTTCCCTTGGTTACAGTCTCATAATCCTGTTTTGGATTGGAAATCTGTGTCTGTAACCAGTTGGGGCTGCCAATGTGTTAATACCAACACTCCTGTTTTTTCTGCCTCCCCCCAGGCTCAGGATGTTCCTGACTTTTTGTTTGATTTTTCTGATGTGTTTAGCGAAAGTAAATCTGCGTCCTTGCCTCCCCATAGGAGCTATGACTGCGCTATTGAATTGGTGCCGGGTAGTAAATTCCCTAAGGTCGCCTTTTTAACTTGTCTGTACCTGAACATGACGCTATGCGGTCTTATATCAAGGAATCATTGGAGAAGGGTCATATCAGACCATCCTCTTCACCCTTAGGTGCCGGTTTTTTCTTTGTGGCCAAAAAAGATGGTTCATTAAGGCCGTGTATTGATTATCGTCTCTTGAACAATATTACTGTGAAATATCAATACCCGTTACCCTTGATTTCTGACCTGTTTTCCAGGGTGAAAAACGCTACTTGGTTTACCAAGCTTGACCTCAGGGGGTCGTATAACCTTATTCGCATTAAGCACGGGGATGAATGGAAGACGGCATTCAATACCCCTGAAGGGCATTTTGAGTACCTAGTGATGCCCTTTGGGCTCACTAATGCTCCTTCCGTCTTCCAGTCCTTCATGAATGACATTTTCAGGGATTTTGTGGACAAATTTCTGATTGTTTATTTGGATGATATCTTGATTTTTTCTAATGACTGGGACTCTCATGTGAAACATGTTCGAACTGTATTCCAGATTTTGAGAGAGAATGCTCTGTATGTGAAGGGATCAAAGTGTCTTTTTGGCGTACAGAGGATCTCATTTCTGGGATTCATTTTGTCCCCATCTGTTATTGAAATGGACCCGGTCAAGGTTCAGGCCATCTGTGATTGGGTCCAACCTACTTCATTAAAGGCTCTTCAGAGATTTTTGGGTTTTGCCAATTTTTATCGTAAATTTATTGGTAATTTCTCGGTTATTGTTAAACCATTAACTGATTTGACCAGAAAGGGTTCTGATGTGGTGAATTGGCCTCCTGAGGCAGTCTCTGCATTTCAGGAACTTAAGCAGAGATTCACTTCTGCTCCTGTTCTACGGCAGCCTGATGTTTCTCTGCCATTTCAGGTGGAGGTTGATGCCTCTGAAATTGGGGCAGGTGCCGTTTTGTCCCAAAAAGATCCAGAGACCTCTAAAAGTAACCCTTGTGCCTTTTTCTCTCGAAAATTTTCTCCTACTGAACGTAATTATGACGTGGTAATCGGGAGTTGTTGGCCATGAAGTGGGCTTTTGAAGAGTGGAGACATTGGCTGGAGGGAGCCAAACATCAGGTGGTGGTCCTTACGGACCATAAGAATCTGGTCTATCTGGAATCTGCCAAGCGACTCAATCCTAGACAGGCCAGGTGGGCCTTGTTTTTCACACGTTTTAATTTTGTGGTTTCCTTTCTTCCTGGCACTAAGAATGTTAAGGCGGATGCCCTCTCGAGGAGTTTCCTTGCGGACTCTCCTGAGTTATCTGATCCTTCTGTTATTTTGAAAGAGGGTGTAGTTCTTTCCGCCATCTCGCCCAATTTGAGACTTGCTCTGGAGGGGTGTCAGGAGGATAGGCCCGAGCGCTGCCCTGTTGGAAAATTGTTTGTCCCGGACCAAATGGAAAAAGAGTGTGATGTCTGAGATTCATTGTTCCGCATTGGCTGGGCATCCCGGAATTTTTGGTACCAGAGACTTGGTTAGTCGGTCCTTTTGGTGGCCTACCTTGTCTCGTGATGTCAGGGAATTTGTGCAGTCCTGCGGGACTTGCTCTCGCTCCAAGCCTTGCTCTCGCTCTAGTGGTTTGTTGATGCCATTGCCTGTGCCCAAGAGACCATGGACCCATATCTCTATGGATTTCATTTCCGATCTTCCTGTTTCTCAGAGAATGACCACCATCTGGGTAATTTGTGATAGGTTTTCCAAAATGATACATCTTGTGCCATTACCTAAGTTGCCTTCCTCCTCTGAATTGTTGCCGTTGTTCCTTCAGCACGTGGTTCGTTTACACGCATTCCTGAGAACATTGTGTCTGACAGAGGAGTCCAGTTTGTTTCCAGATTTTGGAGGACTTTTTGTTCTAAACTGGGTGTTCAATTGTCTTTCTCCTCGGCATTTCATCCTCAGACCAATGGTCAAACTGAGAGAACAAACCAGACATTGGAGACTTATCTAAGATGCTTTGTGTCTGCTGATCAGGATGACTGGGTCTCTTTTTTGCCTTTGGCTGAGTTTGCTCTTAATAATAGGGCTAGCTCTGCCACTTTGATGTCTCAGTTTTTCTGTAATTCTGGGTTTCACCCTCGATTTTCTTCAGGACAGACGGAGGCTTCTGTCTGTCCAGGTGTTGACTCTGTTGTGGAGCGTATGCAACAGATTTGGGACCAGGTAGTAGAGAGGTTGTCCCTCTCTCAGGAGAAGGCCCAGCGGTTTGCTAACCGGCATAGGACTGATGGTCCTCGGTTTAAAGTGGGGGACTTGGTCTGGTTGTCCTCAAAGAATATTCCTATGAGAGTAGCATCTCCTAAATTTAAGCCTAGGTTCATTGGACCTTATAAGATCATGGAATTATTAATCCTGTTTCTTTTCGTTTGCTTCTTCCAGGGACATTTAAGATCCATAACGTGTTCCACAAGTCCTTGTTGAAGAGGTTTGTTGAGCCAGTGGTTCCTGCTGCTGTGCCTCCTGACCCTGTTTTGGTTGAGGGCAATCTGGAGTATGTGGTTGAGAAAATATTGGATTCTCGTTTTTCTAGACGGAAACTCCAGTATTTGGTTAAATGGAGAGGTTATGGTCAGGAAGACAATTCTTGGGTGTTTGCTTCGGACATCCATGCTAGGAGACTTATCCGTGCGTATCATAGAACTCATCCTGACCGACCTGGTTGCTCAAATGAGGGTTCGGTGACCCCTCCTCAAGGGGGGGGTACTGTTGTGAATTGGTTTGAGATGAGTTCTGAGCAGAGGCTCCCTCTGGTGGTTACAAGCGGTGCTAGTGAAGATTGTGAGGACTGGGAATCAGGTGTTACTGACTGGTCTTATATAAGGGAGTCATTTTCCCATCAGGGTTGCCGGTGATCAATTGTTCTGGTCTGAATCCTTCATTCCAGTTTCCCTTGTAGCCTGCTGTGTCGTGTCTGCATCTCCTGCTTACAGATAAGACTTTTGCTTCTTTTGTGTTTGTGCTATATTTTTGCATTTTGTACTGCACTTCTTTGGGGGCCTTCAGGGTCCCCTCCGGGGGCTTCTGCCCTCTCAGTTTAGTTCAGCCACTGAGTTTTGTTCTTTTGCTTTTTCCAGTTTTTTCAGTGGCTGCTGTTTTGATTTTGTTACACCAGAGAACTAATTTAGGTGGTAGAGGTCGTGTGATCTCAGGTGATTTTGAAATTAGTAGAGTTGGTGCTTTTCAGGGTTTTCTGCGATTGCAGTAAGTACCCTTCCTATCCTTTTCTATTTAGATAGTTTGGGCCCCAGCGTTTGCTCATGCTATTTTCTTTCTGTGTCAGTGTTTCCTCTTGTCTAACCGCCATTACATGTTTGGGGGCTTTCTATTATCTTTGGGGTTCTGCTCCGGGGCAGATAGCTTTCCTGTTTCTGTCTTTAGGTGTAGTTAGTTTCTCAGGCTGTGACGAGGCGTCTAGGACCAACGTAGGAACGCTCCACGGCTGCCTCTAGTTGTGGTGGTTAGTCAGGGTACTGCAATCTCATAGATTCCAACTGCTCTGGTGTATTGCCTTTTTGCCTGCTCTCCTCAGCTACCGAAATATAACAAATCTGGTCCTGAGCGCTCTCCAGTCTGCTCCCTTCGAGCCTTTCAGGACATCTCTTTTTCCTTCCTTTCTTGGAAAGTGGCCTTACTGATTACAGTCACGTCAATTAGGAGGGTCTCTGAGTTGGCGGCCTTATCCTGTCGTTCCCCATTCCTGATCCTTCATCAGGACAAGGTAGTTCTCAGACCCGTTCCTTCATTCCTCCCCAAGGTGGTATCATCCTTCCACAGTAATGAGGACATCGTTCTTCCTTCATTCTGTCCTTCCCTGGTTCATCCTCTGGAGAGGTCTCTTCACAAGCTGGATGTGGTAAGAGCCATTCGGGTCTATCTTTCTAGGACTGCTCCTCTTCGTCAATCCGACTCTCTATTTGTCATCTCTGAGGGTCATCGGAAAGGTCTCCCGGCCTCTAAGTCCATGATCGCTCGTTGGATTCGTTCTGCGATACTGGAAGCGTACCGCGTTCAGGAAAAACGGCCCCTTCCGGGAGTGAGAGCTCACTCCACCCGAGCTGTTGGAGCTTCTTGGGCAGTTCGGCACCAAGCCTCGGCACTTCAAATATGCAAGGCTGTGACTTGGTCGTCCTTGCACACCTTTGCAAGGTTCTACAGGGTTCATACCCAGGCCTCGTCTGATGCAGGCTTAGGTAGGAAGGTTCTGCAGGCGGCGGTGGCTCACCGACCGACCTAGCTCCTTCTTTTTGCCTAAGGTATTTCCCACCCTTGGGACTGCTTTTGGAAGTCCCATGGTTACCTGTGTCCCCAATGAAGCGATAAAGAAAGAAGGATTTTTGGTACTTACCGTAAAATCTCTTGGAGCCTTCATTGGTGGACACAGCTCCCCCCTTGTTCATTAGTTGTACCATGTTGGGCTGAAGAGCCTCTTGTTGGGTTGGTACATATGTTCGAGTTCTTGTTACTGCTCCTACTGCTTTTCGCACCAACTGAGGTACTTAGTGCCTGTTGGTGGGTGTATACTGCCGGGAGAGGAGCCACTTTTTTCCTTTTTTTGCATAGTGTCAGCCTCCTAGCAACAGCAGCATACACCCATGGTTACCTGTGTCCCCCAATGAAGGCTCCAAGAAAGAGATTTTACGGTAAGTACCAAAAATCCTTCTTTTTGATACTTCCCGCTATTTGACTTTGACAAAACTTTATTGATACAGTCATGTGCAAATTACATGTAATTTTTATGCTTTTACGCAGCAGAAACGCATGAAAACAAACACTCATCGTGGGCACACAGCCTAAATTGCCAAAAAAGAATACATGATTTAGTTCAGTTTTTGTAGACTTACCTATAGGCTGTGTGCCCACAATGAGTTTTTGGAGCATATTTTCACTGCGTATTTTCGCTGCGTCAAAAACGCAGTGTCTTACAGTTCCAGCAAAGTGGATGGGATTTATAGAAGTCTCCTGCCCACTGTGGTTTTTTTTTATTCAACGTAAACTGACCTGAGGTGCCTGTTTCAAATCCACAACATGCATGTTTCTTTTGGGGGAAACTGAGTTTAATGTGCGGATTTTCCCCATTGACTTACGTAACGTGCAAAATCTACAGGTAAAAAAACGCACAAGCAGTCTGCTGAGTTTTTGACGCAGCATCTTACAGTTCCAGCAAAGTGCATGGGATTTATAGAAGTCTCATGAGTTTTATGCCAATTTTTCCCTTAGGCCATGCTCGCACATTCAGTATTTGGTCAATATTTTACCTCAGTATTTGTAAGCCAAATCCAGGAATGGGTGATAAATCCAGAAGTGGTACCAACCTATTGCGTGGTACCACCAGCGGAACACCGTCGCACCAAACACACACACACACACACACTCTTTATGCGCTGCACGCACCCACACACACACACACACACTCTCACACACTCACGCACAATCACACTCACACACAATCACACACACACACAATCACACACACATTCTCACACACACATACTCAAATTCCCACTTCACACTCACAACTCACTCACACACTCACAGTCACACTCACTCTCACTCACGCAGCCTCTTGCGCGGTACCACCAGCAGAACACTGTTGCGAACACGCTGCTGCCGAGATCAGCCAAATGATTCACTGACTGCCGCCATCTTTGTACAGGAGGAGTGCATGGGCAGTTTTAATGTGACCGCCGCTATCTGCACAAAGATGGCGGCGGTCTGATTTACTGTGCCTGCACGAATTACGCGCAGGTGCAGTGAATCATTCGGCTGATCCCGGCTGCAGATGCGCGACGTGTCTACAGGCAAAGCAAGCTGGTCACATTAAAGGGGTTTTCCCACGAAAGTTCATTTTAAAAATTGACTGTGTCTGACCGTGTACGGCGCATACCACATGTCCTGGGCAGGTGAGGAAGCAAAAGACAATGCTGACATTACAGCAGGGGATCACAGTGGATTCATTTTGGGCGGTAAAATATTTCAATGACTGTTTTTAAAAAATATTTTACCTCACAAAATGTATCCTGTTGTGAATGGGTTTGAGATGAGTTCTGAGCAGAGGCTCCCTCTGGTGGTTACAAGCGGTGCTAGTGAAGATTGTGAGGACTGGGAATCAGGTGTTACTGACTGGTCTTATATAAGGGAGTCATTTTCCCATCAGGGTTGCCGGTGATCAATTGTTCTGGTCTGAATCCTTCATTCCAGTTTCCCTTGTAGCCTGCTGTGTCGTGTCTGCATCTCCTGCTATCAGATAAGACCTTTTCTTCTTTTGTGTTTGTACTATATTTTTGCATTTTGTCCTGCACTTCTGTGGGGGCCTTCAGGGTCCCCTCCGGGGGCTTTTGCCCTCTCAGTTTAGTTCAGCCACTGATGTTTGTACTTTTGCTTTTTCCAGTTTTTTCAGTGGCTGCTGTTTTGATTTTGTTACACCAGAGAACTAATTTAGGTGGTAGAGGTCGTGTGATCTCAGGTGATTTTGAAATTAGTAGAGTTGGTGTTTTTCAGGGTTTTCTGAGATTGCAGTAAGTACCCTTCCTATCCTTTTCTATTTAGATAGTTTGGGCCCCAGCGTTTGCTCATACTATTTTCTTTCTGTGTCAGTATTTCCTCTTGTCTAACCGCCATTACATGTTTGGGGGCTTTCTATTATCTTTGGGGTTCTGCTCCGGGGCAGATAGCTTTCCTATTTCTATCTTTAGGTGTAGTTAGTTTCTCTGGCTGTGACGAGGCGTCTAGGACCAACGTAGGAACGCTCCACGGCTGCCTCTAGTTGTGGTGGTTAGTCAGGGTACTGCAATCTCATAGATTCCAACTGCTCTGGTGTATTGCTTTTTTTGCCTGCACTCCTCAGCTACCGAAACATAACAGTATCACCGGCCTAAAAATTGAAAATTGTATGGTA
>JARQOD010000001.1:925945673-925974114 GCA_033576555.1 Oophaga sylvatica | reverse complement strand
CTGGCCAAAGCAAACCCGTACCTTCCTGGCCTCAGTTACCTGGACACTGCTCATGGGGTAACCCCAATAGTTTCCAAGCTGCCACCCAATATCCAAAATAAGTGGGCTATGCTTGGATCAAAATACAAAAGGGAAAACCAAGTCTCCTTCCCTCCATTTTCCTACTTCTGCGAGTTCATAAAAAATATCGCAGAGTGTAAGACCGATCCAAGTTTTTCCTATGGAGAACTCAGCGACCCTGTTTCATCTACTAAACACGACAGTCCACGTCTTAACTACAGGAACCACCAAGCTTCAATGTCCATCAAGAAGACTGATGTTCTTCCGGCACCTTCAGTATCACAAGATAAGAGCGACAAAGGTGAGAAGGTTGAGAATCCTAATCGCCAGTGTCCAATTCACAAACTACCACATCCCCTGAAGAAGTGCATCGGCTTCAGGAAGAAGCCCCTTCAAGAACGAAAGGAGCTCTTGAAGAAGTTTGGAGTATGCTTCAGGTGCTCGCCTCTACCGAACATCTTGCTAAGGACTGTGTCATCCCCATCAAGTGTCTAGAGTGCGACAGCGAAGACCACGTACAGGTGCTCCATCCATCACAGCCTGACTCTGCGTCTTCACCTCCCACTACAAGCCATGGCGGGGAGAGTACAGACCAGGTGACAAGCCATGTTGCGGTATCTTCCTCATGCACCGAAGTCTGTGGAGAAGGTCTTCGAGACAAGTCCTGTGCGAAGATTTGCCTGTCATGGGTGTATCCCAAGGGCCATCCAGAGAAGGCAGTCAAGGTGTACGCTAGCCTGGATGACCAGAGCAACAAATCATTAGCCAGGTCAGAACTCTTTGACTTGTTTGACTTAAAAGGAGACGTCTATCCCTACACCTTGGCACCTGCAGCGGCGTTTTACAAACCTCTGGAAGAAGGGCCATTGACCTCATAATAACTTCTCTTGAGAAAGGCGCCACGGAGATACCACTACCCACGCTTGTAGAGTGTAACCAAATACCATTCAATAGGGAAGAAATCCCAACACCAGAAGTCGCTCTTCAGCATCCTCATCTCAGAATGATAGCCAAAGAGATGCCACCCCTGGACGATGAGGCAGACATCCTAATTCTCCTCGGCAGAGACATTATACGACTGCACAAGATGCGTCAACAATTCCACGGACTAAATGAACCGTACGCCCAGCGCCTCGAGCTAAGCTGGGTCATCATTGGCAATGTCTGTAGTGACCAGACAAAGAATCAGAACAACATCCCCTCTTTCAAAACCGTTATCACGTCAGATGAAAACGACTTGTCCTCCCTGTCATACTCACTCACCAATGGATGAAGGAGAAGTCAAACGACACTATATGTCAACGGCAACCATCCGATATTTCAAGTCCGCTTTATCCTCGAGACTACAACCTCGAGATAACAGCATTCGATCCTTCAACCAAGGACAACAACTCACTACCTACAGAGGGAGACAAAGTGATCATCAGGGTCATGAGCATCAAACCCACCGAAGACAACTATAACAGCTGGGTAGCTCCCTCACCTTCTCTTCCAGCAAAGACTAAGTTGCCAAGGGATCCACAGCAAGTAACTGCTAAGTTCCCAACCTTTGATACCCATCTCCATCACAAGCCTGGTCAAACCGAAGCCGTGCTAGACTTCAGAGCTTAGAGTGAGAGCCCCTCTCTCAACAGCCTACCTCTGACCGATGGTGCCAGCGTTTTCCCCATGCAATTCAGCCTCAGCTCACTGGCGGATGTTGAACAAGACACGTTCGCTTCCCAAGCATCACCCTGTAAGGAACTTGCTATCGAACGAGGAGCCTCGCCTGTTGAAAACAGCATCGACGGTCCTCTCGGGTTTAAGACACCCATCGCAGTTCTAGGCAGGGTACCACTGAGACAGCTTGCTACTCAGGATATCAACAGGAACACTATGTTACCATCTCAGAGACAGCAAAGGTGGGAGACGGCGAAGAAGTCTCTAAAAGCCTTACAACAAGTCCTGCCCCGTAGTTCTGTAAAGACTCTTTCAACCGTCATCAAGAGACAAGTCTACCTTTCCTACAACGTGTCTACGAAGACTACAGCTGCAGGAGTCTCTCCCAGCGCTTCAGAAACCGGCAAAAAGGTACAGAAGCTGAGCTCTCTTTACCCTGGACATCCTTTCAGCTGGTCAGCCATCGTATCTGCTGACAAACATTTCAGGCTAATCATCTGCTGTCTCCTTCGAGCAGGAGTCACATGATCTTAGCTTTGTCTCTGAACTCTGCCACGGCGGGGAGCATGTCTCTGCATACTACTGCCATGCTAGTATGCAGAACTATCAGCATCTGAATGAACTTTGAGCTTTCCCTTGTTAACTTGAACTTTCATCTTTGGATTGTTTGGGTTGGTGGAGGCGTTTGCATGTTGCAGCTTCCCCAATCTGAAGATGGGTTCTCCCATAACTTGGTTTATCCAACCATTGAGGACTTCACGTCATCAACCAAGAATTGAACTTACAACTGTTACAGTTTATTTCCGCATGTTGTATTTCTACTTTATGTCTTTCAGGTCTACAGTGACATCTCCAGTGGACATCATAAAATTATGAAATCTATAGATTTCAGACGGGGAGTGTTATGTCCCATGAATGAGACTGTAAGGTTCTATGTATATATTCCTGAAACTCAGTTTGTTCGTCAGCCATTTTACTTTCTGTCTTGCTGCAGCTATCTTGCCCTCAGTCAAAATGGAGTTTCCAGCTTGCATGTTCCCTCCCTGATTCTCTCCTTTGCTTCTTAAGCAGCCACAGCTGAGCAATCAGTGCTTCAGAATCTAGCCTGCAGTGAACCTGTGACTTGACTCCTGTAAGCCTTGGACCTTGTACTCCAGCTATTCCTACTGAGGAACTCTGAAGCACTTGTGGACTCTGAACCCTGCTCTTTGAAAGACCCACGTTTGCATGGACTTACGGTAACAGAGAAGAAGATCCTGAACCTGTTGTGGAGAGTGATTGCTGAGCTTGGATTACTCTGGCCTGCTGTGTCTCCTGCTTCTGTGTCTGCAAACTGTGTGACTATTTCTGCCAACTTGTATGAAGTAATACAGGACTTTTCTATATCAAACCTGTGACTCCTGTATTTTCATCGCACCCAAGCACAAGACGCTATATGAACTGTACTACATACATTACAAGATTCTGAAGCCAAAACGTTAGTGTCTGCTGGGTCTGGAAGGCTGTGTCTGCTGTACTGTGGATATCAGACGTCCGGTTGTACTTTCTGTGATGACAGTGGTTGTGACTTCTCACAACCATTCCAGGTGAGCAATTCCCTTAAGTTTTTTCTTTTTGCAGTGTTACCACAGGTAAACACTATTGTTTTTTTTTTTTCCTTTCTTTTCTCTTTTTTGTCTGCTGTAACTCTGGATATCAGATGTCTGGTTGAAACTTTCTGTGATGATAGTGGTTGTGACTTCTCACAACCATTCCAGGTGAGCAGTTCCCTTAATTTTTTTTTTCTCTCTGCAGTGTTGCCACAGGTGAACACTATTGTTTTTTTTTCTCTCCTCTTCTTCCAGTAATCCTGTCTTAAAAGATCTGGAAAATGGAGGCCCGCATAAAGGAACTTTGCGGAGTGACTGATAATATCCTTGCAGATTTGCAGAATATAAAGACCCGTTTTACAAATCTACAGGACCTCAATAATCACAATTTGCAAGTGGTTGGACAGACTACCCAGGATTTGCGAGCCAGGATTGAGGTTCTAGAGGGGCGAGTCCAGGCTCCTGCCGTACCCCGAGTGCTGGGATTCCCAAGTTGCCCCCTTTTCGTTTTGGCGGTGAACGTGAGAAATTCAGGGGATTTATTAATCAATGCAATTTTTTTTTTTTTCTGCACATGCTTCACAATTTCCCACTGAACGATCTAAGGTGCTTACTATAATTATGTTGCTTACCAACAAGGCTTTAATGTGGGCAAACCCTCTGATTGAGACTGAGGATGATTGTTTGAATCACCTTGATGATTTTATTTCAGCCATGGGGCAGGTGTTTGATGACCCCAATCGAGGTGCAACAGCTGAAGCAGCCATGTTAGCTTGCGCCAAGGTAAGCACTCGGTAGCTGAATATGCCTTGGATTTCAGGAGATGGGCCCTTGATACCACCTGGGACAGTTCCGCCAAAAAATCTATTTTTCGAAAGGGGTTATCTCCACTGATTAAGGATGAACTTGCTCGTGCCGACCCTCCCACTGCGTTAGGTGACTTTATTAACTACTGCATCCGTATTGATACTCGTCTGACTGAACGCAGGCAAGAGAGATGGTTCGAAAGCAATCGTACTAACCTTTTCCTACCTTCCTCTCCAGCTAAGGAACCTTTGAGTAGGATTACACGGGAACCTGAACCTGAACCCATGCAGGTAGACTCTTTACAACGACGGGTTAGTGATGCACGCAAGGAACATCGTTTTAAGGAGAATCTATGTTTCTATTGTGGTAAGTCAGGGCACTTCATTATAAACTGCCCCAGCCGTTCTCGTAAGACTACTGCAGCACTCATTCATTGTGAGTGTTGCGAGAGGGGATCTGTCAGGTCCGAGCCTCAGGCTCCAGAGAGATCTGCAGCAACAGATCTTGATTTCTCGGACTTAAACTCCGTTACCTCTGAGGACGTTGACTGTGTAAACGCTGCCATTTTTCAAGTTTCCTCAGCGGTGTCCCAGCTGAGTTGTAAGAAAAACAATTCTCATTGCTTTCTTTCCATCAAACTCTGGGTTGACTCAGCTTGGGTGTCTAGCTCTGCTATGATCGACTCAGGGGCAAGTGGAAATTTTATGGATGTCTCCTTTGCTCTGAAACAGGGAATACGTTCAGTGAAGAAGGCTACTCCAGTACAGATGGAAACTGTGGATGGCTCCCTGCTGACCTCTGGACCAGTGGATCAGGAAACAGAGCCTTTGAGGGTTCTTATGGGTAAAAATCATCAAGAGAAACTGTCCTTTATGCTTATCTCTTCTCCCCACTTTCCCATTATTCTAGGGCTACCATGGCTGCAGGCTCAGAATCCTACCATTAACTGGGAGACCAAGGAATTACACTTTCCAGAGAAACAGATGAGTCCAAAAGTTTCAGCTTGCTCTGTTCCTAAAGGAATCATGTCAGTCCCTGAACTACCAGCTGTATACCAGGACTATGTGGATTTATGTGACAAGAAGAACGCTGACCAGCTTCCTCCTCACCGTCCATATGATTGTCCAATTGAATTATTGCCTGGAGCAGAGATACCTTTTGGTAAGATCTACCCCCTGGCGGGGCCCGAGCTAAAGGCTTTAAAGGATTACATAGATGAAAATCTAGCCAAGGGCTTCATACGCCCCTCTTCATCTCCTGCAGGTGCACCCATCTTCTTTGTAAAGAAGAAAGATGGACTCTGAGACCATGCGTAGACTATAGGGAACTCAATAAGGTTACTATTAGAAACCGTTATCCATTGCCTTTAATCCCTGAGTTATTGGAGAGAGTGCGACATGCCAAAATTTTTTCTAAACTAGATCTTCGTGGGGCCTATAACTTAGTCCGTATTAGACCTGGGGATGAATGGAAGACTGCATTCAGGTCACGCTATGGACACTTTGAATATCTAGTTATGCCTTTTGGTCTGAGTACCGCCCCAGCCACTTTCCAACACTTGGTGAATGACATCTTCAGGGATCTCCTAGATACATTCGTGGTAATTTATTTGGATGATATTCTAATTTTTTCTAACTCCACAGAGGAACATCATGGACATGTGAGAATGGTCTTGGAACGTCTAAGACAAAATCATCTTTACATCAAACTTGAAAAGTGTGAATTCCATAGGACCGAAATTCAATCTCTGAGGTAGTGTCACCTATCACTCAACTTACCCGGAAAGAGTCTAGGTTTTCCTGGACTCCCCAAGCCCAGGAAGCATTTTCCCGTCTAAAAGATAAATTTACCACTGCACCTATCCTAGTACATCCCAACCCCGAGCTTGCCTTCATAATAGAGGTGGATGCTTCAGACTGTGCCGTTGGAGCTATACTCTCTCAAAGAACAGGTGAGAAGAATGTCTTGGATCCCTGTGCCTTCTTTTCCCAGCAGTTGTCTTCGGCTGAGAGGAACTACGATGTGGGCAATAGAGAGTTGTTGGCCATTATTGCCGCCTTCAAAGAATGGAGACACCTTCTTCAGGGAGCTGCACAGCAAATAGTCGTCCTGACAGACCATCGTAACCTTGAGTTTATCAGGTCGGCTAAGTGCCTGACTCCTCGCCAGGCTCGCTGGAATCTTTTCTTAAACCAATTTAATTTTATCATCTCTTATAGACCAGGATCGCGCAATGGAAAGGCTGATGCACTCTCTAGGATTTACTCAGCAGAGACACGTCCAATTACTCCTCCTAAGACTATTCTTCCTGACTCTAGATTCCTAGGAGTAATTCATAATCAAGACCTACTTAAGGACATCAAGGAAGCATACCATGCGGATTCCTTTTTGGCACAACCCCCAAGGGACGTAAGTCTTGTCTTTAAGAATGGTGTGTGGATTCAGGGACAACGTCTGTATATTCCTGAAACAGTCAGATTAAGTGTATTGCAACTCATTCACGATTCCAAGATAGCTGGGCATAGAGGAATTCTAAAGACACAGGAATTTCTTTCTCGTTTCTTTTGGTGGCCCACTTGCAGGAAGGATGTTTTGAATTATGTCACTTCATGTGAGGTCTGTGCAAGATGCAAAACACCTCGCTCCTCACCAACTGGTCTGTTACAGCCTCTTCCCACCCCGTCCCGCCCGTGGGGATCCATTTCTATGGACTTCATTGTGGAGTTACCAACCTCTCAGGGGAAGAACACCATTCTAGTGGTGGTTGACCGTCTAACAAAGGCAGCTCATTTTATCCCTTGTGTCGGCTTACCCACTGCAAAACAGACATCAGATTTGATGATTAAAGATGTGTTTCGCTTACATGGAGTACCGGATGAGGTTATTTCGGATCGAGGGGTGCAATTCACTTCTAGGTTTTGGCAAAATTTCTGTGCAGCATTGGACATTAAAGTAAACCTTTCTTCTGCTTTTCATCCCCAGACTAATGGACAGACCGAACGAACCAATCAAACCCTGGAGCAGTATCTCCGCTGCTTTATCTGCCACCTACAGGATGATTGGGTGGATCTACTTCCATTAGCTGAGTTCTCGTATAACAACTCTCAGAGTGCCTCCACTAAACAGTCTCCTTTTTACTCTAATCTAGGTTATCATCCTAACATTCTACCACGATTTCCCATAGAAACGCCTTTACCAGCAGTGGCTGAAAGAATCACGTCTTTACAGAAGAATATGGATCTTCTAAAGGAAAATCTGGAATCGGCTCAAGAAAGGTACAAGAAAGCAGCAGATAAATTTCGTAAACCTGCACCAGCTTTCAAGGTAGGAGACTTGGTCTGGCTGTCAACCAGAAATCTTAAGTTAAGGATTCCATCGTCTAAGTTGGGACATAAGTACATTGGACCCTATAAAATCAGTAAAATTATAAGTGCCGTTGCTTGTCGTCTTCAACTGCCCAGAACTATGAGAATCCACCCTGTCTTTCATGTATCCCTACTAAAGGCTGCGACACCCAATACGTTTCCTGGACGTTCCTCTCCTTGCCCTGACCCAGTGCTAGTCGATGGTCAGGAAGAATTTGTGGTGGAAAGGATTTTAGATTCCAGGTTGTATAGAAATCAGTTACAATATCTGATTAAATGGCAGGGCTACCCAGTGGAGGACAACTCATGGGAACCGGTCAATAACGTTAATGCTCCTCGCTTGCTCCGTCAGTTTCATCAGAGGTACCCACACAAGCCTGGTCTGAGGTCATCCGGAGGTTGTCCTTAAGGGGGGAGTAATGTAAGGTTCTATGTATATATTCCTGAAACTCAGTTTGTTCGTCAGCCATTTTACTTTCTGTCTTGCTGCAGCTATCTTGCCCTCAGTCAAAATGGAGTTTCCAGCTTGCATGTTCTCGCCCTGATTCTCTCCTTTGCTTCTTAAGCAGCCACAGCTGAGCAATCAGTGCTTCAGAATCTAGCCTGCAGTGAACCTGTGACTTGACTCCTGTAAGCCTTGGACCTTGTACTCCAGCTATTCCTACTGAGGAACTCTGAAGCACTTGTGGACTCTGAACCCTGCTCTTTGAAAGACCCACGTTTGCATGGACTTACGGTAACAGAGAAGAAGATCCTGAACCTGTTGTGGAGAGTGATTGCTGAGCTTGGATTACTCTGGCCTGCTGTGTCTCCTGCTTCTGTGTCTGCAAACTGTGTGACTATTTCTGCCAACTTGTATGAAGTAATACAGGACTTTTCTATATCAAACCTGTGACTCCTGTATTTTCATCGCACCCAAGCACAAGACGCTATATGAACTGTACTACATACATTACAGAGACATTTTACAGATTGTTCCTGTGCATTTTACATGCTGTATTGCAGTCTCTCATATTGTTTACTGTTGCTATGTGTCCCTGTGTTTGCATAGCTGAAATCCTCCCTTTACATCAAGTTTGTCCCTTCTGTCTCTCTGTCTCCCTCTTCTGGTATGATGTAATTTCCTTCTTCTCCTGTGTTTCATTCTCCATCTTGATTTTATCAGAATCACATGTGTTTTCAGTCTGTCTGAAGAAAGTCTTTTTTACCTGCTGCTGTTTGTATGCATTCAACAAGAATTCTTAAAGAAATCAAAGTCTCTTCTGGATTCTTCATAACATGTGTGCCGGCAGCTGAGTTAAGCTATCTGCGATCGTCGCCAATTGTAAGTAAGGTGAAGAGATCCAGCATCTCACAGAGCCATATTTCAGCACAGGCCCCAGGGGACAGAATAGAGATTACTCAGGTCTCTTCATTAGGCAAAGACTAATACAAAATCTGAAGAATCACATATTCATGTACAAGAGGACACAGGAATAATGCAATAGATAAGACAAGTGACGTGAAGCAGAACTATAGATGTGAGATGGGAGGAAAACAGTTGTGGCCATAAATATTGGAACATTTCATAGATAAGGAGTGTGAAAGTTTTATTGTCCTGCGATTAACGTCTGGTCCATGATTGTGATGCCCCATATGGTCTGAGGAGCACATTCCTTAGTTGATATATGTCTTTCTGTATCAACTAAGGAATGTGTTCCTGAGAAAATTATTGTGTAATAATCCGTTTGGCGGTTCCTCTCATGCTCTGAAACACAACTGAGGAGGCGAGGGGGATGCCCCCTTTTTAACCTGTAGGTTCCTGTCCTGATGGGTGGATCCCCTCTCTCAGTAGGGTGCTGTCGTGGACTCCGTAAAATCCCATTACTGGAAAAATAATGTACGGTTTTTAGATGTAGTCCCTTAGCCCAAGATGGCTTAACAACTCAGCTTCGCTAGTTTCATCTGACCCTTTGATATCCTTATTACCCACAGTATAGGACCATACTGTTTCTGTATAGATCCTTCTGACATATTTTTGATGCCATGTATGCCCAAGGGAGAATTTGGGTTATTTTCATCAAGATCTAATATATGGGGGTGTTTGAGGATTGAAGAGCATGCACGTCTGTAACGCTTGCGGGTGTGGACCCACTGCACCATGGGACGGGCTTACCCTGGTGGGGCGTGACTAAGTGATTACTGAGTATTCACCGGAGCTTCTGATGGTAGGGATAGACTGGGCCTCCGGTAAACACCAAATACTGCCCCTAGGCAGTCCCGGGGACTGCACGGGGGGGTCAAAGACTCGAGTACAGGGTACAGGTGGGCGACACAAAAGCTAGGTTAGACGGTGCGAGGTTAGGGTAGGCAGCACAGGTTCAGAATACGTAGCTAAGGTCAGGATCAGCGAGATCAGGATAAACGAGAAGGCAAGCCAGATCGATAACAAGAGATGCAAAACAGGAATAAGCCAATATAGGAACTAGAGACTGAGCTACAAAGAACCTAATTTCAGGCAGAGAATGGATGGTGGAGTTGTTTGATATATCACCTGCTGGCAGGTGATAGGCTGGGGAAGCAAATCTCTGCAGGACAGAATGGATATAAATTCCTGCAGAGTTCGTCCGCGCAACCCTGTGACTGAGCTGGAAGATAGCACAAGGCAGCTCAGAGCGATTGTCAGGTAATGGGTTGAGCTGAGCAAAACACGCGGTGAGTGGGGCGGAGCTTAGAAGGCGTGCAAGTGTGTGATCTCATGCCTCATTATGCTGAGCTTTTTGGCTGTGGAACGCATTTTGCGTTCTGAGCCCATAATATTTCCTCACTTCCAGCAGAAGTTATGGTGGTGCAGCACATTTGCATTCCAATATGCTGAACCTCACAAATCGAGCGCACTATGCATTCCAGGTGCTCGATATACACCATTTCCAGAAAGTGACCGCACCGCCTCTGACCATTGACATGACAGCTATCCCCCTGATAGCCATGCACGCATCATTCTCCTTTACTGCAGCCATAAGGAGTCAGACGCTGTATTGCCAGCATGCTTCCACCTCACTGTGGCCTTATATTCAGAGAGGTCCTCTGATGAACCCAAAAGAATAGGGGAAACAGGTCAGGACATGGGATTATGTATAAGTTTTGAAGACTCTTTATAATGAGCTAAGCATGGCGCTTTATAACTAATATTCCTGAGATTCTCTATTTAGGTGATTTGTGTATTAATGGATACATATATATTTCTATTCTTTTCTCCATGATACATTGATATATTATTTGTAGGATTGTACTGGGATTTGCTACTTGGTTAAACTCATAGCCTTCTTTATGACTTCACCATACAGTGGGTATTGGATATGCTATTCCAGGGATTTTTAAGTGAACTTACTATTTGTGCATGATAATGTCTAGTGTAGGTGTGTATTAGGGTGTCAAGAGGTACTCATCGTTGTGCGGGGGCACCATATTGCTACTTTACGGTGCAAACCACGAGGTTTTATAGGTAAAGTTTTTAGGGCTCATTAGGTATTGACAGTCCTTTTTTGTCCTGGCTACACCTACTATAACACACCTTTTAAATTTCTTTGAGAGTGGTTCTAATATTGAGATGTGTTTCAATATAAATGAATAAAAGTTATTTTTTAGGGGTTTTTTCTTTTTGGTTTCTATAGATTTGGACTCCGCATGACTAATGTACTTTTTTTCTGGTTTTCACCTCTATTTGATAGGTCATCAATATCGATCAGAGAGGTTTCCACACTTGGCAATCCCACTGATCAGCTGTTATACAAATGGCTAAAATGGAATGATACAAATGGCTAAAATGGAATATCGGCAAACATCAGCCTCTGGTTGCACTCCTGCAGCACAGCTTACCGTTGTCATCACCTTTGCCTTGAGGCTCCTCCATGCAGTAGACCTGGAAACAGTCTATGACATCTTCCTCGCTTATTGTCCAGTACACGGTTATAGAATTGCTGGTTGCTGAGTTGTGCTCTTGTGGTTTTAACTTTGGTGTCTGGGGAACTGCAGAATAAAGGACAATGATATTAAAGAAAACGTTATTCTCACAGTGACAAGACCTTTACATAAAGAAGGCCCCTTTCACATGTCTGGTTTTTTCACACATGAGTGTTTTTCCACAGAGAGAGCACTTTGCCATTATAATCTAATGGAGACATGTCCAATTTTGATCCTCAAAATCCATGGGTCAGAGTCAAAACTCGGCCAGCACATGGATGGCATCTGTGTGCTCTCTGTTTTTCACTGACTTGTTGATTGGAGAAGCATAATAAATCTCCATCAGTTTTTTCTTTTTTCTTGTAAACTATTAAAACTGATGAAACTCTGATGGTAAAGACCTGACACATTGTGCTTAGCATAATCTATTTGATTGACTCTTCTATCTGACTGGTCAATCAGGAGGCTCGATCAAAGAACCAAGCAAAAGGTCGGCTTGGTTGGCTCCTAAGTAGTCATGGAGCCTTATTTAAGTTTGTTGTATAAATTACCTTGTGCAGGTATTGTATTTTTGGATACTACATTCTGGATTTGCATTTTTCGTTCTGAGTCAGCTATTGTAAGACTTTTTTTTTCTAAATTAATCCTTTCATTCCAGCTCTGGTTTTGACCATGGGCTATTTGTCCCTTCATTTACACAATTGTTCTGCTGTCTTCTCTGGATTCTGATCCAGCTTTCCTGGACATACTCTTGGACTCCTATTCTGTCTTTTTCTAGTTCTGTGGTTCTGACCCTGCCTTCTTTAGTAACTATTTTTTAGTTCGCTCTACTAGTCAGTGACTAATCTGTAGCTGCAACCTGCGATCTTCTGCAGTGAAATCCAGATTCCTATATATTTGTCAAAAGGCAAAACCAAGGCATTCCTTAGATTTTGCCAACCACAGTAGTGTGTGCAAAGTCTGACCTCTTTGAGTTGATGGCCCAATTACATTAACGCTCATTTATCTCATCTCTTTTCCATGATCCTCGGGTTATTTTCTTACACCCTTATTCGAAGGACATTCTGTTAGGGAACCTCAAGTTCTCACAACCCATCAAATTAAGGTCCCTTTCACATTGCGTTTTTCTCTATGATCAATGGTCCTATCGGAGCTTACGTCCGTACCACACAACACCCCCACAACAACAAAAAAATGGAATTGGGTGCATGCGTCCGCTCTGTCTTATATAACTTTCAGCTTTCCATGCTTATTGACAGCAGACAAATGTAGTAGAATGGGGGTTTGGCCATAAGCCTTGACGGGGCCCTAATGGATGTAACCAACCAGGTCTTAGTCTGCTCTTCATTTACTATAATGATGGAGACGGAGTCACCGTGTGTTCTTTAATGCATCATTTTCATCCATGTACCCATATTGGAGGCGGAAGGCAAGATGTAGTGGGGGGGGTTCGGACGTAAGCCCTGACTGGTCGTCCATAGGATATGCAAACAATCTGGCCATAGTTGCAACTGCCTAGATGTCCCACTGCAGGTAGATCGTCTGCCAGCACTGGGAATGCTGTGTATGTGAAATATATATTAAAGTTTGCATAAACTGTATTTAAACCTTTCAGAACTTATGTCCTCCATAAAGCCTCTATATGTAGGTCACATTACCTCACATTCAGATAAAAGCCAGCTTAGATACAGTATTTGTAATTCTAAAAATATAAGGTATATTCTGCTTATCACAACACTTGAACTGGGCACAGGGGTACCCTTAGCTCCAAAATCCTAGTAATTAAGAAAGGTAAAGCTTTATAGCTGTCTAGTAATGATGAAAGGACATGGGGTAAATTGATTGTGCCAATGCTTCATTCCTTCGAAAGGAGCAGTAAAATGCATATATATAATTATTTAACAAATATCATATCACTGTGGGGATTTATAAAAGCATTCTGGACAAGGATCTCTCAATAAGATAATAGTCTGGGGACCCGTGATACATGGAATACAGCTGAAAAACTCCAGCTGTCAGCAATACCAAGCCATGACGCACAAGTAAATGGATGATAGCAGTTACACTTGTGGGTTACTGCTGAGTAAACAGGTAAAACGAACTGCAAAATATGAGACCTCTGTTAATGAGACTACACCGGCTATAACCTAGGTATACAAACTAAGCTTATTCATGGGCCCTTATAAGAAAGTGATAAAAGTGAAAATATGTAGGATATCAGGCTCTCAAGAAGCTTCACATTATACCAAATGAATCATTTTTTATTTCAGAATGACGTCATAGTATGTTAAGAAAACTGTAGAACCGTGAATAGAAGAAAAGTATAAAGGATTTCCCACAAATTGTAAAGGACATGTTAATTTGCCTTAAAAGGGTTGTCCACTTTATTTTAACAAATGTGTGGGGGACATTAATTTGTGGCCATTACGAATATATAATATACAGTGCGTACGGAAAGTATTCAGACCCCTTTAAATTTTTCACTCTTTGTTTCATTGCAGCCATTTGGTAAATTCAAAAAAGTTAATTTATTTCTCATTAATGTACACTCTGCACGCCATCTTGACTGAAAAAAGCAGAAATGTAGAAACTTTTGCAAATTTATTAAAAAAGAAAAACTGAAATATCACATGGTCATAAGTATTCAGACACTTTGCTCAGTATTGAGTAGAAGCACCCTTTTGATCTAGTACGGCCATGATTCTTCTTGGGAATGATGCAACAAGTTTTTCACACCTAAATTTGGGGATTCTCTGCCATTCTTCTTTGTAGATCCTCTCCAGTTCTGTCAGGTTGGATGGTGAACGTTGGTGGACAGCCATTTTCAGGTCTCTCCAGAGATGCTCAATTGGGTTTATGTCAGGGCTCTGGCTGGGCCAGTCAAGAATGGTCACAGAGTTGTTCTGAAGCCACTCCTTTGTTATTTTAGCTGTGTGCTTAGGGTCATTGTCTTGTTGGAAGGTGAACCTTCGGCCAAGCCTGAGGTCCAGAGCTCTCTTGAAGAGGTTTTCATCCAGGATATCTCTGTACCTGGTCGCATTCATGTTTCCTTCAATTGCAACCAGTCATCCTGTCTCTGCAGCTGAAAAACACCCCCACAGCATGATGCTGCCACCACCATGTTTCACTGTTGGGATTGTATTGGGCAGGTGATGAGCAGTGCCTGGTTTTCTCCACACATACCGCTTAGAATTATCACCAAAAAGTTCTATCTTCGTCTCACCAGACCAGAGAATCTCATTTCTCATAGCCTGGGAGTCCTTCATGTATTTTTTAGCAAACTCTATGCAGGCTTTCATATGTCTTGCACTGAGGAGAGCCTTCTGTTGGGCAACTCTGCCACAATGGCCCAACAGGTGGAGAGCTGCAGTGATAGTTGACATTGTGGAACTTTCTCCCATCTCCCTACTGCATCTGTGGAGCTCAGCCACAGTGATCTTGGAGTTCTTCTTTACCTCTCTCACCAAGGCTCTTCTCCCATGATTGCTCAGTGTAGCTGGATGGCCAGGTCTAGGAAGACTTCTGGTGGTCCCAAATTTCTTCCATTTAAGGATTATGGAGGCCACTGTGCTCTAAGGAACCTTGAGTACTGCAGAAATTCTCTTGTAACCTTGGCCAGATCTGTGCCTTGCCACAATTCTGTCTCTGACCTCCTTGGCCAGTTCCTTTGACCTCATGATTTTCATAAGGTCTGACATGCACTTTGATCTGTGAGGTCTTATATAGACAGGTGTGTGCCTTTACAAGTCAAGTCCTATTAGTTTAATTAAAAACAGCTGGACTCCAATGAAGGAGTAAAACCATCTCAAGGAGGATCACAAGGAAATGGACAGCATGTGACTATAATATGAGTGTCTGAGCAAAGGGTCTGAATACTTATAACCATGTGATATTTCAGTTTTTCTTTTGTAATACATTTGCAAAAATCTATACATTTCTACTTTGTTTCAGTCAAGATGGGGTGCAGAGTGTACATTTAGGGTGAGTTTCCACGGTCAGGAAACGCTGCGTGTTTGGCGCTGTGCGCTGGCGCAGCGCCAAACACGCAGCGTCCAGATGTTACAGCATAGTGGAGGGGATTTAAAGAAATCCCGTCTCCACTATGCGTAACAATACGCAGGTGGCAAACCTGCGTATCCGGACATGCGGCGCGTCTTTTTAGACCGCAGCATGTCCTAGCGTATTGCGGCGACGCTGCGTCGCCGCAACATAATTAACACAGGGCTATGTAGCCCTGCGCTCTTTCCGGAGGTGTTCCGGAGGTGTCCTGAACACCTCCGGAAAGAGCGCGCGTCATAAAGGGGGCGGGGCTTAGACGGAGCGGAATTTCCGCTCCGTCAAAAGCGCTATGGTTCCGGACCGTGGAACCATAGCCTAATGAGAAAAATAAGGAACTTTTTGAATTTACCAAATGGCTGCAATGAAACGAAGAGTGAAAAATTTAAAGGGATCTGAATACTTTCCATATCCAATGTAGGTCCACCTCCAGCAGTTGTAAGTGCTGCCATCCTCACAGACTGCATTAGGCTATGTGCCCAAGACCAGGAATGGTAGCATTTTGGACTCATACTACTTTAAAAGCACAATGGATGGGATTTAGAGAAACCCCATGCCCACTGTGCTTCTTTTTAACAATGCGTAAACTGTCTCCTCTGCGTACTTTTCCTGATTAGACTGTCATTAGATGCGGTAAATCCGTTTAGTTCTAAAAGACAAGTGTGTATGTAGAATGCAGCATTTTAGACGCAACGAAAATACGCTGCATCAAAAATGCTACTATTCCTGATCATGGACATATAACCTAACTCTCCTGTTCTCAACCTGGCTGCTGCTGGTGGAGGAGCATGTGACTAGACCTGCCCACCACCATACTCCAATTGTAAAGCAGCTTTCCCCAGCACAGTGTTTTTTCAATTGGATGAAACTGAAGGGCTGGTCTGGTCACATGCTCCTCCATCAGCAGGAATTTTGAGAACAGGAGTGCCGTACTGTACAGCAGAGAAAGCCCCACTAACAAGCAGGTGAAGCTTCACAAAAGAGAGATGATTGGCAACTGTCACAAAAGTATGTCATTAACACATTGGTTAAAATTAAAAAAAAATGGCCAATCCCTTTAATAAACTTGTCCTTTCAATCATTGATGCTTTCAGGGCACAGTGTGCTATAAAAAAAACCCTTGGAAGAAAAATAGGTGTAAAATATATGACCAGCCAGTGAGCCCGAGGAAATCAGGGTACACAACTTATGGTGGGTAATTAGAAGGCCCAAGTCCCCTTCATATTAACATTTTTGTTTTTTTGAAAGTTGAACAAAAAGTTAAGAGATCATTGCCCTTTTATAAAAAAGAAAAGGATACAAAGGATACAATTTTTTTTAAAAACCCCCTTTTTTTTTTAAGGGGGGGAAAAGGGGGGGGGAAAAAAAATTTTTAATGGGAAAACCCCCCCCCCAAAAAGGGGAAAAGAGGTTTTTTTTAAAACTTTTTTTTTTTTAAAAAAACCCCCCTTTTTTAAAAACCAACCCGGGGGGTTTTGGTTTTTTTTTTTTTTTTTCCCCCCCACAATTTAAATTTTTTTTTGGGGCCCTTTTTTTTTTTAAAAAGAAAAGGGTTTCCCCAAAAAACCCGGGGGGGAAAAAAAAGGGGGTCCCCCAAAAACCCCAAAATTCGGGCCGGGAAAAAAAAAAAATTTTAAAAAAAAGGGTAAAACAAAAAATTAAAAAATTTTTAAAAAAAATTTTTTTCCCCCTTTTTTTTAAGGCCCCCCCTTAAAAAAAAAAAATTTTTTTTTCCCCCCCAAAACCCTTTTTGGAAAACTTTTTTTTGGGGGAAAAGGAAAACCCCCCAAAAAACCCCTTTTTGGGGTTTTGGGGGTTAAAAAATTTTTAAAATCGGGTTTTTCCCCCCAAAAAGGGGGTTAAAAAAGGGGTTTAAAAAATTTTTGGAAAAAAGGGGGGAAAAAAAAAATTTTTTTTTTAAAGGGGGGAAAAAAAAAAAAATTTTTGGGGGGGAAAAAAATTTTGTTTTTTAAAATTTTTAAAAAACCCTTTTAAAAAACCCCAAAAACCAAACCCCTTTTTTTTTAAAGGGGAAAAACCCCCTTAAAGGTTTTTTTTTTTTTTGGGGGTTTAAAAAAAAGATCCCCAAAAAATTGGGAAAAAAAATTTCCCCGGGTTTTTTTTTTTTTTTAAAAAAATTTGGGCCTTTTTTGGGTTTTAAAAAAAAAGGGGGCCCCCCCCCCCCCCCCCCCCCCAAACCCCCTTTTCCAAATTTTAAAAATTTTTTTAAAGGGGAAAAAAAAAAATTTTTTTCCCCCCCAAAAAAAATTTTTTTTTTTTTTTGGGGGGTTTTTTTGGGGTTTTGGGGGGGGGGTTTTTTCCCCCCCGGGGCCCCCCCCCTTCCCCCCCCTTTTTTTTGGGGGAAAAACCCCAAAAAAAAATTTTTTTTAAAAAAGGGAAGGGCACATTTTTTTTCCCTTTTTTTTTTTTTAAAAAACCCCCAAAAATTTTTTTAAAGGGGTTTTTTTTTTTCCCTTTTTGGGGTTAAAAAAAAACCCCGGGGTTTTTTGTATTTTTAAAAAAAAAATTTTTTTGGTGATTTTTTTTTTAAAAAAAATTTTTCCAAAAAAAGGGGAAAAATTTTTTCCCAAAAACTTTTTTTAAAAATTTTTTTTTGGGGGTTTTTTTTTTTTTTTAAAAAAATTTTTTTTTCCCAAATTTAATTTTTTTGGGGAAGGGGCTAGGGGGAAAATTTTTTCCCCCCAAAAAAAACCCCCCAAACCTTTTTTTCCCCGGGGAAAAAATTTAAAATTTTTTTTAAACCAAAAAAATTTTCCCCTTTTTTTTTTAAAATTTAAAAGGGAAAAAAAAAGGGAAAAAAAAAAAAACCCCCCCCCTTTTTAAAAGGGGGGGGGGCCCCCAAAAAATTAAAAAAACCCCCCCAAAAAGGTTTAAAAAGGGGGGGGCGGGGGGGCCCCCCGCCGAAACCCCCCCAAAAAAAACCCCCCCCCGGGAAAGGGTCCCCCCGGGGTTTTTTTAAAATTTTTTTTTAAAAAGGGCCCCCCCGGGGTTCCCCCCCCCCCCCAAAAAAAATTTGGGGAAAAAACCAAAAAAAAACCCCCCCCCCCCCCCAAAAACCCCCCCCCGGGGGGGAAAAAAAAAAAATTTTCCAAAAAAAAAAAACCCCCCAAAAAAAAAAAAAAAAAAAAAAAAAAAATTTTCCCCGGGGAAAAAGGAAAAAAAAAAAGGGGGGGTTTTTTTTAAAAAAAAAAATTTTTTCCCGGGGAAAAAAAGGTTTTTAAAAAAAATTTTTTTTTTTGGAAAGGGCCCAAAAAAAAAAAAAAATTTTTTTTTTTCCCCCCCCTTTTTTTTTAAAAACCCAAAGGGCTTTTTTTTTAAACCCCCCCCTTTTTGGGTTTTCCCTAGGTTGGGAAATTTTTTTTTTTTTAAAAAAAATTTTCCCCGGGGGAAAAAAAAAAAACCCCCCCTTTTTTTCCCTTTTTTAAAGGAAAAATTTTTTTTTAAAAAAAAATTTTTTTTTTAAAAAGGGTTCCAAAAAAATTTTTTATTTAAAATTTTTGGAAAAAAATTTTTAAATTTTACCCCGGGCCCCCCCGGGGAGAATTTCCCCGGGGGTTTTTTTAAAATTTTTTCCCGGGGGTTTTAAAAAAATTTTTTCCCAAAAATTTTTTTTTTTTTTTCCCAAAAAAAAAAAAGGGGGCCCTTTGCCCCCCCCCCCCCCTTTTTGGGGGGGGGGTAAAAAAAAAAAGGGGGAATTGGGGGGGGGGAAAAAGGTTTCCAGGGGGGGGGGAAAAAAAGGGGAAAAAAAAAAGGACCCCCCCAACCCGGGGGGTTTTTAAAAAGGGGGAAAATTTTTCCCCCAAAAAAAGGGGGAAAAAAAAATTTTTTTTAAAAAAAAAAGGGCCAAATTTTTTTCCCGGGAATTTTTAAAAAAATTTTTCCTTTTTTTGGGGGGGGGGGAAAAAGGGGGGTTTCCCCGGGGGGGGGAAAATTGGGGGGGGAAGGGAAAAAAGGGGGGCCCCGGAAAAAAAATTTTTGGGGGGGGGGGGGGGCCCCCCCCAAAAAAACCTCCCCAAAAAATTTTTAAACCCGGGGGGAAAAGGTTTTTTAAAAAAAAAGGGGGGTTTTAAAAAAAAAAATTTAAAAAAATTTTTTTCCCCCCCAATTTTTTTTAAAGGGAAAAGGCCCCAAAAGGGCCCCCTTTAATTAAAAATTAAAATTTTTTTGGGGGGGGAAATTTTTTGGGGGGCCCCCCCCCCTTTTTGGAAAGGGTTTTGGGGGCCCCCTTTGGAAAGGGGGGGAAAAAAAAAACCCCCCCCCCCTTTAAACAGGGGGGGGGTTTTTTTAAAATTTTTTTAAAAAATTTTTTAAAAAAAAAAAAAAATTTTTTTTTAAAAAATTTTTTTTCCCCCTTTTTTTTTGGGGGGGGAAAAAAAAAAATTTTTTTTTTTAAAAAAAAAAAAAAAAACCCGGGGGAAAAAGGGGGCTGGGGGGGGGAAAAGGTTTTCCCAGTTTTTTTAAAAAAGGGGGGGTTTTTTTTCCTTTGGGGGTTTTCCCCCAAAAAGGGGGCCCCCTTTCCCTTTTAAAAACCCTCCCCCCCCAAAAAAAAATTTTTTTTTGGGGGCCCCCCAAAAATTTAAAATTTTTTCCCCCCCCGGGGGGAAAAAAAAAACCCAAAAAAAAAAATTTTAAGGGGTTTTTTTTTGGGGGTTTTGGGAAAAAAAAATTTTTTTTTTTGGGGGGTTTAAAAAAAAAAAAATTTTTAAAAACCCCCCGGGGTTTAAAAAAAAAAGGGCTTTTTTTTTAAAAAAATTTCCCGGGGGTTTAAAAAAACCTTTAAAAAAAAAAAATTTTTTTTAAAAAAAAATTTTTTTCCCCCCTTTTTTTTTGGGAAAAAAAAAACCCCCGGTTTTTTTTTTTTTTTTAAATAAAATTTGGGGGCCCCTTTTTTTTAAAATCCCCCCCCCTTTTTTTTTTTAAACCCTTTTCGGGAAAAAACCCCCTTTTTGGGGCCCTTTTTTCCCCCCCTTTTTTCCCCCCAACCCCCCATTTTCCCCCCCCCCCTTTTTTTAAAAAATAAAAAAATTTTCCCTTTTAAAAATTTTTTTCCCCCCCCCCCAAAAAAAAAATTTTAAAAACCCCCCCCCTTTTTTTTAAAAAAGGGGAAAACTTTTTAATTTTTTTTTCCCCCCTTAAAAGGGTTTTTTAAAGGGGGGGGGCCCCCTTTGGGGGGCCCCGGGGGAAAATGGAAAAAAAAATTAAAATTTAAAAAACCCCCCCCTTTTAAAAATTTTTTAAAATTTTTTTTTTCCCCCTTCCCCCCCCTTTTTAAAATTTTTGGGGGGGAAAAAAAAAAAAAATTTTTTGGCCCAAACCCCCTTTTTTTTAAAAAAAAAAAAATTTGTAAAAAAAAAAAAAACCCCCAAAAAGGGGGGAAAAAAATTTGGGGGGACCCCCAAAAAAAAAAAAAAAGGGGGGGGAAAAAGGGTTTTTAAGTTGCCCCCCCCCTGGGGGGCCCCAAAAAGTGCCCTTTTAAAAAAGGAAAAAAAAAAAAAAAACCCCGGTGGAAAAAAAAACCCCCTTTCCCCCCCTTTTCCCGGGCCTTAAAAAAAAAATAAAAACCCTTTTTTTTTAAAAAAAACCCCCCCAAAAAAAAAAAAAGGGGGGGAAAAAAAACCCCCCTAATACCCAAAAAAAAAAAAAGGGGGGGAAAAAAAAAAAGGGGGGGGGGGGGGGGGGGGGGGGCCCCTTTCCCCCAAAGGGGCCCCCCCAAAAAAAAAAAAAACCAAAAAAAACCCCAAGGGCCCCCCCCCCCAAAAAAGGTTTCCCCAAAAAAAAGGGGGGAAAAAAAAAAAAAAAATTTAATTTTTTTAAAAAAAAACCCCCAAAAAAAAAAAAAAAAATTTTCCCCCTTTTTGGGAAACCCTTTTTTAAAAAAAAGGGGGGGGGAAAAAAAAAATTTTCCTTGAAAAAAAAATTTTAAAAAACCTTTAAAAAAATTTTTTTTTTTTCTTAAAAATTTTTTTTAAAAATTTTTTTTTCCCCCCCGGGGGGGGCCCCCAAAAAACCCAATTTTTTTTGGAAAAAAGGGGGAAAAAAAAATTTTTTTTTGGGGGGGGGGGGCCCCCCCAAAAAACCCAATTTGGGAAAAAAATTTTTTGGTTTTTTTAAAAAAAATTTCCCCAAAAGGGGAAAAACCCCCCAATTTTTAAAAAAACCCCCCCCCAAAACCCCCCCCCAAAACAAAACCCCCCAAAAATTTCCCTAAAAAAAAATTTTAAAACCCTTTCCCGGGAAAAACCAACCAAAAAAAAAAAACCCCCCCAAAAAAACAAAAAAAAAAAATTTTTAAGAAAAATTTTTTAAATTTTTAAAAAGGGGGTTTTTTTTTTGGGGGTTTTAAAAGGAAAATTTTTGGGGTTTTTTTAAAAAAAATTTTTAAAAAATTTTTTTTGGGGCCCTTTTTTTTTAATTTTGGCCCCCCAAAAAAAAAAGGGGGAAATTTTGGGTTTTTTAAAAAAAAAAAATTTTTTTCCCTTTTTGGGTTTTGGGGGGGAAAAAAAAACCGGGAATTCAAAAGGGGGGGGGAAAAGCCCCGGGGGAAATTTTAAAATTTTTTTGGGGCCCCCTTTTTTTTTTTCCCCCCCTTTTTAAAAATTTTGAAAAAAAAACTTTTTTTAAAAAAAAAAAATTTTTTTAAAACCCAATTTTTTCCCCCCTTTTTTTTAAATTTTTCGGTTTTTTTTGGGGGGGGGAAAAAAAAAAAAAAAAGGGGGAAATTAAATTTTTTTTTTTTTAAAAACCACTTTTTTTTGGAAAAACCATTTTTTTTTTTTTTTTTTCCCCCCAAAAAACCAAAAAAAAAGGGGGGGGGGGGGTTTTTCCCCAACCCAAATTTTTTTTTTTTTTTTTGGAAGGGGTTAAAAGGGGAAAAAAAAAAAAACCTTTTTTTTTTTTTTTTTTTTTCCCCCCCCCCTTTTTTTTCCCCCCCCCTTTTTTTTTTGGGGGGGCCCCTTTTGGGCCCCCTAAACCCCCGGGGGCCCCCCCCCCAAAAACCGGGGGGAAAAAACCCGGGCCGGGGGGGAATTTCCCCCAAAGGGGGGAAAAACCCCCCCCCTTTTTTTTTCCCTTTTTGGGGCCCCCCCCCGGGGGGGGGGGGGGTTTAAAACCCGGCCAAATTTGGGGGGGAAAAAAAGTTTGTTTTGGGACTTTTTCCCCCCTTGGGGGGCCGGGGGGAAAATTTGGGGGGAAAAAATTTCCCCCAAGTTTTTTAAAAAAAAAAAAAAAAATTAAAAAACCCCCTTTTTTCCCCAAAAAGGGAAAAATTTTAAAAAAAGGGGGGGTTTTTAAAAAAAAATTTTTTTAAAAAAAAGGGGGGGGGGGGGTTTTTTTTAAAAGGGGGTTTCCTCCCTAACCCCTTTTTTAAAAAATTTTTGGGGGGGGGGAAAAAACCCTTTTTAAAACCCCCCCAAAAAAAACCCAAAAAAAATTTTTTTTTTTTTTAAAAAAACCCCCCAAAAAAAATTTTTTTTAATTTTTAAAACCCCCTTTTTTGGGAAAAACCTTTTTAAAAACCCCCCCTTTCCCCCCCCCAAAAAAAAAGGGGAAAAAAAACCCCCCCCTTTGAAAAAAAACCCCCCGGTTTTTTTTTTTTTTTCCCCGGGGGTTTTTTAAATTTTTAAAAAGGGGGGCCCCCCAAAAAAAAAAATTTTTTTAAGGGGAAAAACCCAAAAAATTTCCCAACCCCCCTTTTTTTAAAAAAAAAATTTAAAAAAATTTTTTTTAAAAAAGGGTTTAAAAATTTTCCCCCCCCCCAAAAAACCCCCAAAAAATCAAAGGGTTTTTTTTAAATTTTAATTCCCCCCTTTTACCCCCAAAAAAAAAAAAAAGGGGGGGGGAAAGGGGGGGGGGGGAAAAAACCCCCCCGGGGGGAAAAAAATTTTTTTCTAAAGGGGGAAAAAAAAAAAACCCCCCGGGGGGAAAAAGGGGGGGCCCCAAAATTAAATTTTCCCATTTTTTTTGGGGGGGGGTTTTTTGGGGGGGCCCCCCCAAAAAAAAAGGGTTTTTTAAAAAGGGGGAAAACCATTCCCCCCCCGGGGTTTTTTAAAAAAAAATTTTTTTTTTTGGGGGGGGGGGGGGGGGGGTTTTTTTTTGGTTTTTTTAAAATTTTTTTTTTCCCCCCCCCTTTTTTTAAAAAAAAAATTTTTTTTTAAGGGGGAAAAACCCCCCCCCTTTTTTTTTTAAAAAATTTTTTTTTGTTTTTTTTTTTTGGGGCTTTTTCCCTTTTCCCCGGGAAAAAATTTTTTTTTCCCCCTAAACCCCCCCTTTTTTTAAAAACCCCCGGGAAGGGGTTAAACCCCCTTCCGGGGGGGTTTTAAACCCAAAATTTGGCCGGTCCCCCTTTTCCCCCCCCCCGGGGGGGGGGCCCGGGCCCCCCTTTTTTTTTCCCCCCCCCCAAAAATTTTTTTTTTGGGCCCCAAAAACCCCCAAAAAAACCCCCCCCTTTTTTGATTTTTTTGGGGGTTTTTTTTTTTTTAAAACCCCCCCTTTTCCAAAATTTCCAAAAAAACCCCAAAAAGGAATTTTTTGGGGCCCCTTTTCCCCCCCGGGTTTTTTTCCCCCCCCTTTTTTTTGGGGAAAAAAAAAAAATTTTTTAAAAAAAAAATTTTTTTTTTTTCCCCCCCCTTTTTTTTTTAAAAACAAAAAAAATTTTTCCCCAAAAAAAATTTTTTAAAAAAAGGGGGCCCCCAAAAAAAAAAAAGGGGAAAAAAAAATTTTTTAAAACCCCCAATGGGGGGGTTTTTTTTCCCCCAAAAGGGGGGGGAAAAAAAAAATTTTTTGGGGATTTTTTTTTTTTTTTTAAAAGGGTTTTTTCCCCCCCAAAAAATTTTTTTTTTTTAAAAAAAGGGGGTTTTTAAATTTTTCCCCCCCCCCCCCCCTTGGGATTTTTAAAAAAAAAATTTGGTTTTTAAAGGGGGAATAAAAAAAATTTCCCCCCCCTTTTTTCCCCCCCTTTTTTCCCAAAAAATTTTTTTCCCCCCCAAAAAAATTGGGGGGGGTTTTTAAAACCGGGGGGGTTTTTTTAAAAATTTTTTTTAAAAAAATTTTTTTAAAAAATTTTAAATTTTTTTTTAAAAAACCCCCCAAAATTTAAAATTTGGGGCCCCCGGGGGTTTCCCCCTTTGGGCCCCCCCCTTTTTTCCAGAACAAAACCCCCTTTTTTTTTTAAATTTTTCCCCCCGGGGTTTTAAATTTTTTTTCCCCGGGGTTTTAAAAAAAATTTTTGGGCTTTTTAAAAAAAAAGGGGTTTGGGGGGGGGGGGGTTCTGGGTTCTTGCCCCCGGGGAAAAAATTTTTTTTCCCTTTTCCTAAAAAAATTTTTTCCCCCCCA
Source organism: Oophaga sylvatica (assembly GCA_033576555.1). Classification (NCBI taxonomy): domain Eukaryota; kingdom Metazoa; phylum Chordata; class Amphibia; order Anura; family Dendrobatidae; genus Oophaga; species Oophaga sylvatica. The sequence continues at coordinate 925,949,285 of JARQOD010000001.1, read as the reverse complement.
AAAAAAAAAATTTTTTTTTTTTTTGGTTTTTAAAAAGGGTTTTAATTTTTTAAAAAACCAAAAAAAACCCCAAAAAATTTTTTTTTTTTTTTTCCCCCCTTTTTTTTTTTTTTAAGGGGAAAAAAACCCCCTTAAAAAAGGGGAAAAAAAAAAAAAAAAGGGGGGGGTTTTTAAAGAAAAAATTTTTTTTTAAAAATTTTTAAAAAAGGGGGCCCCAAAACCAAAAAAAAAGGGCGGGGGGTTTTTTTTCCCCCCCCAATTTTTTTTAATTTTAAAAAAAAAAACCGGGGGGGCCCCCCCCGGGGGAAAAAAAAGGTTTTTTAAAAAAAAAAAACCCCGGGTTTTTTGGCCCCCCCCCGGGCCCCGGGGGGAAAAAAAAAAAAATTTTTTCCCCCAAAAAACTATTTTTTAAAAATTTTTTTTTTTTTTTTTAAAAAATTTTGGGAAAAAAAAACCCCAAAAAAATTTTTTAAAAGGGTTTTTGGGGTTTTATTGGGAAACCCCCCAAAAGGGGTTGCCCCTTTTTGGTTTTAAGGGGCCCGGGGTTTTAAAAAAAAAAAACCCCCCTTTTTTTTCCCCCCGGGGGGCCCCCCCCCCGGGTTTTTTTGGGGTTTAAAATTTTTTTCCCCAAAAAAATTACGGCCCAAATTTTAAAAACCCCCCAAAACCCGGGGGGGGGGGCCCCCAAGGCCCAAAACCCCCGGGGGGGCCCCCCAAAATTAAAAATTTTAATTTAAAAAAAAAGGGGGGGGGGGGGGGGGGGGGGGGGGGGGGGGGGGGGGGGAAAAAAAAAAACCCTTAAAAGAAATTTTAAAAAATAAAAAAAAAAAACCCCCTTTTTTTGGGGGGGAGGGAAAATTTTGGGTTTTTTTTTTTAAAAAAAGGGGAAAAAAAGGGGGGGGGTTTTTTTCCCCGTTTTTTAAAAGAAACCCCTTGGGGGGGGGGGGCCTTGGGGCCGGGTTAAAAATTTTTTTTTTTTTTTTTTGGGCTGGGGAAATGGGCGGGGGCCCCGGGCCCCAAAAAAAGGGGGGCCCCCGGGGGTTTGGGGAAATTTTTTTTTAATTTTTTAGGGACCCTTCCCGGGGGGGTTTTTTTTCCCCTGGGTTTAACCTTTTTTTTTCCCCCTTCCCCCCCGGGGTTTAACCCCCCCAAAAAAATTTTTTTTTTTTTTTTTTTTTTTTTTTTTCCCCCCCCCCCCCCCTTTTTGGGGGGGCCCCCCCCAATTCCCCCCCGGGGGTTTTTTTTTTTTCCATTTTTTTTTTTTGGGGGCCCCCCTTTTTTTTGGGGGGGGGTTTTTTTGGGTTTTTTTAAAAAAAGGGGTTTTTTTTTGGGATTTTGGCCCCTTTTTTTTTTTTTTAAAGGGGGGGCCCCCTTTTTTTTAAAATTTTTTTTGGGGGGGAAAATTTTTTTTTTCCCCTTTTTTTTTGGGGTTTTAAAAGGGGGTTTCCCCGGGGGAAACCCCCTTTTTTTTTAAATTAAGTTTTTGGGGGGGGCAATTTTCCAAAGGGAACCCCCCGGTTTTTTTTTCCCTTTTATTTAAAAAAATTTTTTTTTTTCCCCCCCCGGGGTTTTTTCCCACCAAAAAAAAAACCCCCCAAAAGAAAATTTTTTTAAAAAAAAAAAAGGGAAAAAAAAAAAAGGGGGAAAAATTTTTTTTTTTTTTTTTAAAAACCCCCCCCCCGGGGGGGCGGGGGGGTTTTTTTTTTTCCCCCCCGGGGGGTTTAAACAGGGGGGGAAAAAAATTTGGGGGGTTTTTTTTTAAAAAAAAAAATTTTTTTTTTTTTTTTTAAAAAAAATTTTTTTTTTGGGGGTTTTTGGGTTTCCCCCGGTTTTTTTTTAAAAAAATTTTTTTAAAAAAAAAGGGGCCAGGTTTTTTTTTCCCCCCCCTTTTTTAAACCCGGTTTTTTTTAAAACCCGGGAAAAATTTTTTTAAAGGTTTCCCCCCCTTTTTTTTTTGGGTTTAAAAACCCCCCCCGGGGGGTTAAAAATTGGGGGGGGGGGGGTTTTTTGGGCCGGGGTTTTTGCCCCCCCTTTTCCCGGGTTTGGGTTTTTTTTTTAAAAAAATTTTAAATTTAAAATTTTTTGGGGGGTTTCCCTTTCCTTTTTTGGGGGAAAAAAAACCCAAAAAAATTTTTTCCCCCCGGGGGGGTTTTTTTTTTGGGGAAAAAAATTTTTTAAAAAAAAAAGGGGGGGTCAAAAAAAAAGGGGTTTTTTCGGGTTCCCAAAAAAAAGGGGGGGGAAAATTTTTCCCCCTTTTTTTTTGGGGTTTTTCCCCCTTTTAATTTTTTTAAAATTTCCCTTTTTGCCCTTTTTTAAAAAATTTTGGGATTTTTTTTTGGGGTTTTTTTTTTTTTCCCCCAAAGGGGGTTTTTTTTCCCCCAAAAAGCTTTTTCCCCGGGGGCCCCCCCGGGGGGAAAAAATTTTTTTTAATTTTTGGGGGGTTTTTGGGTTTTTGGGGGGCCCCCCTTTTTTTGTTTTTTTCCCCCCCCCCCTTTTTTTTTTTTTTTTTTCCCCCCTTTTTTTTTTTTTTTTTCCCCCCCTTTTTTGTTTAAAAAACCCCCCCCTTTTTTTTTCCCCCAAAAAATTTTAAAAAATTTTTTTTTTTTTTTTCCCCCTTTTTCCCCCTTTTTCCCCCCCCTTTTTTTTTTTCCCCCCGGGGAAAGGGAAAAAAAAAAAAAAAATTTTTTTTTTAAAAATTTTCCCAAAAATTTTAAGGGGGGGGAAAAAGGGGGGAAAGGGGAAGGGGGGGGGAAAAAAAATTTAGGGGGGGGGGGGAAATTTTTTTGGGGGAAAAAAAAAGGGGGGGGGGGGGGGGGGGGTTTTTTTTTTTTTTTAAAATTTTCCCACAAAATTTTGGGGGGGGGGGGCCCGGGGGTTTTTTTTTTAAATTTAAAAAAAGGGGGGCCCCCAACCCCCAAAAAAGGGGGGGCCCGGGGGGTTTGGAAAAACCCCCTTTTTTTTTGGGGGGGGGGGGGGCCCCCCAAAAGGGGGGGGGGCCCCCCGGGGGGAAAAAAAAAAAAGGGGGTTTTTTCCCCCCTTTCCCCTTTGGTTTTGGGGCCCCGGGGTTGGGGGGGGGCCCCCCCCCGGGGGGGGGGCCCCCGGGGGCCCGGGAAAGGGGCCCTTTTTCCTTTTTTCCCCTTTTTTTTTTTTCCCCCAAAACCCCCCTTTTTAAAATTTTTTTTTTAAATTTTCCTTTTTCCCCCCTTTTTTTTTTTTCCCCCCCGGGGTTGGGTTTTTTTAAAAAAAAATTTTTTCCCCTTTTTTTTTTTGGGGGCCCCCAAAAATTTTTTTTTTTTTTCCCCCCCTTTTTAACCAAAAAAACCTAAGGGAAAAAACATTGGGTTTTTTAAAAAAGGGGGGGAAAAGGGGGGGTTTTTTTTTGGGGGTTTTTTTTTTAAAATTGGGGTTTTTAAAAACCCCTTTTTTTTTTTGGGTTTTTTTTTTTCAAAAATTTTTTCCTTTTTTAAAATTTCTTTTTTTGGGGTTTTTAAACGGGGGGGCCCCTTTTTTTTTTTTTTTTTGGGGGGGGGTTTTTTAAAAAAAGGGGGTTTTTGGGTTTTTTTTTTTTTTAAAAAAAAAAGGGGGGGTTTTTTTGGGGGGCAAAATTAAAAC
>JARQOD010000001.1:925926607-925945573 GCA_033576555.1 Oophaga sylvatica | reverse complement strand
GTAATATCCTGTCTCCTATAGGAACAGGAAACCAACTGAGGAGGAGAGGCGAACCGCCCTCTTTTATCTCTGTAGGTTTCCTGTTCCTATGGGCGGATCCCTCTCTCCAAGTGGGTGCTTTCGTGGCGAAGGGTAAAATAATTTTTATAATTTTGCTTCCAGGGTAGCCCCCCAAAAGCTGATTACCGTGGTGATGGTTTAGGGGCACTATTTGACAGATTCCTTTTAAATGAGGTTGCTCAGATGGAACAGAAGTGAATTTTCATCAGATGGGGATTCTTAAAAATCATAATGATCATTGTGCCTCTTAGAACACACTTCTTGCTACTGGTGAAGCAGCACTAGGTGCAATCACAGGTCTATCCCATATATAGCACGGTTATGGGTAAGAGAACATCCTTGCACCACAGTCATCATCTGCCATACGAAGAAGAACACTGATCTTTGCGGTGGTGGGCGGTGGACTCGCTCCTTGCCATGGCCTTGTGCCATTCTTCTATTTACCCCATTAGCACTGTCTAGCAAAGGGTAATTGAGACGAATTTCCCGTTTGATGAAATGTGGCGGCTCAATGACAGCAGCTTGTGCTTATTGTTGGATGATCTGGACCCAGCGCAATGTTATTACTGGAAGGTGAAAGCATTGCTGACCTTATATTAGGAAAACATTACAGCGGTCTGACAATGCTGCTCTACGAACCATCCAAAAATCGTCAGATAATAAAAAGACTTTCCGCAGCTAGATAATATTTCATCATCTTTCACCCCTAAGATGTATTGTCCTCAGGGTTGGACCTACGAACAACCAGACGAACGGAAAGTCAACAGATGGGCACCACCAAATGGGGAACATTCGGTGCCGCATTGGGAACTTACACAGGTGTGTATGGCTCGTTATAAAACAGAACTGTGATCACACTCTGTACTGCGCCTGCGAGTCTGTCACATCAGGACCCCAGAGGTTCTTTTGGCCGACTGCGAGCAGAGATCATGAGGACCGTTTACAAAGAAAAAAGATATGTAAAGTATATTGGGAAAATTTACATTTTTTTATATTCTACATAAAATAACATCTGAAGCCAGAATATCTCTTTACACATCTGGAGGTTCCCATAAATTATCCTAGTCTAATGAGATGTGTCCGGAAAAATAAGATGGCTCGGAAACATTCCCAGGACTTCATATCCACTTTGTTCTCTGGAAGTCTCTTCTCTAGGCTCAGTCGGAAATTCTGCGTGCCACTTAAACATCTTAACAACTGCCATACAGTTTCCTAGCAATCGCTGCTACCGTTCTGTACTCCCGAGGAGGTCGGAATTGCCTTAAACAAACCTCCTTTCCTTACAGACTACAAAGCTCACATGTGCTGGGCCTGGGCCCACACTTAACCCCTTAACGAGCAGAGGTATTTCAGCTTTTGCTTTTTGTTCCCCTTCTTCCAAGAGCCATCTCTTTTATTTTTTGGTTAAAATGGCCATATGAGGGCTTGTTTTTTGTGGGACAAGTTGTGATTCTTTTGGTTTTAACATATCAGGTACTGGAAAACGGGAAATAAATTCCAAGTGTGGTGAAATTGCAAAGAAAGAGCAATCACACTGTTGTCTTTATACACATATTTGGTATCGCCGCGTTCAGAGTCACCCGATCTATAGATATAAACATAAAAAAAGAATTAACCCGATCGTTAAATGGCGTAACAAGAAAAAAATTAAAAACGCTAGAATTACTTTTTTTGGTTGACGCTACATTGTAATAAAATGCAATAAGGGGCGATCAAAAGATCATATCTGCACCAAAATGGTATCAATACAAACGTCAGCTCGGCGCACAAAAAATAAGCCCTCACCCATCCGAAGAACATGAAAATTGAAGACGCTACAGGTCTTTGAAAATGGCACCATTTTTTTTTTCTACCAAATTTTGGATATTTTTTTCAAAAAAGAACCTCGTCATGTTTGGTGTCTATGAACTCGTAATAACCTGAAGAAACATAGTGGCAGGTCAGTTTTAGCATTTAGTCAACATGGTAAAAAAACAACAACTGTGCAATTGCACTTTCACTGCACTTGGATTTTTTTTCCCGTTTTCGAGTTTTCACGACATGTTAAAACCAATGGTGTCCCTCAAAAGTACAACTTGTTCCACAAAAAACAAGTCCTCACACGGCCATATTGACCTAAAAATAAAAAAAGTTATGGCTCTGGGAAGAAGGGGAGCAAAAAACGAAAACAAAAATTCCTCTGGTCGGGCAGGGGTTAAGCTTTATAAATAAAGTGTATTTGCTAGATTATTATATCTGACCATTTAGATTTACTAGACTTTGCATACGCTGCATCTTTTTCTCTTTTTAATATTTACGTGTGTCTATAGTTCTTTTGTTGAAATTAATAAAGATTTACATATTTTATTCATTGGCTTTTTGTTTCCCTTCTCCTTGTAGGTTTTTCATGTACATAAAACAAAGGTCTGAATGAGGCCTAACCCTTAGGCCGGCGTCACACTGGCGACAGAATCGGACGACTGCAATACGATGAAATATCGTATTGCAGTCTGCCCTGTGTTAATCTATGGAGCAGCTCCCAGTATCAGATTTTTTTGGTCCGTTTTAAACGTCCGTGTGCAATCGCAGCATGCTGCGATTGTCACCGATTGTGGGTCGACTATCGCCAATGCAAGTCTATGGGAGCGATGAAAAATCTGATTACAAACGGACCGCATGTGTGACTTTGCGATTAAATCGCATCGGTGTCCTTTAGAAAAGCCGCAATTCATCCCCGGCTATACTGTAAAATCACACTGACAGCTTTAATAAAGAATAGAAAGAATAGATATATACACATAGAACACATATATATATATATATATATATAATATGTCATTGTGACACATATATAGATATATTTATAGTTCTTACACTTCTACATACTGTAATAATTGATTGCTTCCCAGGCTAATCAGTTCAGTTCAGGTCAGCCAGGGACTCCCTCTGACATCACTGATGCTGTGCGGTGTCCCCGGCTGACCTGAACTGATTAGCCTGGGAAGCAATCAATTAAACTTCCCAGCTAATCATTTCCTCACCTATCGGCCGGGAGAGGAACTCATTCAATCGGGGGCTTACAGCTGAGCTGCCAGCATTAGCGGAGTTGCTTGCTGTAAACCAGTTAACTCTTTGGACGGATTACAGCGTTGGACCTGACTGAGCAGCAGATAGTTAAGAATAATGTTGCTTTATTATTTTATTTTTATTACAGGAGAACAAGGGAAGCGAAGGAATGGCAGTAAAATAAAAGATGGTCATAAACTGTGTGTTTATTTCATTAAAATGATTTTTAATGAAAGTGTTTTTTATTTTTATTTCATACAATAGGATTAATAATTGAAAGTTGTCTAATTGACAACTCTCAATTATTAACCTGGCTTAATGTCACCTTCCAATAGCAAGGTGGCTTTAACCCATTATTATTATTATTATTAATATTCAATGTGAAGCTTACTGTTGCCACTTGGGGTTTCTTTGCCTTCCTCTGGATCAACATGTTAGGGCAGGTTAGGATAGGATATGGTTGAACTAGATGGACTTAAAGTCTTCCTTCAACCTTAATAACTATATTATTAACCCATTAGCCACCGCTACAGGGCAATGGGAGTAGACGGGCTAAGTGCCAGAAAGGGTGCATCTAATTATAGATTTGCCTTTTCTGGGGTGGCTGGGGCAGATGTTAGTAGCCAGGGGGGCACAAAAAAATGCACCCTCCCTAGGCTATTATTATCTGCCCCCACTCACTGACTTTCCCTGTCTGTTGGTGAAAATACAGCGGGAGACCAAGCATTTTTTTTCAACGAATTTACACCATTAATTAACCCCTACATGTATGAAATTTTGCACACATACACTCATGTAATTGTTAGTGAAAACCATATATCAAACTACATGAAATGACATGGTACTGTATGTAAACCATGTGTCATTTCATGTCGGGTCTGTAATTTCACAAAAGCCGCAATTGAATTAGCGGCTATTATACTATGTAGATGTGTATGAGATATATAATATATATAATATATATATATATAATATATGTATTCTATGTGTATATATCTAGTGTTTTGTGAGCTGTCAGTGTGATTTTACAGTAGCCGGGATGATTTGCCGGCTTTTCAAAGGACACCGGTGCGTGTAAATCGGACAGCACTCGCATGGTGCGAGTGCTGTCCGATTATTTTCTCGCACCCATTGACTTGTATTGGCGAGTCTCATCCGAGAATCGCAGCATGCAGCAATTTTTTTCTCAGTCCGATTTTGGCTGAGAAAAAAAACGCAAATGAGATGTCACCTATTAAATAACATTGGTCCGAGTACAATCCAATTTTTAATATGATTGCACTCGTCCGTTTTTCTCTCCAGTGAGTATGTACCCTAAGAAAACAAAAAGTCCCAGTAGGTGTCCATATCATTTAATGAATTTAGACTTTACTTTTTCCATTTATTTGAAGGCAGCATTAATAAGGAGCTCCTTTTCAAATGATTTGTGTGATCAGCGCAGGTCCAACTTCCTGCATTTATGCTGATCGGCCGAATAAAGTAAAAAGTACCCACCACAGCTTTATCAAGTAATGGTGGCCACTTCATTCTCTAGGTTGGTGCGTGTCACTTGGATCCTATACAAATGATAGGCTGGGCTATGAATGCAATTCCCCTAATCATCCACTGCGCTGATGAGGTCAATGCAGAGAACAGAACTCCAGAACGAAGGGAAAATCGCGCTATCTGCATGCGGAGAGCACGCCTCAATTATAAGGTTGCTTTACTAGTAATCTCAACGGTGTATAAAAGCAGAAATTGTGAAACACAAAATACTCCTTTTTGGAAATTAAATCTAAACTATGAGATTTGGCTTACCTGTAAAGCAACTGATAAACTGTCGCCTTCCTCTCTATATTCAGGAGAAGTGGTCTGTTTAAGCCCGGGGTCACACTTGTGAGAAACTCGCACGAGTCTCTCGCCTCAATACCTGGCACTCAGACCGGAGCGTTCAGCTGCATAGCAATAAATTCAGCCGCACACTCCGGTCCCGAGCGCCGGCGGCAGTGCAGGGTATTGAGGTGAGAGACTCATGCGAGTTTCTTGCAAGTGTGACCCCAGCCTAAGGGTATGATCACATGTGGAGTTTCTGCATTTTTTTTTTTTTACAGCAGAAACCAGTGTTGACAGGAAAATCAATGAGTAAAACACGGATTTTGGTAAGAACTTACCTGTAAAATCCTTTTCAGCGAAGGAAGGAAGAGAGACACAGTATTCATTACTGATGGGTAGGCGGAGCCCCAGATCAGGATGTCACCTCAGATCAAAAGAGTGCTGACTGGCTGGCCCCTCCAGCTCGGGCTCCTCCTACTCAGCTCCAGTCGTACCAAAGCTTTGAGGAAAAGAGCCAAGATCACCAGCGGAGCAACATAACCCCTTCTGAAGGAACTTCAGAGAAAAAACACAAGGATACAGGTTATGCATGCAAAGAAAGCCAAAAACCACAGAGTTCCAGGTACTACTCACGGAACCTGACTACTGCGATGAGCTGGCGATGCTGGAACAGAGCCTTAGCGCGCTGACCTCAGCCCAGATAATCGCTATCAGATAAGGGTCGCGCTGCATCTGAAAACATCAACACACTTCTGCCTGGGAGGGTGCTGTGTCTCTCTTCCTTCCTTCGCTGAAAAGGATTTTACAGGTAAGTTCTTACCAAAATCCGTGTTTCAGCTGCAGATGGAAGGAAGAGAGCCACAGTATTCATTACTGATGGGACGTCCCAAAGCAGTTCAAAAATAAGGGTGGGAAAAACCAATAAAAGGCAGAAACCCAACAACCTTAACAACAAAGCGCAACCAGCGCTAAACACAAGTTCATCCAGAACTTTAAACTACAGCTGCCTGCAGGACCCTACGTCCGAGGGCTGCATCAGCGGAAGCACTGACGTCCACTTTATAAAACTTTGTAAACGTGTGGACAGAGCGCCAAGTTGCCGCTCGGCAGAGCTGCACTGCCGAGGCACCTTGATGAAAAGCCCACGATGAGGCCACAGCTCTCGTAGAATGGGCTCGAATCTTAATCGGGCAAGATTCACCCCGAAGACGGTAAGCTTCCAAATAGCTGACCGGATCCAACGAGCTATAGAATCCTTGGAAGCTCGTTGACCACGCCGACGACCTGTTGGAACCACAAACAGGAGTCCGTCTTACGAAAACCTTGAGTAATAGATAGATAAAACTTCAAGGCCCGCACTAAATCCAATGTGTGTAAAGCTCGCTCTTTCACATTCTTCGGATCCGGCAGAATGAAGGCAACACAATATCCTGGTTTGACATGAAATTGTGACACCACTTTAGGCAAAAAATCACCCCGAGTGCGAAGCACTACACGATCCGGAAAAAACTCCAGAAAAGGAGGCGAACAAGAAAGAGCTGCCAACTCAGAAACTCTCCTCAAGGAAGTGACTGCAACAAGGAAAGCCACCTTCCAAGAAAGTAAAGAAAGGCTAGCAGAAACCATAGGCTCAAAAGGTTTATGCTGAAGAGCCTCCAAAACAAGGTTGAGCCGCCAAGGAGACACGGGTGCCTTCCGCGGCGGAAACTTACGAGATATACCTCGGAAAAAGGAGAGCACGTCTCTATTTGAAGCAATGGTTCTCCGAAACAATAAGGACAGAGCAGAAATCTGACCTTTCAGTGCTTACTGCCAAACCCTTGTCTAGCCCATGCTGTAGAAAAGCCAACAGGTTGGGAATGGAAAATTTTCTCGGGTTCCGAGAGGACCCCAAACACCACGAAAAGAAGTTTCCCAAATTTTGTGGTAAATCCTAGTAGTAGCCGGACATCTTGCAGCACGAAGGGTAGCAATGACCTCGGCTGAGAAACCTCTACGGGTCAAGATTTCGGTCTCAAGAACCACGCCGTCAAACGCAGGGACATCAAGTCCGGATGACAAACGGGCCCCTGAGTCAACAAGTCCGGTTGAAGAGGGAGTGGAAAAGGAGGTGCCGCCAACAGCGACATCATTGTCGAGAACCACACCCTTCTTGGCCAGTCTGGAGCTATCAAAATAGCTGAATCCTCTCTAGTCTGATCCGACGCAGTACTAGAGGAAGTAAGGATATCGGCGGGAATACATAGATCAGCTCGAACTGATCCCACTGAGCCACTAGAGCATCCACCGCCACCGCCTTCGGATCCTTGTACCTGGACATGAATGTCGGTAACTTGGCATTGAACCTGGATGCCATCAAATCCACTTGGGGGGTTCCCAGCGAGAGCACAGTAGTGCAAACACATCCGGATGGAGGCTCCATTCCCCGGAATCCATCCTTCTGCGACTGAGAAAGTCCGCTGTAACATTCTGAACCCCTGGAATGTGAATCGCCGAAATGGCTGGTACATTGGCCTCTGCCCAATCAGAATTCGGGACACCTCTACCATGAGTCTGGAACTCCTTGTCCCACCTTGGTGATTGATATACGCGACAGCCGTCGCATTGTCTGTCTGCACACGGACTGCAGACCGCTCAAAGGGACCGTCCAATGTTGGAGGCAAAGGAAAATCGCCCTCAATTCCAGGATGTTGATCGGAAGCACAGACTCTTCCGATGACCATACCCCTGAATCCATAGATTGTTCCAAACACCCCCCCAGCCCGTCAGGCTGGCATCGGTGGTTATGACTGACCACTTCGGAAGGAGGAAAGACTTCCCCAGGGAGAATGCCCCTGGACGTAACCACCATTCTAGAGAATCCCGCACCGCGCGAGAAATGGTGACACTGCAATCCAGCGATTGCGACTGATTCCATCGACTCAAGATGAACCTTTGAAGAGTCCTGGAGTGGAACTGGGCAAAAGGAATTGCCTCCATGACCCACCATCAGTCCTAGAAGACGCATACACTTCCGTAGAGACATTGCCGTTGAGGATCTCATAATCTGTACATGTCGAAGAAGACATGACTGTTTGTCTGGTGTAGGGAAACTACCGACCGAAACGTGTCGAGATGCATTCCCAAAAAGAGGATTGTCCTCGATGGTTCCAGGGACGACTTCTCCCAATTGACCAGCCAACCGAAGTCCTTCAGAAACTGAAGAGACAAATCCCGAGCCGTCAACGCCTCCTCCCCGAGGAAGCCATGATCAAAAGATCGTCCAGATAAGGAGAAATCGTAATCCCCTGTCTTCGAAGGACTGCCATGAGAGGCGCCAGAATTTTTGTAAAGACCCTTGGCGCTGAGGCTAAGCCGAACGGCAGAGCCACGAACTGGTAATGATTCTGACCTATGGCAAATCGAAGAAAGCGCTGATGAGCCTTTCCGATGGGAATATGCAAATAGGCGTCGCGAATGTCGATTGACACCAGAAAATCGTTCTGTGACAGAGCTGCCACAACGGAACGAAGCGACTCCATGCGAAATTTCCGGGCATGGACATGCCGGTTTAATCGCTTGAGATCCAGAATCGGGCGAAATTTGTTCTCCTTTTTGGAACTAAAAAAGGTTGGAATAAAAACCTTTTCCTCGGTCCTCTGACGGAACCGGTATCACTACACCCCTTTTGTAGCAGAGATTCGACCTCTCGCTGTAGAGCGACAACAAGCTCGGGTTCCGACGGAACGCAAGACTGACAAAAAACATTTGGGGTCGAGAAGCAAACTCTATGAAATAGCCTGCCGACACAATCTGCGTTGCCCAGAATCTGGAACGCGAGCCATCCAAGTCGCCTTGAAAAGAAGCAGGCGACCCCCCACTCGAGAATCCTCGAGTGGACCCCTGGCGTCAATTAGACTTTGCGGGCTTCTTGTCAAGTTCCCGCTTGTCCTGGCGGAAACTCTGCTTCCAGGAAGTACGAGTTTTCTGAGAGGATTTCTTTCCTGAGAAGGACGACCCGATCCCCACGAGGAGTGACTAGATCGTCCTCGGCCCCGAAAGGACCGCCGACCACTATAGACACCAGGCCTACTGGACACCGAGGCCATGGCCCTACGCTGTGGTAATGCTGATTCCTTCGCCTTAGCCTTGGAAATCAGCTCTGTGAGGTCAGATCCAAAAAGATGGCCACCCTTGTAAGGTAAGGCCAACAACCCTTGTTTGGAAACTGCGTCCCCGGCCCACTGTCTGAGCCATAAAGCTCTTCTGACTGTGACCGCTGAAGCTTGCGCTTTGGCCAGCAGAGATGCCGTATCCAGACCGGCATCAAAGATATAACAGGCTGCCGTTTCTAACCATTCACAAGTTTCCCGTATCTCAGATAACGGAGATTCATTGTGCAACTCCGTCTTCAGACGTGCCAACCAGCTTAGAGAAGCTCTAGCAGCACACATGGATCCTAGCACTGCTCGAAATCCATGACCCGCAGCCTCATAGCTTGCTTTTGCCGCCAATTCTGCTTTTCTATCCAAAGGCTCCTGTAAGCTCGCTTTTCCCTTAATAGGGAGTAGTGAGGATTTATTAAGCTGAGATAAAGACACATCCACTTCAGGAGCAGAAGTCCAATTAGCCTTTAACTCCGCAGAGCAAGGATAAAGTGTATCCAAGAAATGCGTTCCATGAAAACGCTTATCTGGACACAGACGTTCCTCCTCTATTACACTATTAAGCTCATCCAGAGCTGGCAATGTTGTACGCGAAGCACGGGACTCCTGGAACATGCGTGTGATTTACCAGACGACTAGTTACCTCCTCCGGTAACTGTAATATATCTCTCATGGCTTCAATTAATGCCTCCGTACGCTTCGCCATAGAGGAACGCCCCTGCGGCTCGTCCGCATCTGAATCGGATATTTCTCCATCCGAATTTAAAGGGGAACTCTGCCCAATATCAGATACATCTGACTCGCTCCGTGTAGAGGCCGGTAACGGCCTGCGTCGCTTCCTCTGAGAGGAATTAGCAGACACATATTGACCTAAAAGGTCAGACAAGTTGTTGATCGATCGAGCGATATCGTCCAATTTTCCACCGCTGTCGACCGCAGCGCTAGACGCTGTGGAGGTCTGCGTATCTGATTGCCGCAATGGCACTGGGACGTGATCCGCGGCATCTGAACTCTGTTCAGACATGTCTCACCTGTATGAACAGGTCAAAGCGGTAATACCAGCAAAAACTATGCGTTTTTTTTTTTTTTTATTTATATGCTGAAGGGTTAACGCTCCACCAGGCAGGGTTACCCCAGCGGTATTCAGTCAAAAAATTTTTCTGGTAGAAATAACCCTCAGAAGGGTTAATATTGCAAACTCACCACAACATATATATATGAAGTGTGAGTCCCAGCCAATTTTATGTCTCTAATGAGACTGCAGCTGCAGGATAGCGATCGCTGCGCTGCAGGGTGAGGAATCAGCACTCACCCAGCTGGCCGTGGTGTCTTATGAGGAGAGGAGCGGTCTGAGGAGCCCAGGAGCCTGTGTAATGGCCGCCACAGTGGGGGAGTCGCAGGAGAAACGCCAGAGCGCGCGTCTTCCTGCTCAAAAGACCGGGAATAGATAGGCCACGCCCCCTGCTAGCTCAAATATTGAGCGTGAACTCCCCCGCTCCTGCTCCCTCTCTGTCCTGCAGCTAACTGCCTGCGGACAAAAGATCACCACATCTACATGTAACAGCGCTGTCACCGCAGCGCTGAAGCATACTGACATACAGTAGTAGCGCTGTCACCGCAGCGCTGAAGCACTCACACATTATTATAATAAAAATTGTGTGGAAAACTCATCAGCTCAGCGCCACAGGACCCTCAGGGGTTTCTGGCGCTATGCCCATGCTTCCCCCCAGGGCGGAAGCGCAGTGACCCAGCGTGTGGTTTGCGCCCCCGCCAGGGAAAAACTCTCCTCATCCCCCAGGGCCGGCAAGGATTCTGCAGGGACCATTATGTAATTACAGATCCGCCAAGGGAGAGGCTGGTGAAATACACTGATAAACATGTAATAGCGCTGTCACCGCAGCGCTGAAGCATACTGATATACATGTAATAGCGCTGCCATCAGACGCTAAAGCACTCACACATTAATAATAAAATTTTGTGTGGAGTACTCACCAGCCAAGGCGCCACAGGGACCCTCAGGGGTTTCTGGCGCTGTGCCCATGCTTCCCCCCAGGGCGAGGAACGCAGTGACCGCACGTGTGGTTTGCGTCCCGCCAGGGAAGCTCTCCTCATCCCCCAGGCCGGCAAGGATTCTGCAGGGACTTTGAGTAAATACAGATCCGCCAAGGGAGAGGTTGGGGTACAGCAGCACTGGTACCCCTGAGACCTCTAGACCAACTAGTGATCCAAGTCTCCTGTCCGAATATAAAATAATAAAATCTTCTGAGGAGCTGCATTAGCAGCGACCATCCTCTGGACCTCAAATCTTAGACTGGAGCTGAGTAGGAGGAGCCCGAGCTGGAGGGGCCAGCCAGTCAGCACTCTTTTGATCTGAGGTGACATCCTGATCTGGGGCTCCGCCTACCCATCAGTAATGAATACTGTGGCTCTCTTCCTTCCATCTGCAGCTGAAATATGAGCGTTTGCTTCCAACATGCGCATGAAAATTTAAAATTTTTTAACCCTTCTCCACCTTGTTTTTTCAGTTTCCGTTTTCTGCTCCCCTTCTTCCCAGAGCCATAACTTTTTTATTTTTCCGTCAATATGGCCATGTGAGGGCTTGGTTTTTTTGCGGGACGAGTTGTGCTTTTGAACGGCACCATTGGTTTTACCATGTCATGTACTCGAAACAGGAAAAATACCAAATGCGGTAAAATTGCAAAACAAGTGGAATTCCACAACCGTTGGGTTTTTTTTAACCATGTTCACTAAATGCTAGAACTCTCCTGCCGTTATGATTCTCCAGATCATTAATAGTTTGTAGATCCCAAACATGTATAGGTTCTTTTTTATTTATGTGGTGAAAAAAAATTCAAAGTTTGTCAAAAAAAAAAAGTCACCATTTTTTGTGATCTAGGTTGGGGGAAGGCTTATTTTTTTGCGTGCCGAGCTGACGTTTTGATTGATACCATTTGGTGCAGATACGATCTTTTAATCACCCGTTATTGCATTTTAATGCGATGTTACGGCAAATCAAAAAAATGTAATTCTGCCGTTTTGATTTTTTCTCGTTATCGAGATTACGGTAATTTTTTTATATTGATAGATTAGGCGATTCTGAACACGTTAATACCAGATATGTGTATATGTTTTATTTTGAATGGGGGGTGATTTAACCCCTTAACGATCGAGGTATTTTTGATTTTGCATTTTCATTCTTTGATCCCCTTCTTCCCAGAGCCATTTTTTTTTATTTTTGGTCAATATGGCCATGTGAGGACTTGTTTTTTGTGGGGCAAGTTGTACTTTTGAACGACAACCATTGGTTTTAACATATTGTGTACTGGAAAACGGGAAAAAAAAAAGACCAAGTGCTGTGAAATTGCAAAAAAAGTGCAATTCCACAATTTTTTTTTTCTTTTTTTTACCATGTTCACTAAATGTTAAAACTGACCTGCCATTATGATTCTCCAGGTCATTATGAGTTCACAGACACCAAACAAGTGGTGAAAAAAAAATTACAAACTTTATTAACAATAAATAAATAAATTTGGTCCATTTTCCGATACACGTAGTGTCTCCATTTTTCATGATCTCGGTTGGGTGAAGGCTTATTTTTTGCGTGTGAAGCTGATGTTTTTAATGATACCATTTTGGTGCAGATACGATCTTTTGATCGCCCGTTATTGCATTTTAAATGCAATGTTTCGGCGACCAAAAAAACTTAATTCTGGCGTTTTAACATTTTTTTCTCGTTAAGCCGTTTAACGATCAGGTTCATTTTTTATTATATTGATAGATCAGGCGATTCCGAATGCGGAGATACCAAATATGTGTATATTTGATTTTTTTTAATGTTTTATTTTGAATGGGGCAAAAGGTGGGCGATTTGAATTTTATTTTTTTAAATATTTTTTAAAACTTTTTTTTTTTTACTTATTGCATGCATCAATAGTCTCCATTGGAAACTAGAAGCTGCACTTGTCCCATCGGCTCTGCTACATAGAGGCGATGATCAGATCGTTTGTATGTAACAGAAATGCTCACTTGCTATGACAACCATAGAGGTCTGCTGGAGACCTCTGGTTGTCATGCCAACCCATTGGTGACCCGCGATCACACAACGGGGTAACCATTTGGCGGGATTTCGGAGGCTCTTGCCAGAAACGAGAGTTAAATGCTGCTGTCAGAGATTGACAACAGCATTTAACTAGTTAAAAGCAGCAGGTTGATCGCAATTCCACCCGCAGCTGTTAGAGGCACATACCAGCTGTTCAAAAGAGCCGACATGTGCCAGAAAATGTGGGCTCAGCGCCGGAGCCCACATCAAAGGGAGGGAGTCCGACATCGGCGTACTATTACGTCTGATGTCAGAAAGGGGTTAATATTGTATTTTATTTTAATATTTTTTTAAACTTTCTACTTGCTTCAATATTCTCCATGGGAGACTAGAAGCGGCGATCTTACGATCGCCTGTGCTACACACGGCAGGGCTTCAGCCTTGTTATGTGTAGCTAAAATGATCATCTGCTACGAACGCTGGCCAGCACTCATAGCAATCCGGCAATGAGAACCACAGGGGTCTCCTGCAGACCCCGGGTTGTTATGTTAACCCATCGGCAACCTGCGGTCATGTGACATGGGCAGGGTTTGTGACACACTTCCGCGGCGATGTTAAATGCCGCTATCAGATTGACAGCAGAATGTAACATTAACAGCCGTGGGTGGATAGCAATTCCACACGCGGCTGTTAGGGGCACATGACAGCTGATCAAAGACACAGACCCTCATTCACATGTTAAGTAGAAATCAGTGAAATGTACACCTATCCCACATTTATAGTGTAGTGCAATGCAACAGTTTTAGAGGGCTCGATTTTGTCTATAAGGGTAAAAAGAGGAAGAACTGGTCACTGCTGTGGAAGGTTTCAGCCTGGTAGCTCATCTCCGAACCATATAGTGGCACATTTCAAGATTTTGGAAGCTGGGAGGTCAGCAGCATACCTGGATTTCAACTGTAAGTGTTCTCAGCTACTCCTGAGTCAGTCACTAGTGATCTTTGATGACATGGCTGCATCGGTGATATCCTCTGTACAACACGCAGCCAGTAATGGTCCTCAGAGGTCAATTGCAATCTAACTTGATTGCATGCAGCAAGTGTTGTAGACCAAATGTCACCGCTGCAGCCTGTCAAAGCACTATTGGGGAAATTGAAGAGGCAGGGTCTTCTAAAGCCACAGTGGGTACAGAAAGTATTCAGACCTCTTTAATTTTTCACTCTTTGTTTCATTGCAGCAATTTGGTAAATTACAATTTTTTATTTTTTTTCTCATTAATGTACACTCTGCACCCCATCTTGGCTGAAAAAAAACAAGTGTAGAAATTTTTGCAAATTTATTAAAGAAATACTGAAATATCACATGGTCATAAGTATTCAGACCCTTTGCTCAGTATTGAGTAGAAGCACCTTTTGAGCTGTAACAGCCATGAGTCTTCTTGGGAATGATGCAACAATTTTTTCACACCTGGATTTGGGGATCCTCTGCCATTCTTCCTCGCAGATCCTCTCCAGTTCTGTCAGGTTGGATGGTGAATGTTGGTGAACAGCCATTTTCAGGTCTCTCCAGAGATGCTTAATAGGGTTTAGCTCAGGGCTTTGGCTGGGCCAGTCAAGAATGGTCTCAGTTGTTCTGAAGCCACTCCTTTGTTATTTTAGCTGTGTGCTTAGGGTCATTGTCTTGTTGGAAGGTGAACTTTCAGCCAAGTCTGAGGCCCAGAGCACTCTGGAAGAGGTTTTCATCCAGGATATCTCTGTACTTGGCCGCATTCATGTTTCCTTCAATTGCAACCAGTCGTCCTGACACTGCAGCTGAAAAACACCCCCATAGCATGATGCTGCCACCACCATGTTTCACTATTGGTATTGTATTGGGCAGGTGATGAGCAGTGCCTGGTTTTCTCCACAAATACCGCTTAGAATTATCACCAAAAAGTTCTATCTTCGTCTCATCAGACCAGAGAATCTAACTTCTTATAGTCTGGGAGTCCTTCATGTGTTTTTTTTTTAGCCAACTCTGTGCGGGCTTTCATATGTCACTGAGGAGAGGCTTCCGTCAGGCCACTCTGCCATAAAGGCCCGACTGGTGGAGGGATGCAGTGATAGTTGACTTTGCGGCACTTTCTCCCATCTCCCTACTGCATCTGTGGAGCTCAGTCACAGTGATCTTGGGGTTCTTCTTTACCTCTCACCAAGGCTCTTCTCCCATGATTGCTCAGTTTGGCTGGACAGCCAGGTCTAGGAAGACTTCTGGTGGTCCCAAACTTCTTCCATTTAAGGATTATGGAGGCCACGGTGCTCTTAGGAACCTTGAGTACTGCAGAAATTCTTTTGTAACCTTGGCCAGATTTGTGCCTTGCCACAGTTCTGTCCCTGAGCTCCTTGGCCAGTTCCTTTGACCTCATGATTCTCATTTGGTGTGACATGCACTGTGAGCTGTGAGGTCTTATATAGACAGGTGTGTGCCTTTATAAATCAAGTCCTATCAGTTTAATTAAACACAGCTGGACTCCAGTGGAGTAGAACCATCTCAAGGAGGATCACAAGGAAATGGACAGCATGTGACGTAAATATGAGTGTCTAAGCAAAGGGTCTGAATGCTTATGACCATGTGATTTCAGTTTTTCTTTTTTTAATAAATTTGCAAAAATGTCTACATTTGGTTTTTTTCCAGTGAAGATGGGTGCAGTGTACATTAATGAGAAAAAAAATGAACTTTTTTGAATTTACCAAATGGCTGCAATGAAACAAAGT
This sequence comes from Oophaga sylvatica, assembly GCA_033576555.1. Classification (NCBI taxonomy): domain Eukaryota; kingdom Metazoa; phylum Chordata; class Amphibia; order Anura; family Dendrobatidae; genus Oophaga; species Oophaga sylvatica. The sequence goes on along the minus strand of JARQOD010000001.1, from coordinate 925,929,722 downwards.
GAAAAATTTAAAGGGTCTGAATACTTTCCGTACCCACTTAAGTAATGCTTAGTTTATTATATGAAAGCATTAGCAGAACTCATAACTTATTATGCCACTCAGTGATTGCCCCAATACATCTGAAGATATTGCTTCACAGCAAAAAATCTTTATAGAATTTTAGTGCTGGGTTTTTAATTCACTTTATAAATTTGTTTCTGTTTAATAGCATAAAAGGAAAAGTTTTAATTTTGGGAAATGCCTAGTGCAGGTCCTTAGTGGGTGATTCAAGGCTCAAGGAATCAACTTACACACAATGTCTGATGGCACAGTGGGCGACGACTGTTGAGAATCAGTTTTACCAGAAGTGTTTCTTTTCGTCAATCTGAAGTACAGCTGCAACATTTTTTGCTTATCCATAAACTTTATTCCGAGTCACAATGTACAAAAGAAAACAAAGACGAAATTTACATAACTCAGTAACAACAAAATTAAAAATTATGATAACAGATTGACAAAAGCACCATCCGTGCTACAACAGGTCTGAAGCAAACACTGCTCAGGACCGGACAGCCTCCGGCAATGTGTCTCCTCTGCAGTGGAGGCCGGTGCCTGGGGACGCTCACCCTGAGTATGGACAGTCCTTACAGAAAATCCATCCATGTCCTCAGGGATAGCTGTAACAAATTATGAGTTTTCCGTTTTTTAAACGAATACATACAAATATTTACAACATAATAGAACAGTAGGAATAAACTATTATAGTAACAATAGCAAACTACTATTTTGTTGTGGGGACTGGTGCTTTATTGAGGGACCGAAATGCCGACTAATACCAGTTTCACAAGTCCAGAATTCAGAATCAGAGTACTGATTGCGATGTCCAGTCCAGACGTGGGTCTCCAAAAACTCAACAGCTTGACATAAGCCTATGAGGCTACTGAATGCTAGATCACGAGACCAGCAGCCATTTCGGACATGGTGGCCAAAAATAGAACAAGTAAATTATTGCGCCTAGTAAATATCAAATAATGGATAAAGCTTTCATGCAAGAATAACTTCTTGGGAAACACAAGTTCTTCTCTTTAAAAAGACCTTTAATCTCTACTGACACATCTGTTTTAGGAAATCCACGTTTCACCTATGAAATAACAATTTGGAGCACCTTTTCGAACAACTCTGCATTCTACTATCCTCGTGTTGTTCCCCTGGGAAATGTATGTATACATCGAAAATTAGGCGTTACCATTCCACCAGTCAATAGCTTGTGTTTCCACACCAGGGGTCAGCAACATGCGCTGCTCCAGCTGTTATGAAAATGACAATGCTCAGCCTAGCCTGAAAGTCATGAGCTGTTAGATGGTGGCGGCTCCTGCTCTCCTGCACACACTGATATTGGTAATGATTGGACAGGTCCAGTAGACATACAATGCTTAGTTATAAAGAAAAAGGTTCCCGAATTGTTACTTTATTGGGAAAGCTTTAACTAAATAAGACATGTCAGGGGAGAGAACAAGTCATCCTTTAGGCCGAGACGGCAGTAATTAGCGGAACAAGATAAGAATGCATTTTATGGACTGGTCAGCAACTCTCACAATCCAAGTGTGACAAGTGTCACATGAAGCGGTCACCTTCTGGTCGGGAGAGCCGTGGCCAGGCCGAGCATTGCAGTCCAATCTGGGTTCGATTTAGATGGCCGTCTGACTGCCCTTGGCAGGTCACACAGATTCATCTGCCCCTGCGGTGGTCGTGTAATAGACAAAGTCTTGTAAATTTGACCAAAATGTAGGCACAGCACATGTCCTTAGTTTTCATATTACTGTGTAGTTTATCCAGTATCTAGTAAATTTTATATAACATATCGAAAAACTGGTACCTCCATGCAGATATAAACTTCACTCAAACTATTTGATACTTCTATTTGTTTTTCAGGAGAAAAAAAAAATGGACTTTTGGACAAAAAACAGAGGAAAGATCAAGTACAAAAAAAAAATCCCCTGGAACAGTTATTTAATAGTCAGCAGCTAATGAGGTAAACAGATTCAAGCTTATGTTTAGAGCAGTACACTGCCAAAGGAAAGCCACAGATTTACGCAGGCGAGGAGAAGAACATTTGATCAGTGTGTAGTGCAATTCTAGAATTTCTCACAAAGTAATAGATAGCAGTGTCCTCACTCTCACACATATATTAAATCAAGGTTCAGCAAACACCCCCATATACAATAAAAAAGGAACGTATTGTGCACATACACAAAAAAAAAAGATATATCTTTTTCTAAAAGTATTTTTCCTTTTATACAATATTTATATTGAGTTAAAAAGGATCCATAAAGTCTTGAGGTGTAAGCATATTGCAGATGAAAAGGGCTTTATTTTGTTTCATTTCCATCCATAAGACACATGATCATTTCTGCTTTCCCACAAGTCTTTGAAAAGGCAGCACGCTATTGAGATCTTGGTTGTCTCTCAATCTCACCCATGCCTAAAGGGAAATAAAGAACATTTCAGTACAGATTTTAGGTTTGATTACATTATGCAGCGTTGAGAAGTGCAGATCAGCAATAATTATTGCCCAAGTTTCAGATTATAATGAAGTATTGCGATTCCGTACAATCCCCATAAAAGTTGTATGGAGCGGTAATACGGCACCCATTAAGTACACATAGCCCTCCTGTACCTAAACGCTTTGGATTTCAGATTTTTTTCTGACTGACTGCACATGAGAAAAAAAAAAAAAAAAAAAAGTTCAAGCTCCGAATATGCCCATATAACCGAGGTATAAAAAAGGAAAAAATTTTATCTTAGCTATAAACCATTTTTTTTTTTTTTTTTTACATCCGTCAGCATCGTTTTTAACACAGCCTTTTAAAATGTCAAGCCAAATCATCAAATCGAAATATAGGGGACACTGTAAAAAATTGGAACTATTGGATTCCCTACAGGACCCCTATTATATATATATATATATATTATATAAATAATAATATTTATTAATATATATATATTTTTTTTATATCTAATAATTATAAAAAAAATTTAAACAAAAAACAGAAATAGAACAATGCATGCTGGAAAAAAATCTCCTACCCGTCGCAGGATTTCCACAGTAACCTACCAGTGCCGGACAGCGTTATTA
>JARQOD010000001.1:925588860-925926507 GCA_033576555.1 Oophaga sylvatica | reverse complement strand
TAATTATTATTAAAATTTGTGTGGAGTACTCACCAGCCAAGGCGCCACAGGGACCCTCAGGGGTTTCTGGCGCAGTGCCCATGCTTCCCTCCAGGGCGAAGAACGCAGTGACCGCACGTGTGGTTTGCGTTCCCGCCAGAGAAGCTCTCCTCATCCCCCAGGGCCGGCAAGGATTCTGCAGGGACTTTGAGTAAATACAGATCCGCCAAGGGAGAGGTTGGGGTACAGCAGCGCTGATACCCCTGAGACCTCTAGACCAACTAGTGATCCAAGTCTCCTGTCCGAATATTAAAAATAATAAAATTTTCTGAGGAGCTGCATTAGCAGCGACCATCCTCTGGACCTCAAATCTTAGACTGGAGCTGAGTAGGAGGAGCCCGAGCTGGAGGGGCCAGCCAGTCATCACTCTTTTGATCTGAGGTAACATCCTGATCTGGGGCTCCGCCTACCCATCAGTAATGAATTACTGTGGCTCTCTTCCTTCATCTGCAGCTGAAAGAGCGATTATATCAAAACTGCAGCAAGCAGCCCAGTAAGTGACACATTGCTGGAATCAGGGTTTGTCCGTACATCATGCTGCTTTCTGATAACATAGCAAAAACCTAGCAAAGAAATTCCATTTCACAATCCAAAAACATCTTGTTCACAAGAATAAATTCACTGATCTACACAACAATCTTGCCATAACCTAATTTAATAATATACACAAAAAATTGGAGTTTTAACTTCTTTTTCTAGTAAGTCTCTGTTATGTTATAAAGAGCCTTCAGTAGGCGTTATACATCAGGAGGATCTTCTAAAATTGTTCATCCAAATAAAGACTGCCAAGTATTTCACTGTAATACTTATGTAATCTAAATTACGTATATAATATAAATGTAACAGTAGGACAAGTCTATAGACATATATTTTGTCTATGTACTATAGGCATTTCCCTGTGTCCAGCTCCAGCAGGAGCTACAGATACATTCAGCACAAGCGCTGGGAGCTTACATGAGGCATACACTGAACTTAGGCCTCTTTCACACCTCCGTTGTGTGACGTCCGCCCAAGTGTGAAAATGGCGGATCCGCCAGAAAAGTGTAAAAACGGATGTCAAATTGGTCAGTTTTCTGACGGATCCGCCAAGAAGATTTCACCCGGAAATGAAGAAAAATTCGTTCTGGAAATGTAAGTCCAGACCGAGAGGAGGGAGAGAGAGTGAGAGAGTTTTGGCAGCATTTTCAATCACTTTCTATGGAGGCGACGGTTCCGCGGGCGGATTCTGTAAAAAAACGGATGCCAGCGGATCCGCCGCCCATAGGCGGCCATTATACAAAATGGTGGATGCGGCGGATCCGCCGTAGTCCGCCATTTTGGTGGAGCAAAAAAACGTTGCATTGGCCGTTTTTGTAAAATGACGGACGCCAATTTTTTGGCGGATCCGTAAAAAACGGACCTAACGGACGACCATCCGTCAAAATCCGTCACTAATGCAAGTCAATGGGAAAAAAACGGATCCGCCAAAAAAAATGGCGGATCCGTTTTTCTCACATTTTGACGGATTTTGACTGACGTCGCACGACTGAAGTGTGAAAGAGGCCTTAGCCCTAATACAAGCCATTAACATGCCCTAACAGTTCTCACCTATCGACTATCAATAGTCGGGTGTTGTTTCTAGAGATTGGCAGACTTTTTTTCTATTCTCATAAAACACCCTTTGAAAAAAAAAAAAAAGGTTGCAATGGTAAGCGCACTGCAAACCCGTCCGACCCAAGGAAAGAAACGCTGTAGGCTGAAAGGACGAGCACCTTGTTAGCATGGCCATACACTTGTTCAACAAGCATGTTGGTCTATATACAGAAAGAAAAGCGGACATGGTACTTACTGGGTATCTTTTTTGTAGAGATGGAAGAATTGGTTCAGGTAGCGCTACAAAAACAAATATAATATACTTTTAATCTGAATGTAAAAAAGGTGTAGAAAGCGACTATACATTGCTTACACCTGGCTGCTCAGATATCGGCTGATCTTTGGGGGTGTCTGCTGTCAGACCATGTTGATCTGACATAGTTTACTTATCTGTAGGATAGGTTGTCAGTCTACGATAACCCTCTTAAAGTTTTTTTTATGTAGGTAGGCTTGGCCAGTGTAAAAACAACAAACTAACCTTTACTCATCCATTACAACTATAGCACATGACCGCTGCAGCCAATCACTGGGTTCAGTAGTCTCATAGCGACAACATTGGAATCACCACCCAGTGGCTACAGCCACGTCAACAAAGACCGGGGTCAACGCTGGAGTGGGCGAGTAAATCTCAGTTTACATTGGTCACCCCTATGGACTAAAAAAAAAAAACGTGGCTGAGGGGGCATTCAATGAAAACGCGCAGAGAGATAACGGAAAGGTATAGGTGGCACATTTTATTCTACCTCCCTGACAGATGCCTGATGGATAGTGTGCCGGAGTACCCACTTATCTGGCTTCATTACGACATCTTACAGGGTCCCTGGTGGACAGCAGATTAATCACCAGATTTCACAATATAAAATGCATGCATTATAAAATAGTTCTGTGACCTGATGAGGCTGCTATACCTACTTTAAATCCAGAAAGTTTGTAAAATCCTGAAATTAAGTCATCATTTTATGACATGACTCCTGCTAGAGTTGAAATCTAATATCAATATCAGGCAGGGAAACTTTGGATATGGATTATACAGTCATTCTGACATGGATCTGAAATCTGAGTGCACCAGCCTTATCAGGTCTAAGAGACTTAATATAGTGTACATTGGGAAACCTGGTCTGTCTAGTCTGTCAACACCAGAGAAGTCCATTTTATGCTCAACATTGCAGATAACATTCTACATTAGAGCCCTGCAAGAATAAATCTACATGTGGGGAGGCCATGCCATGTGGGGAGGCCATGCCATGTGGGGGGGCCACGCCATGTGGGGAGGCCACGCCATGTGGGGAGGCCACGCTATGTGGGGAGGCCACACCATGTGGGGAGGCCACGCTATGAGGGGAGGCCACGCTATGTGGGGAGGCCACGCTATGGGGGGAGGCCACGCTATGTGGGGAGGCCACGCTATGTGGGAAGGGCACGCTATGTGGGAAGGCCACGCTATGTGGGGAGGCCACGCTATGTGGGGAGGCCACGCTATGTGGGGAGGCCACGCTATGTGGGGAGGCCATGCTATGTGGGGAGGCCACGCTATGTGGGAAGGCCATGCTATTTGCACCACGAGATATGTTTGAACGTTTTGCCACAGGTTCTATTACATCTGACATGAAGCATTGCGATCCATGATCCCAGATATGAACATAAGAAGACCTAAGGAGGTATTCCAGTAAGAAGAAGTTATCAACTATATCTGCAAGAAAGGGAAGAGGAGTTTGGTGGGAAACTGACTGGCGAGACCCCCACTGATCTCCCGAATTTGGCCATCTCGTTAATTTTAGGGAATGAAAAGAGGTGCACTGGAGCATGGGCACAAGTCAAGCGTGTTGGCGTTTGGCCAGGGTCTTTGTTAACGGACTGCCACGCATCTAGTGATTGTCGCCTCTCCTGCAGATAGGTGATAATTACTTCTTTGGCTGAGGCTAAATGGGGACTTTGGCTGCAACACACGGTGGCTCAGTGGTTAGTTTTGATGCTTTGCAGTGCTGGACTTCTGGGTTCCAATCCCACCAAAGACAACATCTGCAAGCAGTTTGTATGTTCTCCCTGTGTTTGTGTGTGTTTCCTCCCACAGTCCAAAGACATACTGATAGGGAATATAGATTGTGAGCCCCATCGGGGACAGTGATGACGCCTGTAAAGAGCTGTGCAATTAATGCGGCTGTATAAGTGAAGAAATAGACAGGTCCCAAGGCCTAAGCTCGCCATTTGTCACTACTACACAGCAGGGCAATACAAGTGAATAGGGTCACACTGCAACCCCAATAATACCACAATTGTGATTGGATTTTTTATTATGACTTGCTCTTGCTTATTGCTGCTCCCTTGGGGTCACAATGCAACCCCATTCAGTAGTATTGCACTGTGATGTAGCAGCAACACACAGTGAACTTTGACCACATGACCCGTTTCACGGCCAAAGTCGCCATGCAGTCCAATCCATATTCTTAGCAGAACGCCCTTTTAAATGTGTGGAAGTTCCTGCTTCCACCAGACTGACAATTACAAGAACTACAAACGCTGCTGTGCGAACACCCCAGAACTAGGATGGTGAAACGCTGGCCGAATATAGGCTTTTTGCCCATCTGTACCAGTGCAGTTAAATATGCAGAAAATAGGAGACGATGCGCTCACGACACTGTGGGCTCACAGCAAGGCAGCTCCGTCCTCTGCAGAGATTGCTTCCCCCTCACTCTAGCCCACTCCCTATTCTCTCACAAAGCTTTTTTGCCTTCTTTGTGCAGCTAATCATGCAAGCAGTGCCTTTCTTCATTAATGATGACTGTACTGCTGCGGAGTCAGTGCACAGCTGTGAGTAACAGCCAGGCCCACAGGGAAAAAAGGAGCTCTGCAGAGCGCTCAGCCCCCACAAGATCTCCACACTCTTCACTTTCCAGGCCGAGATCTGTCCTAGTCTCACATGTACAGGAGATTTATGCACAGTGTACACAAGTGCATGCAGCTTTTCACTTACTTTGTAAATAGTGCAAAACCATCAAAACGAGACTATAGCTGCTCAAGGTTCCTCGGCTGGCATCATTTATACCATGGTGACCGGCCCACCGCTTAACAACCAGGACTAACGGACGAACGCGGCTCTCCGCTGTACAAGAAGAAAACACGTTTTAGTGGCAACATGAAGCAGGCAATGCATTTACACCCTCAGTGCTGCGTCCATAGGACATACTTTACTGTGTAATAGTAAATTTCTCTATATTAAAATCTGTACAGATGGGACTGGTCTAACTAAAGCAATGGGGCATTTAAAGAGAATGGATTGCTTGAAAATGATCATTTTGTTTATATACAGACATATTAATTATATATACAGTACAGACCAAAAGTTTGGACACACCTTCTCATTCAAAGATTTTTCTGTATTTTCATGACTGTGAAAATTGTAGAATCACACTGAAGGTATCAAAACTATGAATTAACACATGTGGAATTATACATTACACTTTACAAAAAAGTGTGAAACAACTGAAAATATGTCTTCTATTCTAGGTTCTTCAAAGTAGCCACCTTTTGCTTTGATTACTGCTTTGCACGCAGAAAAGGTGAACGGCTGGACTGTACATGCCTGGTTCCCACCGTGAAGCATGGAGGAGGTGGTGTGATGGTGCTTTGCTGGTGACACTGTTGCCTCAAGACAAGGAAATGATCCTCAGTAGTGTGTGTGGACTCCACATGCCTGTATGACCACCCTACAATGCCTGTGGATGCACCTAAAGAGACAGCTGATGTTCTCCTGAAGGATCTCTTCTCAGACCTGGATTAAAGCATCAGTCACCTCCTGGACAGTCTGTGGTACAGAGTGGCGTTGGTGGATGGAAAAAGACATGATGTCCCAGATGGGCTCGATTGGATTCAGGTCTGGGGAACAGGCAGACGAGTCCATAGCATCAATGCCTTCATCATGCAGGAACTGCTGACACACTCCAGCCACATGAGGCCTAGCATTGTCCTGCATCAGGAGGAACCCAGGGCCCAGTGCACCGCCATATGGTCTCACAATGGGTCTGAGGATCTCATCCTGGTACCTAATGGCTGTCAGGGTACCTCTGGCTAGCAAATCGAGGGCTGTGCGGACCTCCAAAGAAATCCCTTCCCACACTATTACTGACCCACTTCCAAATTGGTCATGCTGGAGGATGTTGCAAGCAGCAGAACGTTCTCCACGGCGTCTCCATATGCTCAGTGTGAACCTGCTCTCATCCGTGAAAAGCACAGGGCGCCAATGTCGAATCTGCTAATCTTGGTGTTCTCTGTCAAATGCCAATCGACCAGCACGGTGATGGGCAGTAAGAACACCACCCATTTGGGAAATCGGGCCCTCATACCACCTCATGGAGTCTGTTTCGGACGTTTGAGCAGACACATAGATGTTAGTGGACTGCTGGGCTCTGGCACTGTTCCTCCTTGCACAAAAGAGGCAGTGGTCCTGCTGCTGGGTTGCTGCGCTCCTACGGCCCCCTACACGTCTCCTGGTGTACTGGCCTGTCTCATGGTATCTGCTCCATGCTCTGGACACTGTGCTGACAGACACCACTACCCTTCTTGCCACAGCTCACACTGATATGCCATCCTGGATGAGCTGCATTAACTGAGCAACTTCTGTGGGTTGTAGACACCACCTCATGCTCTTGTACTGTAACTCTCGAGATGAAAGCAATGACAAAATGCAAAAAAACAACAGGCAAAAAGGAGGAGAACAGAAAAATGGTCTGTGGTCACCCCTGCAGAACTACTTCTTTATCAGGGTTGTCTTGCTAATTGCCTATCATTTCTACCTGTTGTCTGTTCCATTTGTACAACAGCAGGAGAAATTGATTCACAATAGGTGTTGCTTCATAGCTAGACAGGTTGATTTCACCAAAGTGTGATTGACTCGGGGTTACATTATGTTAAGTGTTCCCATTATTTTTTTGAGCAGTGTATGTTTAATATAAATATATCTATTTATCTATATAGGTAAAATATAAAATACTAGATGGTGGCCCGCATCGGGTATTCTAGAATATGTATGTAGTTTATTTATGAAGATTTAAGAATAATGCAATGAATACACGAGATTTTCGCTACCGTCGGGAGATAGCGGTGGCGTGCACGGTACAAATCCTGCGCCAATTCGCGGCTGGACTGCGCTTGTCGCTGAATGGTCACATCCGGCAGGGCGTGACCAATCAGCGACGCGGGATTTCCGTTACAGACAGAATTAGACGATTATATAGTAGATACATATTTCCATGTCACCATCTACATTAAAGAGACCTTCCAGGCTATTCTCATCACACGTGCAGCAATTCTCCGATTACATTTTTTCCTCTCCGGAGGTTTAGTAATTTGGACTCTACAATCATTCTGTCCCTGTTACCCTGAAAATCAGCTCTCTGTGCACCGACTACCTGCAGAGCTCTGACAGCCATCTATACACAGTAACCAATCGGAGAATGCGGTGTTGCAGCGTGAGGGAGAAAGCAGCAGCCTAAACCAATGATGTGACAGTGGGTGAGGCTCAGACTGTTAGACTCCCCAGAAGACATTGCTGCTAACATGTAGTCACAAATGACTTCTCTGTCCTGATGTTGCCAAGTCAAAAAGCAGCAAGCAGTGAGGGAAATAAACAGTGGCTAATCGTCAATCATTACCTATAGGTGCTGAACATGGCATATCATTTTAAGAGGTCATAGCTTAAAAAAAAATTCTAACATTTTGCCGTTTTCATTGACAGTCCTATTTTGTAGAGATCACCTCTTTGCAGTCATCTTATCACAGCTGACACAAGATCTACCACTGGAAACAGGCAATAGTCACGGTTCACCCCCTCCATGCACGTCAGAGCCTGCCAGCATCACCCATACAAAAGATTAATAAAAGTTATGAGACAGATGAGGGACTTACTGTGTGCATAGGTTCTTAGAAGGAATGTATTTCTGATTCCCACAACATTGTTTACATTCAAGTCGAATTCCACACCGCTAACAAGAGAAAAAGGCGCTGTATGATAGGATTCAGGGATGAGACCACCATATATACCATCTATGAAGAGCTAACAATCATCACATACTCCTGCAGCGAAGGCTGTAACCTGCACAATATCCTAATGGGAATATTAGATGTTTTACTGTAAGAGGATGCGAATATGTCACCATGGGGGCCGATACTGAGCAGCCGCTATAGCGCAAGAGTTATGATGTGCAAAATCAATCTCACACTTTCATCATCATGACCTAAACTAGTGGGACTGGAAACAACTTGCCAGCAGGCCCAGCACATCACAGCCTGTGCTGCAGCGAGTCACGTCGCCAAACAAGAGAGGGAATATTGAGAATGCTTCAGGAAATAGGTTTTCTTATGTAGAACAACATTTCGGATTCTTTCAGATGATCCATGCCAGCAGAAGGCAATGTTGTAAGCTCGCATAATTACCAAGCAGTTTGCTGACTGTTACGAGGAGCAAAGCACAGGATTTTACATGCACGTGCGGGAAAGTGAGAAGAGTCATTTAGTGACTGCGCACAATGCAATTGCTTAATACAGAGGCAAGAAATGAGTGCTAGCCCTTCATGAAGTTGGTGCATTACAACTGTTTTTCTGCATATATCCACTAGAAATGAAATTTGCAATTGCAAAATTTCATTGTGGACGTCACCGTAGCCTGGAGTCAAAATCCAGAGCAAAAACAGTTTGGTGCAGTTTTTTGCCCCAGGACATGTTTAATAAAACTAGTTTATTCACCAAAAACGCCTGCTTCTTTTTTGTTTACCCTTTTTCATAGGTGAAAAAAAAAATTGCCATGATGCAAATTTCAAAGACGCTGCAGTTCCCCAATTCAGTCAGAAAAAAAAACAAAAAAACAAGCGTGTGCATGAGATTTCTGAAAGCTCATAGCATTTGCTGGTACTATAAAAAAATTAAAAGCAAGATGTGAACATTGTCTAAACATGCTTTTCATAAAAAGGAATCTATCATGTCAAACACTGCTATTATTCTGTAGATATATTGGGTTAATCTGCAGGTTCATAGCATTCTAAAGCCGTGCAGACGCCACACTGAAAGCAGGGCTACCAGGAGGAAATTAATCCTCCAGCTTTCAGTCATATAGGTGCGGTGTCAGTCACCGCTCAGTACATAGTGAGTGGCAGCTGTAAGGCTAGGTTCATATTTGCGTATATGTCCGCAGCATATCATCTGCATGCAGCGGTTTTTATCCGCATCAGCTTAAGGCCCCGTTCACACTTTGCGGTTTTAGATGCGTTTCCGCTGCGTTTTTCAACGCAGCGGAAACGCATCCAACCCGCAGCACAGTGCACTACCAATGTAATCTAATGGGAACCGCATGTCTGCTGTGCACATGCTGCGGAAAAAAACGCGCGGTTTAGCCGAGTTTTATTTTCCGCAGCAAGTCAATTCTTTCTGCGGAACTGCAGCGGTTCGGCGCCCATTGACTTGCATTGAGTCGGGCACTTCCGCAGCAAAACCGCAGATTTAAAAAAGATCTGCGGGTTTGCTGCGGGTGAAACCGCTGCAGTTCGGGAGGAAGGAAGTGTGTGGGCGGTGTGTGGGCGTGAATAGTGTGCGGCGCTATTTGCGTGGGCGGTGCGTGGGCGTGTATAGTGTGCGGCGCTGTGTGTGTGTGGGCGGTGATTGTGTGCCGGTGTCTGCGTGATCGGTGTGCGGGGCTGTGTATGTGCGGCCGTGTGCGGGGCTGTGTATGTGCGGCCGTGTGCGGGGCTGTGTATGTGCGGCCGTGTGCGGGGCTGTGTATGTGCGGCGTGTGCGGGCTGTGTATGTGCGGCCGTGTGCGGGGCTGTGTATGTGCGGCCGTGTGCGGGGCTGTGTATGTGCGGCGTGTACGGGGCTGTGTATGTGCGGCGGTGTGCGGGCCTGTGTATGTGCGGCGGTGTGCGGGCCTGTGTGCGTGTCTCCGTGTATGCAGGCATCGTCGGATGGGACTACAAGTCCCATCCGGCGATGCCTGCTACAGTGACTGACACATTAGCCAATGATGGGACAGTAGTAGTCCCATCATTCGGCTAATGTGCTGAATGTAAAAAAAAAAAAATTACATGACATACAGAACATATAACATACAATGACATACAGAACATATAACATACACATGACATACAGAACATATAACATACACATGACATACAGAACATATAACATACACATGACATACAGAACATATAACATACACATGACATACAGAACATATAACATACATGACATACAGAACATATAACATACATGACATACAGAACATATAACATACACATGACATACAGAACATATAACATACACATGACATACAGAACATATAACATACACATGACATACAGAACATATAACATACACATGACATACAGAACATATAACATACATGACATACAGAACATATAACATACACATGACATACAGAACATATAACATACACATGACACAGAACATATAACATACACATGACACAGAACATATAACATACACATGACATACAGAACATACAACATACACATGACATACAGAACATATAACATACACATGACATATAGAACATATAACATACACATGACATACAGAACATATAACATACACATGATATACAGAACATATAACAATACATGACATACAGAACATATAACATACATGACATACAGAACATATAACATACACATGACATAACATACACATAATAAACATACATGACATACAGAACATATAACATACACATGACATACAGAACATATAACATACACATGACATACAACACATAACAGAGCACATACTCACCTCTTCCCCGACGCCATCGATCTGTACCGCTCTGCCTCTGCCGCCGGGAGAGAATGACGTCACTACAGTTCATTCTCTCACGGCAATGCTGGGTGAGAAAATTCCCACGCAGCATTGCCATAAAGTGAGAGAATGAACTCAGTGATGCACTGCAGGAGCCACTGTCTCCTGTCAGTGCATCACTGGGAGGCCCTATAGAGCAGTGGCATCACCTGATGTCACCGTTCTATAGGGGACACCGTCGTGGGACCCTCGTTATTAATTGGACTGCGTCGGACAGGGAGTATACGGTTCTTTTATTTTTTTACGTTTTTTTACAGGAGATCGAGGGCGTCGCTTGGATTTGAGTGTGTAATAAAGATATGAAAACCGTGTTGTATTTTATTTCATTAAAATAATTTATTCTTATGTGTGTGTTTTTTTTTTAACCCTTTATTAATATAAGATTAATAATGGATAGGCGTCTTATTGACGCCTCTCTATTATTAACCGGGCTTAATATCACCTTACAATAGCAAGGTGATATTAACCCCTTATTACCCCATATCCCACCGCTACAGGGGAGTGGGAAGAGAGGGGCTAAGTGCCGGAATTGGCGCATCTTACAGATGCGCCAATTCTGGGGCGGCTGGGTGCTGGTATTTTTAGCCAGGGGGGGCGCAATATCCATGGCCCCTTCCTAGGCTATGAATATCAGCCCGCAGCTGTCTGCGTAGCCTTTCTGGCTATAAATTATAGGGGGACCCCACGTCATTTTTTTTGGGGGGTCCCCCTATTTTAATAGCCAGTGAAGGCTAGCTGCGGGCTGATATTCATAGCCTGGGAAGATCCATGGGTATTAACCCCTTCCCAGGCTAGAAATATTGGCCCCGGCTGTCTGCTTTCCCCCTCTGGTGCAGAAAATTGCGCGGGAGCCCACGCCATTTTTTTTCCTATATTTTTTTTATTAACTATTGCGTTATTTTGTGTATGTATACGCGTGTGTGTCTAACTATTTATGTACTATTTTATCTATCTACCTATATATCTATCTTTCTGTCTATCTCTATATCTATCTTTCTATATATATTTCTAACTATCTATTATCCATCTATCTATGTATTTTCTATCTAACTACTGGTATCTATTATCTATCTATGGCCGGCGTCACACTTGCGAGTGTGATGCGAGTAAGTCGCACGACTTTCTCGCATCAACACCCGGCACGGCCGCCCGCTCTCAGACCCGAGTGTGCGGCTGCATAGAAATACATGTATAGAAATACATGCAGCCGCACACTCGGGTCCGAGAGTGGGCGGCCGTGCCGGGTGTTGATGCGAGAAAGTCGTGCGACTTACTCGCATCACACTCGCAAGTGTGACGCTGGCCTATCTCTATCTGGGTGTGTGTAATGGAGTGTGGGTTGGACAAATGTAAAAGAGGAGGTTGGACAAGAAATTACATCACAAATCTTTTTTTTTTTTGTTAAACAACATATCTTTATTTAGCTGTAAAAACCGCATACAAAAACCGCACCAAAAAACCGCATCAAAACCACGTCAAAACCGCGCCTGGGGTTTCTGCCAAGAGGTGCGGTTTCGGCGCGGAAAAATCCGCAGGCAAATCCGCAATGTGTGCACAGGCCCTAAACATGACGCAAAAAAAAGCTGCGTGTGCATGTGTTTGCATTATTTATGTGCATGCGTTTGATATTTCCAGGTGCTGTAATCAGTTCCTGGACATGCGCAGTCCGAAGTCCGCATGCGCATCGAACGCATCCATGCGCATTTCCTTGCGTACCAATGCGTTCCCATAGACAGTATTGCGTGGTTTTGATGCACTCATCCGCATGTGCATCACTGCGCATATTTGACGCTTCAAAAAATGCAAAATGTTGTGATCGCCGGACACCGCGAAATGACGCATGCGTACGCAAACGCATGCCAACGCATTCAAATGCATGTCCCTGCGTACACCATGTTAAAGATATGTACACATGACTCACGCGGATCAAATGCTGCGCGTACTGACGCAAATGTGAACCCCCCTAACTACGCCCCGGGCACTGACTGACAACAGGCTCTACACTGATGTGCTGCTGAGCCGGCTGTCAGTCAGTATCAGGGATTGGTTACAGCCGCTTCTCACTATGTACTGAGGGGTGACTGAAGTCATGACTTTATGACTGAAAGTAGGAGGCTGCTGGGAGGACTAATGTTCATTTCCTCCCGGTAGTCGAGCTATCAGTGTGGCGTCCAGGCAGCTTTATAACACTGATGACTTGCAAATTATCCTGATATCTGAAGGGCGACAGCGATTTTTTTTTTTTACACAACAGGTTCCCTTTAAATAGCGATCATTTACCAATCCGCATTGCAGCTCCACGACAGAAAACTACCACACAGTCCTATTGTCTTTAGCAGTGCGACATGCCATAAATCCAAATGATGCGCGTATAACACAGGATAAGTTAGTACTGATGACTTACCTGACTTTGTCCCTGAATTTTACAATTGGCACTTTTGCTCTAATTAGTTGAGGTCTTTCAATATAACCTGGGAAAGAAAAAATAATGTGTATATAACAGATTGTAGTGTGATCTAAAACTAACTGATATTTCACATAAAAGCTGAACTGAACACATTCACGACCTTGGGATTTTCTGTTTTTTTTTTTTTTTTGCTCCCCGTCTTCTCAGAGCCATAACTTTAATTTTTCCGTGAATATGGCCATGTAAGGGCTTGTTTTTTTGCGGTATGAGTAGTACTTTTGAACTACACTATTGGATGTACATATTGTGTACTGGAAAATGGGGAAAAAAAATTCAAAGTTCGGTGAAATTGCAAATAAAAATGCAATTCCATAACTGTTTTTTGGAGTTTTCTTTTACCATGTTCACTAAATCCTAAAACTGACCAGCCATTATGATTTTCCAGGTCATTTTGAGTTCACAGATACCAAACATGCATAGGTTATGTTTTATTTGGTGAAAAAAAAAAAATCAAAGTTTGCCATAAAAAAAAAAAAAAGCGCCATTTTCCCCGAGACTTAATTTTCAGGATCTGGGGCTGGTGAGAGCTTATTTTTTTGCGTGCCGAGCTGACGTTTTTATTAATACCATTATGGTGTAAATACGATGTTTTGATCGCCTGTTATTGCAATGTTGCTGTGACCAAAAAAAACGTAATTCTGGAGTTTTGATTTTTTTCTCTCGTTACACCGTTTATGGATCTGATTAATTCTTTTTTATATTTTGATAGATCCGGCGATTCTGAACATGGCGATACCCAATGTTTTTATCGTTTTATTTTCAGTGGTGGGGTGATTTGAACACATTTCAAATATTTAAAAAAAAAAAATTTTTCCACAGGCTTTAAGGGTGAGTTCCACGTCAGGAAACGCTGCGTGTTTGGCGCTGTGCCTGGCGCAGCGCCAAACACGCAGCGTCCAGATGTTACAGCATAGTGAGGGGATTTCAAGAATCCCGTCTCCACCATGCGTAAACAATACGCAGGTGGCAAACCTGCGTAAACGGACATGCGGCGCGTCTTTTCAGACCGCAGCATGTCCTCGGCGTATTGCGGCGACGGTGCGTCGCCGCAACAGAATTAACACAGGGCATGTAGCCCTGCGCTCTTTCCGGAGGGTCCTGAACACCTCGGAAAGATTCTGCCGTCATAAAGGGGCGGGCTTTAGACGAGCGGAATTTCCGCTCCGTCCAAAGCGCTATGTGTGGGTCGGACCGTGGAACCATAGCCTAATAGTCACCATGGGAGACTAGAAGCTCTTGATTATTTGATCACTTGTGCTACACATAGCAGGGCTGCAGACCTGCTATGTGTAGCTAAAATGATCATCTGCTATGAGCGCCAACCACAGGGCAGCTTCATAGCAATCTGGCAATGACAACCACAGGCCCATGGTTGTTGTGCCAACCCATGGGCGACTCGCGGTCATGTGACACGCGGCGACGTTGTGGTGGGGGGCTGTTAACATTTTACATGTTAACAGCCATGGGTGGATCGCGATTCCACCCATTAGAGGCACATGTCAGCTCAATGAATAAGCTGACATGTGCCGCAAAACATGCGGACTCCGGAGCCTGCATGAAGTGCAAGGACACAACCTATGTCATGAAAGGGGTTAAAAGGGAATCGGTCAGTAGGATCAACCTTTTTAAGCTGCCAATATCGACATTTATGTAATAGAAAAAGGAGATTTATGTGTACTCACCGTAAAATCCTTTTCTCCGAGACGCTCATTGGGGGACACAAGACCATGGTGTTATGCTGCTGCCACTAGGAGGACACTAAGCAATACATAAGCACAAAAGATTAACTCCTCCTCCTGCAGTATACACCCTCTGTTGGCTCAATCCTGAACCAGTTCGGTGCCAAAGCAGTAGGAGCTCATAACAGAGTGCAATATGTCAACAATTCAAAGAAACAACGAGGCTACAGGCTAAACAAGGGTGGGAGCTGTGTCCCCCAATGAGCGTCTCGGAGAAAAGGATTTTACGGTGAGTACACAAAAATCTCCTTTTCTTCATCGCCTCATTGGGGGACACAAGACCATGGGACGTCCCAAAGCAGTCCCTGGGTGGGAAGCCATAACAGTAGATGAAGCCTCGTGAACCACATGCATAAAACGCTTAAACAGTCAACAGACAACTTACAGATGCGCAACAGCTGATTGCAGAATCTGTCTGCCAAGTGCCGCATCTGAAGAAACTTGAGCATGAATTTGGTAATGCTTGACGAAAGTATGAAGACTGGACCAAGTCGCAGCCCTGCACACTTGCTGTGCCGAAGCCTGGTGCCAAATGGCCCAGGAGGCCCCCACAGATCGAGTGGAGTGTGCCTTAATCCCAGCCGGGATAGGCTGACCTTTAACACGATAAGCCTCTTGGATCGCTGAACGAAACCATCTGGCTAACGTGGCCTTGGAAGCAGGAAGACCCTGTCTGCGTCCTTCCGGAAGCACAAACAGGGCGTCCGATTTACGGAAAGATGCAGTTCTCAAAATGTACCTTCGGAGAGCCCTCACCAAGTCCAAGGTGTGAAGGGCTTTTTCAGTACGGTGAATCGGCGCCGGACAGAACGATGGCAAGACTATCTCCTCATTGATATGAAAAGCCGAAACGACTTTTGGTATGAAAGAAGGAGAAGTCCTAAGGACTACCTTGTCCTGGTGAAAAATTAGAAAAAGGAGGTTTACAAGATAAAGCTGCCAACTCCGATACCCGTCTGATAGAGGTAATAGCCACTAGGAAGACAACCTTCCAGGAAAGAAGCGATAAGGACACTTCCGGCAAAGGTTCGAAGGGGGATCCCTGTAAGGCACTGAGGACCAGATTAAGATCCCAAGGCTCCAAAGGCCTCTTGTAGGGCAGAGCAAGATGTGACACTCCCTGGATAAAAGTCCTGACCTGAGACTTAGATGCGATCCGCCGTTGGAAAAGGATGGACAAAGCAGAAATCTGCCCCTTGAGGGAGGAGAGAGCTAACCCCGAGTCCATTCCTGCTTGGAGAAATTCTAGAATGGAAGGGATAGAAAAAACCAAAGGGGAACGACCTTTGTCCTTACACCAGGAAAAAAATGTGGCTTCCTGGCATTGACCATTGTGGAGACAACTTTGTGAGAAAAACCAGCCTGACTTAAGATCCAGGCTTCAATGGCCATACCGTCAAATTCAGTGCTTTCGAATTGTGATGGTAAATTGGACCCTGGGAAAGAAGGTCCGGACGATCCGGTAATCTTCAGGGAACGTCTGCGACCAGACGCACTAGTTTCGCATACCACGGACGGTGAGGCCAGTCCGGGGCGACAAGAATGAGAGGAACGCCCTCCGCCTTGATCTTCCGAATCACCCTGGGGATTAACGGAAGAGGTGGAAAGATGTAAGGAAGGCGAAATTGACTCCAAGGGAGGACTAGCGCTTCCGAGCCGATGGCTAGTGGATCGCGAGATCGACTTATGAAAGTCTGAACTTTGGCATTCAATCTGGATGCCATGAGATCCACATCTGGCATGCCCCAACGCTGGCAAATGAGTTGAAACATTTTCGGGTGCAGGGACCATTCCCCTGAGTCTAAGCCTTGGCGACTGAGGAAGTCGGCCTCCCAATTGTCCACTCCTGGGATGTGAACCGCGGAGATGGGCGAACGGTTTGCCTCGGCCCAGCGCAGGATGTGTGATACCTCGAGCATCGCTGTTCTGCTTCGAGTGCCTCCCTGACGGTTGATGTACGCCACAGCCGTAGCGTTGTCCGACTGGATCCGGATGGGACGACCGGCCAGAAGATGATGGAACTGCAAGAGAGCTAGTTTGATAGCTCTGATCTCCAGGATGTTGATCGGGAGACGGGTCTCTGGGAGAGACCAGCGGCCTTGAGCCGTGTGGTGAAGAAACACAGCTCCCCATCCGAGGAGACTGGCATCGGTGGTCACCACCAGCCAATGAACAGGCAGAAAGGATTTTCCTTGATTCAGCGATGAAGCATTTGTCCACCATTTCAGGGAGCTTCTGACTGTGGGAGGAAGACGGAAGCGGCGACCTAGAGACGCAGGGTTCCTGTCCCAAACTGATATTAGCTCCTGTTGAAGAGGGCGAAAATGGAACTGAGCGAACGGTACTGCCTCGATGGAAGCTACCATCTTCCCGAGGACCTGCATGGCGCTCCGCAGAGCGTGGGAGCGGCCTAGAGACAACAGGAGCACTCCCCGCCTCAGAGAAGCAATCTTCTCTGGAGGGAGAGATACCAACCCTTAGGAGGTGTCTAGAATCATCCCAGAAAAGGAATCTTCTGAGAGGGAATGGGAAGAGACTTGTCCAAATTGACAAGCCAACCCAGGCGAGAGAGGGTGTCGATAGTGATCTCGACACTCTCTGCGCAGGCCCGAAAGGTCGGTCCTTTGATGAGTAGGTCGTCCAGTACGGGAGGACCACCACACCCCGAGAGTGTACAATTGACATGGCGGCCGCCATGACTTTTGTGAACACTCTGGGGGCGGTTGCGAGACCAAAGGGCAGAGCGGCAAATTGAAAATGATCCTCTCCGACTGCAAAACGCAGAAACCTTTGATGGCCTCTGAAAATGGAATGTGAAGATACGCATCCTTGATGTCGATAGACGCCAAGTATTCTTTTCTTTCTAGAGATGCGACAACAGAACGGAGGGATTCCATTCTGAAATGGTGGACTCTGATGAATTTGTTTAGCAATTTTAGGTCCAGAATAGGACGCACGGAGCCGTCCTTCTTGGGAACCACAAAGAGGTTTGAGTAAAACCCTTTGAATCTTTCCTCGTGAGGAACTGGGACGATGACCCCGCTGGTACGAAGTATGTTCAGGGCCTGGAGAAAAGGAATTGCAAGATCCTTGGACTTTGGGGGCGAGATTGAAAGAAACGCCTTGGGGGGAGAGACAAGAATTCGATCTTGTAACCGGAGTGTACAAGATCTCGGACCCACCGGTCTTGAACTACCGACCCCCAGACTTTGCAAAACAAAAGTAGGCGGCCGCCTACCTTGTTTGGGTCCCCGTCCCTAGCCAGGAGTCATTGGGAAGATAATTTGCGAGAGGAGGAGCTCCTATTTCCCACCTGAGAGGATCTGTTTCTCCAGGGCCGAGAAGACCTGGACGATGGTTGTGAGCCCCTGCCTCTGCGAGGTGGACGGGGTGCTCGAACCGAGGTCGAGGCAGAGGACCAATTAAAGGAGCTACGAAATGGCCGGGAACGACTTTGGTATTGAGACCGAAAAGGCCGATTGATTCTGCGCTGCGGAAGAAATTTGCTTTTGCCACCAGTAGCGTCAGAAATAATCTGATCAAGACGATCTCCAAAGAGACGCCCTGAAAGATAAGGCAGCGAAGTCAAAGTCTCTTTGAAGCAGCGTCTGCACGCCACTCTCGGAGCCAAAGGGACCTGCGAATGGCGATAGCATTGGCAGCTGCGAGTGCAGCGCAATTAGCTGCATCTAGGGACGCATGAACCATGTAGTCACCTGCCCGAGTAATCTGATAGGCCAGATTACGTGTCTCGGGGGGAAGAGGGATATCACTAGTTATTTTAACTAGGTTCTCAGCCCAAGCCACCATGGCCCTTGCTACCCAGGTGGCCGCAAAGGAAGGATAGAGAGATGCTCCAGCAGCCTCAAAAATCGATTTAGCGAGGTTGTCGATCTGTTTATCTGAAGGGTTCTTAATGGATGAACTATCTGAAACAGAGAGCAGGGTTTTTGAAGCTAAGCGAGATACTGGTGGATCTACAACTGGAGATTCAGTCCATTCTTTCGCTACAGTTGCTGAAAATGGGTATCGTGCTTTCAGAGACTTCAGTCCTGAAAAACGTCTGTCTGGATGATCCCTATGTCCCTGAACAATGTCCGTAAATTCAGGGTGATTACTAAACACCTTGTGAGGACGCTTGGCTCTTTTGAAAGTGAAAGGATGATTCGGTTGAGACCCGGGTTCTTCATTTAGCTTGAGGATTTTATTAATGGCCTCCATAAGAGAATCTAGAGACTCTTGAAACTCTGGCGAGTTGGGGTCATCACCAATGTCCGACTCGTATTCCGAATCATGATCACTAAGATCTCCGGGAGAGGGGGAGCGAGAGCTTGAGCTCGCCGATGCCAAACCACTAGATGGATTGGGAGATGCATTATGGCAGCGTTTTCTAGACGACCGTTTAGCTGATGCCGTGGGTCGGCCCCTGTCTGATGAGGTCTCTCTGAAGGCTAACGGGTCCCTTTCTGGAAAAGGGACGCCCTGGCTAGAAGAGGAGCCGCGGAAAGTATCCAAGGCCCTAGTCAGAGAATCCATGGACTGCGCCAGAAACGCGGGCCACCCTGAAGGACCTGGCTCAATGGGATCAGGAATAGGTAGGGACTCCTGAACGATAGTAGGGGGCTCCTGAGCGAAGCAGCAATGGGCTCTTGGGCACATGATGCACAGAATTGGGAACTATGCTTTGACGGCAGGGAAGCGTTGCATGAAATGCAGGCGGCATATACTACTGTGTAGTTTTTGTCAGCCTTTTTAGCGCCCTTTGATTGCGACATATTTCTGCACCTGAGAGCCTGCTGCAGGAGAAGGGTCAAGCGCTGTGTAGGCCTAGTCGCAGCGTGCACTTACCCAGGTCCTGTGTCTGAACCAGGGAAGGTGGAGGATGGCGTCTGCAGCGCTGTCCCACAAGAAGATGGCGCCCGAGATTACAGTAGCGCTTCTCGTCTGACACGAGAAGCGCCAGAAGCAGTGGGAGGAGGGGGGGGAAACAGGAGGGAGTCCCATGGCATCTGAAGCCGGCCAATAGCGTGCGAGGTGGGCAGAGACACGTGGCCAGCCCTCCCCATAGAGGCCTATCCCGGCCTGAAGCCCGGGACTAAATTTATGGCTGCGGCCTATCCCGGGCCGAAGCCGGGGACTAAATTTATGGTTGCGGCCTAACCCGGGCCGAAGCCGGGGACTAAATTTGAGGCTGAGGCCGCGGCGCGACGGGAAGCGCCCGCGGCGCGACACTGAAGCTGCGGCGGCGCGACACAGAGGCGGCCGCGGTGCGACGTAGAGGCGGCCGCGGCGACAGACGGCCGGTACACATTGCATCCAGGTGCATGTACTCACTGCGGGGAGAGACCCGAAGATGGAGAAGGAAGGGACCTCCGCAGGGACTACGGCAGATATGGCCATACTTCCTCAATCCACCGTCCCCTTTGATAGGGGGGTGGAGAGGGATCTTAAATGCCTCCAGACCGCCACCGCTTTCAGGAGAGGTGGTGAGGGGTATCCATGCATGGTGCCACGCCAATCACATCGCCCACATCGAGGGGTATCTCATGGGGAGAGCGTCCCATTCAAGGGATCTGTCGCCCCATGGTAGCGTAGCAGGAGGGGTACGTGGAGGCGACACTCGCACAATGCTGCCTGTTGCTGGTTTTTGGGAGATCGTGACTTTTCGTACAAGTCCCGTCGCCCATCCGTGCGTGAAGAAAGCAAAATAATAAAAAGAGGTAAAAAACTGAGAAAAAAAGTGGGGTCTGAGAGCAGACCCTAGTGCCTCCTACAGACACTAAGCAAGAACTGGTTCAGGATTGAGCCAACAGAGGGTGTATACTGAAGGAGGAGGAGTTAATCTTTTGTGCTTATGTATTGCTTAGTGTCCTCCTAGTGGCAGCAGCATAACACCATGGTCTTGTGTCCCCCAATGAGGCGATGGAGAAATTGAATATATTGATATCTTGATATTTGTGATCAGAGGTCTTTTTCCAGAAAAATCCATGTTTTTCTTAATATGTATATGAGCTGTTAAGATCTACCGGCCGGACACATCTCCTCGAGAGTCTGCCTGTAGACATTATTTTAAATAAAAAAGGAGCATTACCATTGTCAGACATGTAGACCAGGAGAGCAGACTGTCAGTCACTATGTCTCACACTGGTATCACCACCCCCTTTCATTTAAAATGATCTCTGGAAGCAGACTCCTGAGAGGATCTATGGGCTGGACGTAGATCTCAACAGCTCATTTATACATTAATAAAAATTGTAATTTCTGTGAAATAAGACAATGGATCGCAGCATGCTCGGGTGCTAACCGAGTGACTTCGGCGTGATGGAATCATATGATCGACACCCTGTGGCTGCATGTCTCAAGGCTGTTAGGCATGACGCTGCGGGGTCTCAAACATATTATTCGAGCATGTGAAGACACTCAGTTAGCAACCGAGAACGCTCAGAAATCTCACCTAATTCGAGTGTGTTCACTCATCACTAGTATTTAGGGCTAAAAATCTTTCCTGCAATTGGGTTTTATTATGTTGTGAACCATCTATTGCTGGCAGCAGAATGACAACTGTGAATTCATTCAAAACCACCATGACAGTCTGTCTGGGAGTTTGTAATCGTAATCTGTCTCCTCGGCTGATTTATGACCACAACCCACATTAAAATAGAATGTGGAGCACAATAAAAAAAACCTGTAGGAGCCAAAAGGTGCAATTGAAAAAAAATATTTTTATTTCCAAATACATTTAAATAAAAAAATAAAACGAACTAAATTGTTGACAACATTTTTAAGGCACGGAGAGAGAGGGCAGTACACGGCATCTAGCCTTCATTACTGAAAAATAAACAAGCACACTCATGCAGACAAGCTGAGCCCACATGTTTATGGGGAGGTCGGGGAGGCCAAAATATATCATAACTTTATAGCGATGAGCAGATCAGCTTAAAACGCAGAACACAGGAGTTGTATTGAAGTAGTGACTGGTCTGTGCAAAACATGAACAACGTAGGTACTGATCTGGGAGATTCACATTTCTCTACTCAGAAATTACTTACCAAGTCTAGTGTAGAAGTGTTTTTGGAGTAAGCTGAGTATATGCCTGGCTTCTGTTTTCTGATTCATCTGTATTGGGAGAAAAATACACACAGGGTCAACTCCATAAAGACAATACAGAAAAATTAATTTAGAAAAAAAAAATCAGATTTTTAGTCAAGAATAAAGAATGTGTATGACACAATCAAGAAATTAGAAGTAAGCACTAAGCGAGTGGGTCAATTTTGACTAAATTTCCACAATGCCGTAAACTGTTTTGTACCAAACCAAGCAGTATATGCCCCTCTTTCTTCCCTTCACTGCATGTTAAGAGCCCGTTACTACTAATCAGCAGTGTACACTGGATAGAGCCACTGTGGTGTCCACTGCAATCAATAAGGCAGATGTGACACAGGTCAATACATGACTGCTTTTCTGGCTCCGCAATATACGAGGTATGGGTGGGAAACAACTAAACATCAAAAAAAAATTAACAGAAGAGCGCTAGTCAATCAAGTACAGGAACTAAATAGCTGAAAAACGGGAGAAACACGGATTTTGGTAAGAACTTACCTGTAAAATCCTTTTCAGCGAAGGAAGGAAGAGAGACACAGTATTCATTACTGATGGGTAGGCGGAGCCCCAGATCAGGATGTTACCTCAGATCAAAAGAGTGCTGACTGGCTGGCCCCTCCAGCTCGGGCTCCTCCTACTCAGCTCCAGTCGTACCAAAGCTTTTAGGAAAAGAGCCAAGATCACCAGCGGAGCAACATAACCCCTTCTGAAGGAACTTCAGAGAAAAAACACAAGGATACAGGTTATGCATGCAAAGAAAGCCAAAAACCACAGAGTTCCAGGTACTACTCACGGAACCTGACTACTGCGATGAGCTGGCGATGCTGGAACAGAGCCTTAGCGCGCTGACCTCAGCCCAGATAATCGCTATCAGATAAGGGTCGCGCTGCATCTGAAAACATCAACACACTTCTGCCTTGGGAGGGTGCTGTGTCTCTCTTCCTTCCTTCGCTGAAAAGGATTTTACAGGTAAGTTCTTACCAAAATCCGTGTTTCAGCTGCAGATGGAAGGAAGAGAGCCACAGTATTCATTACTGATGGGACGTCCCAAAGCAGTTCAAAAATAAGGGTGGGAAAAACCAACAAAAGGCAGAAACCCAACAACCTTAACAAAAAAGCGCAACCAGCGCTAAACGCAAGTTCATCTAGAACTTTAAACTACAGCCGCCCGCAGGACCCTACGTCCGAGGGCTGCATCAGCGGAAGCACTGACGTCCACTTTATAAAACTTTGTAAACGTGTGGACAGAGCGCCAAGTTGCCGCCCGGCAGAGCTGCACTGCCGAAGCACCTTGGTGAAAAGCCCACGATGAAGCCACAGCCCTCGTGGAATGGGCTTGAATCTTAATCGGGCAAGATTCACCCTGAAGACGGTAAGCTTCCAATATAGCTGACCGAATCCAACGAGCTATAGAATCCTTGGAAGCTCGTTGACCACGCCGACGACCGACTGGAACCACAAATAGGGAGTCCGTCTTACGAAAACCTTGAGTAATAGATAGATAAAACTTCAAGGCCCGCACTAAATCCAATGTGTGTAAAGCTCGCTCTTTCACATTCTTCGGATCCGGGCAGAAAGAAGGCAACACAATATCCTGGTTGACATGAAATTGTGACACCACTTTAGGCAAAAAATCACCCCGAGTGCGAAGCACTACACGATCCGGAAAAAACTCCAGAAAAGGAGGCGAACAAGAAAGAGCTGCCAACTCAGAAACTCTCCTCAAGGAAGTGACTGCAACAAGAAAAGCCACCTTCCAAGAAAGTAAAGAAAGGCTAGCAGAAACCATAGGCTCAAAAGGTTTATGCTGAAGAGCCTCCAAAACAAGGTTGAGCCGCCAAGGAGACACGGGAGCCTTCCGCGGCGGGAACTTACGAGATATACCTCGGAAAAAGGAGAGCACGTCTCTATTTGAAGCAATGGTTCTCCGGAACAATAAGGACAGAGCAGAAATCTGACCTTTCAGGGTGCTGACTGCCAAACCCTTGTCTAGCCCATGCTGCAGAAAAGCCAACAGGTTGGGAATGGAAAATTTTCTGGGTTCCGAGAAGACCCCAAACACCACGAAAAGAAGGTTTCCCAAATTTTGTGGTAAATCCTAGTAGTAGCCGGACTTCTTGCAGCACGAAGGGTAGCAATGACCTCGGCTGAGAAACCTCTACGGGTCAAGATTTCGGTCTCAAGAGCCACGCCGTCAAACGCAGGGACATCAAGTCCGGACGACAAACGGGCCCCTGAGTCAACAAGTCCGGTTGAAGAGGGAGTGGGAAAGGAGGTGCCGCCAACAGCGACATTATTGTCGAGAACCACACCCTTCTTGGCCAGTCTGGAGCTATCAAAATAGCTGGAATTCTCTCTAGTCTGATCCGACGCAGTACTAGAGGAAGTAAGGATATCGGCGGGAATACATAGATCAGCTCGAACTGATCCCACTGAGCCACTAGAGCATCCACCGCCACAGCCTTCGGGTCCTTGCACCTGGACATGAACGTCGGTAACTTGGCATTGGACCTGGATGCCATCAAATCCACTTGTGGGGTTCCCCAGCGAGAGCACAGGAGTGCAAAAACTTCCGGGTGGAGACTCCATTCCCCGGGATCCAACCTTCTGCGACTGAGAAAGTCCGCTGTAATATTCTGAACCCCTGGAATGTGAATCGCCGAAATGGCTGGTACACTGGCCTCTGCCCAAATCAAAATTCGGGACACCTCTACCATGAGTCTGGAACTCCTTGTCCCACCTTGGTGATTGATATACGCGACAGCCGTCGCATTGTCTGTCTGCACTCGGACAGGCAGACCGCTCAAAGGGACCGTCCAATGTTGGAGGCAAAGGAAAATCGCCCTCAATTCCAGGATGTTGATCGGAAGAACAGACTCTTCCGATGACCATACCCCCTGAATCCAGAGATTGTTCCAAACACCCCCCCAGCCCGTCAGGCTGGCATCGGTGGTTATGACTGACCACTTCGGAGGGAGGAAGGACTTCCCCAGGGAGAATGCCCCTGGACGTAACCACCATTCTAGAGAATCCCGCACCGCGCGAGAAATGGTGACACTGCAATCCAGCGATTGCGACTGGTTCCATCGACTCAAGATGAACCTTTGGAGAGTCCTGGAATGGAACTGGGCAAAAGGAATTGCCTCCATGGACGCCACCATGAGTCCCAGAAGACGCATACACTTCCGAAGGGACATTGCCGTTGAGGATTTCATAATCTGTACATGTCGAATTAGACATGACTGTTTGTCTGGTGGTAGGGAAACTACCGACCGAAACGTGTCGAGATGCATTCCCAAAAAGAGGATTGTCCTCGATGGTTCCAGGGACGACTTCTCCCAATTGACCAGCCAACCGAAGTCCTTCAGAAACTGAAGAGACAAATCCCGAGCCGTCAACGCCTCCTCCTCCGAGGAAGCCACTATCAAAAGATCGTCCAGATAAGGGAGAATCGTAATCCCCTGTCTTCGAAGGATTGCCATGAGGGGCGCCAGAATTTTTGTAAAGACCCTTGGCGCTGAAGCTAAGCCGAACGGCAGAGCCACGAACTGGTAATGATTCTGACCTATGGCAAATCGAAGAAAGCGCTGATGAGCCTTTCCGATGGGAATATGCAAATAGGCGTCGCGAATGTCGATTGACACCAGAAAATCGTTCTGTGACAGAGCTGCCACAACGGAGCGAAGCGACTCCATGCGAAATTTCCGGGCATGGACATGCCGGTTTAATCGCTTGAGATCCAGAATCGGGCGAAATTTGTTCTTTTTGGGAACTATAAAAAGGTTGGAATAAAAACCTTTCCCTCGGTCCTCTGACGGAACCGGTATCACTACACCCTTTTGTAGCAGAGATTCGACCTCTCGCTGTAGAGCGACAACAAGCTCGGGTTCCGACGGAACGCGAGACTGACAAAAAACATTTGGGGGTCGAGAGGCAAACTCTATGAAATAGCCTGCCGACACTATCCGCGTTGCCCAGGAATCTGGAACGCGAGCCATCCAAGTCGCCTTGAAAAGAAGCAGGCGACCCCCCACTCGAGAATCCTCGAGTGGACCCCTGGCGTCAATTCGACTTTGCGGGCTTCTTGTCAAGTTCCCGCTTGTCCTGGCGGAAACTCTGCTTCCAGGGAGTACGAGTTTTCTGAGAGGATTTCTTTCCTGAGAAGGAAGGACGACCCGATCCCCACGAGGAGTGACTAGATCGTCCTCGACTCCGAAAGGACCGCCGACCACTATAGACACCAGGCTTACTGGACACCGAGGCCATGGCCCTACGCTGTGGTAATGCTGATTCCTTCGCCTTAGCCTTGGAAATCAGCTCTGTGAGGTCGGATCCAAAAAGATGGCCACCCTTGTAAGGTAAGGCCAACAACCCTTGTTTGGAAACTGCGTCCCCGGCCCACTGTCTGAGCCATAAAGCTCTTCTGACTGTGACCGCTGAAGCTTGCGCTTTGGCCAGCAGAGATGCCGTATCCAGACCGGCATCAAATATATAACAGGCTGCCGTTTCTAACCATTCACAAGTTTCCCGTATCTCAGATAACGGAGATTCATTTTGCAACTCCGTCTTCAGACGTGCCAACCAGCCTAGAGAAGCTCTAGCAGCACACATGGATCCTAGCACTGCTCGGAATCCATGACCCGCAGCCTCATAGCTTGCTTTTGCCGCCAATTCTGTTTTTCTATCCAAAGGCTCCTGTAAGCTCGCTTTTCCCTTAATAGGGAGTAGTGAGGATTTACTAAGCTGAGATAAGGACACATCCACCTCAGGAGCAGAAGTCCAATTAGCCTTTGACTCCGCAGAGCAAGGATAAAGTGTATCCAAGAAATGCGTTCCATGAAAACGCTTATCTGGACATAGACGTTCCTCCTCTATTACACTATTAAGCTCATCCAGAGCTGGCAATGTTGTACGCGAAGCACGGGACTCCTGGAACATGCGTGCTGATTTACCAGGACGACTAGTTACCTCCTCCGGTAACTGTAATATATCTCTCATGGCTTCAATTAATGCCTCCGTACGCTTCGCCATAGAGTAACGCCCCTGCGGCTCGTCCGCATCTGAATCGGATATTTCTCCATCCGAATTTAAAGGGGAACTCTGCCCAATATCAGATACGTCTGACTCGCTCCGTGTAGAGGCCGGTAACGGCCTGCGTCGCTTCCTCTGAGAGGAATTAGCAGACACATATTGACCTAAAAGGTCAGACAAGTTGTTGATCGATCGAGCGATATCGTTCAATTTTTCACCGCTGTCGACCGCAGCGCTAGACGCTGTGGAGGTCTGCGTATCTGATTGCCGCAATGGCACTGGGACGTGGTCCGCGGCATCTGAACTCTGTTCAGACATGTCTCACCTGTATGAGCAGGTCAAAGCGGTAATACCAGCAAAAACTATGCGTTTTTTTTTTTTTTTTTTATATGCTGAAGGGTTAACGCTCCACCAGGCAGGGTTACCCCAGCGGTATTCAGTCAAAAAATTTAGCTGGTAGAAATAACCCTCAGAGGGGTTAACATTGCAAACTCACCACAATATATATGTTTGTGAGCCCCAGCCAATTTTATGTCTCTAATGAGACTGCAGCTGCAGGATAGCGATCGCTGCGCTGCGGGGTGAGGAATCAGCACTCACCCAGCTGGCCGTGGTGTCTTATGAGGAGAGGAGCGGTCTGAGGAGCCCAGGAGCCTGTGTAATGGCCGCCACAGTGAGGGAGTCGCAGGAGAAGCGCCAGAGCGCGCGTCTTCCTGCTCAGAAGACCGGGAATAGTTAGGCCACGCCCCCTGCTAGCTCGAATATTGAGCGCGAACTCCCCCGCTCCTGCTCCCTCTCTGTCCTGCAGGTATCTGCCTGCGGACAAAAGATTACCACATCTACTTGTAACAGCGCTGTCACAGCAGCGCTGAAGCATACTGACATACTAGTAATAGCGCTGCTCACCCAGACGCTAAAGCACTCACACATTATTATAATAAAAATTGTGTGGAAAACTCATCAGCTTAGCGCCACAGGGACCCTCAGGGGTTTCTGGCGCTATGCCCATGCTTCCCCCCAGGGCGGGAAGCGCAGTGACCCCAGTGTGTGGTTTGCGCCCCCGCCAGGGAAAAATCTCCTCATCCCCCAGGGCCGGCAAGGAGTCTGCAGGGACCATTATGTAGTTACAGATCCGCCAAGGGAGAGGCTGGTGAAATACATTGATAAACATGTAATAGCGCTGTCACCGCAGCGCTGAAGCATACTGATATACATGTAATAGCGCTGCCATCAGACGCTAAAGCACTCACACATTAATAATAAAATTTTTGTGTGGAGTACTCACCAGCCAAAGCGCCACAGGGACCCTCAGGGGTTTCTGGCGCTGTGCCCATGCTTCCCCCCAGGGCGAGGAACGCAGTGACCGCACGTGTGGTTTGCGTCCCGCCAGGGAAGCTCTCCTCATCCCCCAGGGCCAGCAAGGATTCTGCAGGGACTTTGAGTAAATACAGATCCGCCAAGGGAGAGGTTGGGGTACAGCAGCGCTGGTACCCCTGAGACCTCTAGACCAACTGGTGATCCAAGTCTCCTGTCCGAATATAAAATAATAAAATCTTCTGAGGAGCTGCATTAGCAGCGACCATCCTCTGGACCTCAAATCTTAGACTGGAGCTGAGTAGGAGGAGCCCGAGCTGGAGGGGCCAGCCAGTCAGCACTCTTTTGATCTGAGGTAACATCCTGATCTGGGGCTCCGCCTACCCATCAGTAATGAATACTGTGGCTCTCTTCCTTCCATCTGCAGCTGAAAAGGTACATGCAAAAGAGTAAAACTGCACATCTAGAAGAAAATATAGAAAAGGTAACACTTTACTGTTATAAAGACAGAGGCAGACAAAACAAGAAGTTGTAAAAACGCGATGATGTAAACTGCAATGACCCCGGACCAGTTGGGAGGCCTCACAGAATAACCAGACCTTCATACACAAAATAGTGAATCCTGGCAGTAGGGCACAAGAAACAAGACTATAATAAGGACAAAAATACATGCAAGTAATACCATCAAATATAGAAAAGATAATACATATCTTTAGGTGTCAGAATGCTGAATGGAATACAGTAAGTCGGAGGTCGACAAAGTTGTTCAGAATCTAGGAGCCAGCCAAAGAATTTAGGAGCCAGAATTTTTTTTTAACAAATTTGGTTTTTAATTGAACAAAAAAAACATTACAAACGTTATAAACATTTAACTTCTAAAGATAATAAATATTATATTTTGATATATTACCGTATATACTCGTGTATAAGCTGAGATTTTCAGCCCATTTTTTAGGGCTGAAAGTCCCCCTCTCGGCTTATACGCGGGTCGGCGGGGGAGGGAGAGCGGGGGTGTCGGATCATACTCACCCCTCCGCCGGCGTGGTCTCTGTAGCCCCCCTGCTTCTCCCACGATCTCTTGCTCCTTCCTGCAGCGGTCACATGGTCCCGCTCATTAAAGTCATGAATATGCACATATTCATGACTTTAATGAGCGGTACTATGTGACCGCTGTAGGAAGGAAGCGCTGCGGAGAGCGCCGGGAGAAGCGGAGAGGCTGCAGAGACAGCGCCGGCGGAGGGGTGAGTACAGCGATATTTACCTGTCCCCGTGCCACCGCTGCGTCCTCGTCTGACTCCTCTGGCTGTGAATGATCAGGCAGAGGGCGCGATGACGTCCTTAGTGCACGCCGGATCATTCACAGCCAGAGGAGTCAGACGAGGACGCAGCGGTGGCACGGGGACAGGTAAATATCTCAGGTGCCGGGGTCCTGAGCGAGCGGTGACACCGGCACCTGTCCCCCATAGCGCGCCGCTGTCACCGCCTGCTCAGGACACCGGCACCTGGCCCCCAGCGATGAGAGGTGAGTATGTCATTTTTTTTGCAGCAGCAGCATATGAGGCCTATACTATGGGGCATAATAATCTGTGGAACATATGGGGCATAATCTGGAACATATGGGGCATAAACTGGAGCATATGGGGGCATAATCTGGAGCATATGGGGGCATAATCTGGAGCATAATATGGAGCATATGGGGGCATAATATGGAGCATATGGGGGCATAATATGGAGCATATGGGGGCATAATATGGAGCATATGGGGGCATAAGCTGTGTAACATATGGGGCATAATCTGGAGCATATGGGGGCATAATCTGGAGCATATGGGGGCATAATCTGGAGCATATGGGGGCATAAGCTGTGGAACATATGGGGGCATAATCTCTGAAGCATATTAGGCATAATCTGGAGCATATGGGGGGCATAATCTGTGGAGCATCATATGGGGGCATAATCATTTTTCACCCTAGGCTTATAAGCGAGTCAATAAGTTTTCCCAGTTTTTTGTGGCAAAATTAGGTGGGTCGGCTTATACACGGGTCGGCTTATACGTTAGTATATACGGTAGATTTTAGGCAACATTCTAGTTTTATAGGGGGGGGTCGTTACGGACGCGGCGATACCAAATATGTGTACTTTAATTGTTTTGTTTTTCTTATTTACAGGAATAAATGAATTTATTGGGGAATATTTTTTTTTTATTTACAGTGTATAATACCAGATCGCTGGTGTGCCAGTGTGCACAGCACTCTGTCACACCAGCAATCGCTCTGGCATCGCTGCAGGCTTCCTCAGTGCCTGCTCTCAGCCTCCCTGCAGGACCCGGATGGACCCCGGTGCCATCTTAGATCCGGGGTCCTGCAGGGAGGAGGGACCCTCGGAACTGCGCGACACATCGCGCTGTTCTGAGGGTCTCAGGGGAGCGCGCAGGGAGCCCACTCCCTGCGCGATCCTCCCCTGTGCCCCCGGTACACCGCGATCATCTTTGATCGCGGTGTGCCAGGGGTTAATGTGCCAGGAGCGGTCCGTGACCGCTCCTGACACATAGTGCCGGGTGTCAGCTGTGATAATCAGCTGACACCTGGCTGCGATCGGCTGCGCTCCCCCCGGGCGCCAGGCATGATTTTCTAGGCGCCAGTGGCACCCGGGGTTTCTCGAACCCTGCAGTAAGTGACCATGCAAAAAGTGGTTGTAGGTCATAATTCTAGTATAAATACCTTGATGAATCAGGGCTTATGTCTTTATACCAATAAAGTATTACCTTTTCTATGTTTGCTTCTGGATGTGCAGTTTTTCTCTTTTTCCATGTACCCTCTCTCATTTTTTTCTGCTTCCCTGGCTCTATCCTCTTCTGTGCAGGAGAATCTGATGCGCATACGGCCACATGCATTAAATGCTTTCAAGCCGCTGCACAAAACAAGACGGAGCCGTGGAAGAGTGTGATATGCTACATGACCATTGGACTGCTAGGGGCACAAACATCAGACAGATGTTACTATGGCAAGCACACCTTCCGAAAGTTCAAAAGGGGCCATCTACTACTTGGACAACATCTTCTTAAATACTGTGGTGTAAAATAAACACCTTCCTCATCTCGTGCACCGGCACACTCCCAGCAATGCTTGTGCAAGATCTCCTGGCACTCACGTGACGTTATTATGCTACGGGAGCACTGCAGACAATCAGCAGCCACCAATGGACTACAGCGCTTACACTTTTCCTGGGAGAAAACTCATATGTCCAATGGAAGTGTGAGTGAAGACGTCCATCATCGGACTGGCTGCAGTGCGGACGTAGCATAATGCTACGCGAGCACCCAAAAACTACAGCGCTGACATTGCTGGCTCGGCGCCAGCGCAGAGGTATGTAAGTTATTTTCTTTTTACATAGGAGAAAACAGCATTTAATAAAGGATTGCCAAGTAGTAGACAGCCCACTTAACAACAGCTCAGTGAATTAATAAAAAGCTTTCCAACAAATTTTTTTTTTTTTTTGCTCCAATTCATCTTAATACTATGCATAAATCTGTCCTCCACCTGTTGGTAACATATACTAAATTTGCTAGATTACCAAGACATAAGGAAACTTCAATATCTGAATACACAAGAGTCACCGGTAGGCTAAAGCCCCCGTCACACTAAGCGAGATTGCTAGCGAGATCGCTGAAGCGTCACCGATTTTGCGACGCAACAGCGACCTAGCCAGCGATCTCGCTTAGTGTGACACGCAGCGACGACCAGCCCCCCTGCTGGGTATTGCTGATCGTCGTTGAATGTCCTGGACCATTTTTTCATCGTTGGTCTCCCGCTGGCCAGCGCGCATTGCTGCGTGTGACAGCGGGAGACCAACGATCAGCGAGCTGGTATCCAATGTACATATCGGGTAACTAAGCACCGCACGGCACCTAGTTGCCCGATATGTACCCTGGTTACCGGCTCCCAGCTTCTGCTGTAGAGCGCTGAGAGCCGGTATCTAGGGTACACATCGGGTAACTAGGTGCCGCGCAGCCCTTAGTTACCCCATGTTTACATTGGATACCAGCGTGCTCGCTGGTCCTGATCGCTGGGGAGTCTGCCCATGTGACAGCTCACCAGCGATCAGCTAACGATGTGCCAGCGATCCCATCCACGTCGTATCGTTGGTGGGATCGCTGGGACATTGAAAAGTGTGACGGGACCCTAACTCTGCAGACACAAAGCGGTAGATTATTTTTATAAAGATACTTAGCAAACTGGCTTCAAAATGGACAATGCCTTCAAGCAGATACCGTGCACTTTAAGTTAGTTATGGCTATCTTATAAGCTTTCTTTCTATGCCATCCTTGCACTCGCACAAGTATTACAGAAGCTTCCAGGTTCTCCAAAGGTAAAATACCAAGAAATATCTCACCATGTTGAGATTATTCAAAAATGTTAATTATAGACCAAATCGCCCAAATGTCACACAATTTCATTTAGAAGTGAACAAGAAAGATTACACAGCGGAAGTAAATGTGCTTACGCTTAAAATCCACTGAAACTCTAGGAGTACTACTTCCTCAACAGAAAAATGGAGGAAAAAACTAAAATATTTCACCCAAACTCAATTTTTGATACACAGCATCTAAATTATAATAGATACTACCTGTCTACGTCAATCTGCACAGTCATTGTTAAATCCTGAAGTGTCACTCTCTGAAGTGTAGTTCTAAATGGGGGGGGAGCACGGCATGGCAAATGTTACATAGCCCACCATTCAATAGCAGACGATTCACAGCAGACACGGTTCCGAGCACCTTACTTGGGGCACTTTATGATGGGTAAGATAAATGGATCTGCTTCACCCACAGGACACTTGCATTTTTATTTTTAGCATCAATATAACCATAGTGGTCTTTAACTAACAATATGAATGTGGGGTTTAGTTTCCCTTTCATTTGATGCCGCTATATCTACAGGGGATCACAGATTACGGTCTTTACTGACACTCACGTCTCACATTTTACATATTGTATGTGATATTTACCCCATATTAGCATCAATATGACCACAGTGGTCTTCATTTGACATAACATTAATACGGTGGTTATGGATACATGCATGGTGCATATTCTGTATGATAAGCAGTCCACAGTCCATTACACCCAACAACCTGTTAGCTAACCAGTGCTTTCTTTTCATTCTGTGTACTTCAGTCCTACATGTATTTACTTTCTTGTACTTGAATATAATAATGGTTTTAGCCATTTAACGCCAGTGTTCTCTTCTGTGTAGTGAAATCTATTTTGGAGCGGCCAATGGGTCGGTATTAGGAATCCTATGCATTCATTGCCTCTTGATTGTCTAGCAATATGCGTCTATTGGTTTTTTTTATTGATTACTTTTACCACCTATGCACAGGAGTAAAACTAGAAACATTTGTGGGCCACGTGTCAAAGGGAAGGGCCAGCGATACATTAACCTTCATAACTGTATATAGATACAGAAGCAGTACAGTGTACGGCTAATTTACCAAGTTACCAGCTTCAAGAATTGGGTTTAATTAGTTCCAAAAATTGTCTTTCATGTCTTGCGCCACATTTAGTATTTGTAGACATGTTTTTAATGTGCTTGACAAGGGGGCAAAGCCTATGGGAAAGTAGTCGGAGAAAGAAATGTGGCCGAAAATGCACTACCATGTGGCATGATTTGTTCAAAGTAAGCCCACTGATAAATGGAGCAAACTTTAAAGGAGCCACTTTCAGACTCCCTACACTTATCGCTGTCCCCAATCTCCTCTTTTTCCTGTACTGATCTGGCTGTTCATCACTACAATGACACTCTTAGAAACACCCTTGACCAAGTAGCACCGCTCACCCTCAGAACCTCCAAACACACAGTAAAACAGCCCTGG
The DNA here is from genome assembly GCA_033576555.1 of Oophaga sylvatica. Lineage (NCBI taxonomy): Eukaryota > Metazoa > Chordata > Amphibia > Anura > Dendrobatidae > Oophaga > Oophaga sylvatica. The sequence goes on along the minus strand of JARQOD010000001.1, from coordinate 925,892,454 downwards.
CTCACATTGCACACTCGACTTCTTCAGCGATGCTCTAGGAGTGCTGAACGCCTCTGGAGAAAAACCTGCACACCAGAAGACTTCATCCACTTTAAATTCATGTTAAGAACTTATAATGCTGCCCTTCACCTCGCCAAACAGACCTACTTCACCACACTGATCTCCTCACTAGCCAACAACCCCAAGAAACTCTGACACTTTTCACTCCCTCCTCAGGCCAAAAGCACAAGCCCCTATCACAGACATTTGTGCTGACGACCTGGCCTCCCACTTTATAGAAAAAATAGATACTATCCGTCAGGAAATCTGCTCTCAACCACCAAGTGCTGTGACCCCCATCCCACCCTGCATTTCCCCTGGCTCACTTTCCACATTTGATACCATCACAGAAGAAGAAGTCTCCAGACTCCTCTCCTCCTCTCGTCCGACTACATGCACTACCGACCCCATCCCCTCACATCTCCTCCAGTCTCTCTCTCCAGTTGTCACAACTCACCTAACTACAATCTTTAATCTCTCCCTCTCCTCTGGCATTTTCCCATCCTCCTTCAAACACTCCATCATTACTCCTCTACTAAAGAAACCCGCTCTCGACCCTTCCTGCACAAACAACTACAGACCGGTCTCCAATCTCCCCTTCATCTCTAAACTTTTGGAGCGCCTAGTATACTCCCGCCTCACCCGTTACCTCTCCACTCACTCCCTCCTAGACCCTTCACAGTCCGGCTTCCGACCCCTACATTCGACTGAAACTGCACTCATCAAAGTGACCAATGACCTTCTTACAGCAAAACGTAACGGTGACCACTCTATGCTCATTCTACTCGACCTTTCTGCAGCTTTTGACACGGTTGACCACCGTCTCCTACTGTCTAGGCTCCAGTCACTAGGTATTAAGGACACTGTTCTCTCCTGGTTCTCCTCCTATCTTTCTGACCGCTCCTTCAGTGTCTCGTTCTCTGGCTCCACGTCATCTCCTCTTCCTCTCACTGTCTGTGTACCCCAGGGCTCAGTCCTTGGCCCCCTTCTCTTCTCTCTCTACACTGCCCCAATTGGACAGACCATCAGCAGATTTGGCTTTCAGTACCATCTTTATGCCGATGACACACAACTATACACGTCATCCCCCGACCTTACCCCCGCTGTTCTACAGAACACCACCGACTGTCTGTCCGCAGTCTCCAACATCATGTCCGCTCTCTATCTGAAACTTAACCTCTCCAAGACTGAACTGCTTCTGCTCCCGCCGTCTAATAACCTCCCTAAATCTGACATTTCCCTCTCTGTGGGCGGCACCAATATAACACCCCGGCAGCAGGCTCGCTGTCTGGGTGTTATGTTTGACACCAATCTCTCCTTCACCTCCCATATACAATCTCTTGCCCGCTCTTGCCGTCTACACCTAAAGAACATCTCTAGAATCCGCCCTTTCCTCACAATGGAAACAACAAAAACCCTCACTGTAGCATTGATCCACTCCCGCCTGGACTACTGCAACGCACTATTACTTGGCCTCCCCATTACTCGACTATCCCCTCTCCAGTCCATCCTTAATGCAGCAGCCAGGGTCATCCATCTGGCTAATCGGTACTCGGACGCGTCCGCTCTTCGCCAGTCCTTACACTGGCTGCCCATTCATTATAGGATCCAATTCAAAGTACTGGTTCTCACCCACAAATCTCTCCACAGTGCAGCACCCCCCTACATCTCCTCCCTCATTTCTATCTATCGGCCCAACCAACTGCTGCGCTCTGCAAACGACGTTCGACTAACCTCTGCACTAATCCGTACCTCCCACTCCCGACTCCAAGACTTCTCCCGTGCTGCGCCAATCCTCTGGAATGCTCTACCCCAAGAAATTAGGACTATCCACAATTTGCATGGTTTCAGGCGCTCCCTCAAAACACATTTGTTCAGAGCGGCCTATCACATTCACTAACCAAAGTCATTCTATGTGTAAGTGTGTGTGTGTAGCCCATTCACTATCTCCATCCATCCCCCACTCCCTCAAGATGGCTGGACCATCATTGTAAATGCACCATTGTATATATACACCTGTACTTTGTATCTCCCCCACCTCATTGTAGATTGTAAGCCCTCACGAGCAGGGTCGGCTTATTTTGTTTAATTATTGTATTGTTAACGTTGTTACCTATGACTTGTGTTTTGAAATTGTTAAACTGTAAAGCGCTGCGGAATATGTTGGCGCTATATAAATAAAGATTATTATTATTATCAAACATCACCACTTTGATAAATGTGGTGCATTTTAAGGTCTAGTCTCAAGCGCTGTTCACACAGATTTTTTGCACCGTCTCGAATCCCTTAAAGAAACACAAATTGAGTTCATCCAATAGAACACATGGTCTGCACTACCGCTATAACCTGGATCAATTTATAGGGGTGCAGGCGGTCTCCATATGCGTGGTGCTCAATACAGAGTTCACTATGGCAATCCAAAAGAATAAACTGGCAAGCACGATCAACTTATAGCAAGCAAACCTGCTGATTGGTTTACTGGTGTATACCTCCTGACTACATGAGAAATTTACACATAGCCACTTTCATTCTACGTTTACATGCAGTGTGACAATTTATTTTTTGAGTTTGCGATAAACGGAGTTCACTTGAACTCTGCGCATCACTGCATCCTGTAGTCCTGATGGAAGATTCAGCCGGAGACCGAAACAAACTGCAAAAAAGAAGTGCAAACACAGTCCTAGTTTACTCAGTCTAAACATTAGATATCTGCAATAAATCAGTCTCTATTTTTTTTTTATCTTTGCCACAGAAGAAAAGCCTACGTATGACCCTGCCGAAGTAGCCGACGATGTTAATGCGCAAGATTTCTTTTGACTCTGTGGATTACGATGGAGAGGCAGCTTATGGGGGCAAGGAGGCGGCACAGATGCCGAGAAGATGACGCCTATCGTCCTGGACCAAAAGCATTTACATACAGCGTGGGGAAAATAATAAGGTATTTTTGGTGGTATACAGGGGGAGTTAGGAGGTGATGGACACATTTGTGTAATGCAGGTGCTCAGAAAAGTGGTGGCATTGATTCACACACTAAAAAACCGGTGTCAGGTTCCCTTTAAACGTTTCAGGACTTACCGGCTCATCTTTTATAACTAAACACAAGTCTGCATCACTGCTCCTTGTGCCAAACCCGTTAAGTGACGAACCAACCAGGTACAGTCTGCTCTCTAGAAAAAGTACAAGAGGGTAAATATGATACAAGTACGACAATGGGCAAATAATAAAACTACAAAAACATTCAGGAAACTCTACTCTTTTATACATACGAGGAAATATTTGCTGAATTTCCCTCTGGAGTTCTGCCCGACAGATATCTTTCTTCTTCAAGTCAGAGACTTGCTGTTCACAAGCTTGAAACAAGTCCAGGATTTGCTGACTCAGCTGAGAGATAGAGCAGAGGAATAACTGGTATTATATAGCAGTCCCAAAAGACTTCCAATAGAGAGTGCACTCACATTGCTTCCTGATACAATGCAAATTTCTCTATGACTTGGATACACATGGTAGAAACAGTTTTAGGCTAGGTGCAGACAACCATGTATTATCTGATCCGATAGAATAGGAGCAATTATGCAAATCATACTATTATCAAAGTTTGATCATCTTCTCCATTCGTTCAGTTCGTGGAAATCAGACTGCACGCAGATGTCATCCGAGTGCAGTCCGATGGTTTCTACCGACTCACTGGCTTGCATGGACGGGCGTGATCCGAATATCGGATCAAACTTGGTCATACAGCATTTTTTTTCAAGCCGGTGTGGTCCAAGGAAAAAATATGACATGTGCATGGCCCCAGGCTAGATTAAAATTTGTCCAAATGCGATCTGATGTTTTGTCAGATTGCACTCTGACCGAAAATACGCTCGTCTGCACCTGCCCTTATGGTAACATCAGTGGCCCACTTTTTTTATTATCATGAATTTGGAAAACAAAAGGAGAATGGCATATCAATGTGCGTGCACTAAAGTTGATGCAAATCGATTTACAGGACCCAGTCAAGCGGCCAGATCGGTAAACTGCGGCCAACAGACACGAGCCTCAGGAATTGGTTTCCTTCTGATTAATCAGCCTTGTGTGAAGTCGTCATTGCGGCTTCACACACGTGACATTGGGCCAGACCAGCTAATCAAATGAAGAGCCGCTGATGCCGATAGGGAGGAGTTGATTCTCAGGGTTTCCATCCAACAGCCAAAGTATACGGAGCTGGCTTCTGAACTGGGTCCTGCAAATTGATTCGCACCAACTCTAGTTTGCATCTATTAATCTGATGCATTTAAAGTATGATAGTACACATAGCCGTACATTTAGATGTGCATACTTAATAAATGTGGGCCAGTATGTGGAAGACACCCAGAATAACCTATGGAAACACTTTGCAGATGTCAGATCTGAGCCTATGACAGCAGTTATGTAAAGTATGCATTTTCTAAGTAACTCTAAAATTATTAAGACATAGCGCCGTTTCCAGTTTTACCTTGTCATTAGCAACAGGCAAAGTGGTTTCTACGTCGTCAAATAACCAGGGATCAGCTGCGGATGAAACTTGACTATTTACATCAGAGATCGGAAGAGACTGCCGTAATGGCATCCCATCAAAGGAATAATAGAAGTCATCTCTTAAAGGCACTGACTGGTGAGCGATAGGTGAAGGCGACTGTGGAGGAGACTGAAACCTCTGCCTCTTCAGATCATACTGATTAATCCCCTCATCACTTCTCCTCCTGGAAGAAAAAGCAAAGAGAAAAGGAAAAACACAAAATGCATCTTACTACCCCAGACACCACCACCAGATGACGAGCTCACTGAAAGCTTCTATCTATGTGCATCATGGACAGTCATTGTGAGGGCAACACTTATATACATAGGTTCAAGTGAGGAAGCAAACTGGGGGAGGCTCTTACCGTAATAGTGATTCAATATGGAGAAACTGTTTAAGTAAAAAGGGTAATCTGGGCAAAAGAGAACCTAAATTCACTGTTCAAATCTTGACACTGCACATATGAGAAGATTTACTACAAGGCTATGATTAGAGCTTAAATTGCATTTCAGTCCAAATTTTACGGGCAAGAAATTCTGCAATATTAGCCTCTGTTCACATCTGCTTTCCATAATCCCCCTGCACCCAGCATATGCCAAAAAGTGTTCTTTTGGCAAAGGGTACGTTTGTATGAGTAGCCTTTTTGCCCCTTTCCATGTTGCTTTACAGAAAAACAGAGTAAGAACTGTTTTTTTTATCTTAAATTGAGTGAATGGCAGCTAAATGCCTATGCAGGGGCATGAGGACGGCGACCGAAGCAAAAAAACTGATGTGAACAGAGCCTAAGCCCCAATCTGATTAAGCGTTCATTGGGAGGAAGCGAGAAACCTACAGTATAAAAAAAAGGTAGCAAAACTCTGGGAAATTATTTTTGGGGATCAAGGACAAAAGCGCACAACAAATATATTACATTTTCAGTTTGCACCAAACAAGTTGGGCAGATAAATAGGATTCTTATAGGTGCCATGAGTGAAGTACTACATAGCAAACAATGTTACATGGCTTCAGAAGGATGGAGCTCAGCATTCAATCGCATTATAAAACCACAGGGAACATGGAGCCATTTCTATAAGGTAAAATGATGTAGGTGGCAAAAGGCTTAGCTTCGGAAATGGTTGAATAATGATAATCTATGGGTATGTCAGCATATGCCCAACACAGGAATGACAGACATGAACAAAGTCAAAGAAAGCCAGGCTTGATCCAGGTCGATGAGGGGAAAAAAAAAAAAAAAAAACAAGTTACATCTGGAAAGATTTTTTTTTACGCTATTTTGATTTAACAAGCAGCTGTAAGAGCTCCGTGGAGATCCTGATGTGCTTCACAACTGCATCCTCCAAGGACGCTCATCATCCAGGTGGTACACATGAGACATCCATATGCGGCTTGTGTAGAATGAAGAAAACACTAAGGCCAGGACCACAGGTAACAATCACTACATGAAAAGATAGATTACAAAAAAACGCCAATGACTGCTTACATAAGATGTCTCCATATAGATACAAGATGCAGCCACAACAACTCAGCAATGAAGAGCAGCAGAATTAGGAGCCTCTTAAGACAATAAGAACCACAGGTATCATTTTTGTCTCATGGTGCAATGGAAAAAACAAAAACACAAAATCTCACAACAAAGTTACAGCTCAGCAGAGAGGCCACGGTGAGACATGGAGAAATGGCAAAAGTGCACAAACACACAACACACGAGGTTACCTGCAAATGGCATGCACAAGTAGCGATATACAAACATGCAGGACATTTTCAAATCTAATACATTCATTACATTGTAGAAAAAAAACGCAGTATTTCACTGCATATTGCAGCCCCTCTGTTCCAAAGTTATGTCCCTCAGTTAAGAAGGAGCAAAGATTCCCTTCAACAACGGGTTGTGTGCCACAGAGCTTCTCTGTGGGAACCGTCTTGATGATTATAATTATGGCCAGTGTCAGAGGTGAAGATCTGTGATACACACCCAGTTGGTTAAATTGAAAATGTGAACCTTTGTTTCCAGAGGGTGTGGGTGGGGGGTTAACTGTGGACCCGAGAAGTAGAGCGGTAAAAGAAAATCTGTTCTAGTATCAGTACAGCAGCGCCAACTGGAGAAGGCACTCACTGAAAGGTCCTCTATAAAATCTGGAAAATCGTCGTGAACTGGCACTCATCCCGTTTCCGGCTATACTAGTCTATGGAAAACCAACATTTTTATGGAGAAAGAAAAATGAATAATAACGGTAATGAAAGGGATTTATCAATGTGACCACACCTATTTTCTGGTGCTAAAAACTAAAAACTTATGGCGCATATCATGCAAACACCATCACTGAATTTTTTTGGGTTTTTCCCACTGCTCGATTTTATTTTATTCTTTTATTTTATTTATTCTTTTAGTTTATTTATTAAGACTGGTGTAAAGTAGTCCAGCCCTAATAAATCCCCCTCAATGTGTCTACTGCTCAGAATATGGATACAGACAAAACTGTAAAAAGATACTGTAATTACAATTAGAATAACTCACACCAGCACCAGAGACATCATTGATGCCCAAATGTCAACTACTGAACAAAAAGACTTTTTATGGATGGTAATCCAGTCTTTATGGCTAGGATTGTACTTTTCCATAGAAGCAATCTGCAGTATGTTAGAGAATAGGATGCCAGTGTCTCTTATCTCGGAATAAGGCTGGTGCGGTCCATTGTTTCATGCCTGATCTAGACAAATGATTGCAAAGTTGTACACTGGTCCACGGCCAGTCCAGCACTAGTCCACGGCCAGTCCAGCACTAGTCCACGGCCAGTCCAGCACTAGTCCACGGCCAGTCCAGCACTAGTCCACGGCCAGTCCAGCACTAGTCCACGGCCAGTCCACACTAGTCCACGGCCAGTCCAGCACTAGTCCACGGCCAGTCCAGCACTAGTCCACGGCCAGTCCAGCACTAGTCCACCACGGCCAGTCCAGCACTAATCCATGGCTCTACGGCCAGTCCAGCACTAATCCATGGCTCTACGGCCAGTCCAGAACTAGTCCACCGCTCTAAGGCCAGTCCAGAACTAGTCCACGGCTCTACGACCAGTCCAGAACTAGTCCACGGCTAGTCCAGAACTAATCCACGGCTCTACGGCCAGTCAAGAACTAGTCCACGGCTCTACGGCCAGTCCAGAACTAGTCCACTGCTCTACGGCCAGTCCAGAACTAGTCCACAGCCGGTCCAGAACTAGTCCACGGCTCTACGGCCAGGCCAGCACTAGTCCACGGCTCTACGGCCAGGCCAGCACTAGTCCACAGCTCTACGGCCAGTCCAGCACTAGTCCACGGCTCTACGGCCAGGCCAGCACTAGTCCACGGCTCTACGGCCAGGCCAGCACTAGTCCACAGCTCTACGGCCAGGCCAGCACTTTTTGGTCAAATAAATGAGTACTCACAAATGGACAACTCAAGAAATTATTGTGGCGGGCAAATGTCTGACTGTCCGGATCATACAGTATCCATCTATGCACACATAAATGAAAAATAGAGAATACAACAAGTAGCTGATGTTGACAATTGGGGTTACTCACTTCCTGTTTTGGAATGGTGAAGGTGAAGAGACTGGATTGATTAAGGGGCTGTGGTTGCCAAGAACCCATGGTTGTGTGGTCACCGGCGGCATCATCAGGACATTCCCACTCATCAGCATCCTAGAGAGACTAAAAGAGTTTCATGTTATCAAACAAGGTGCATCCAACATACACAGATTATATTCACACTTCACAAAATATCAGGCGACCCTGCTTCTCATGTGATCCCTAAAGACAAATGACTACAAATGGGCCCAGTATAGTCAGATACAGTCAACAGCCCCCCCCCCCACTACTTTTAATCCTTCTGACTGAACGTAGCATGAAGCACAGTTAGAAGGGGGGTGAACACATGACTGTACGACTGAACTACATAGGGTTTGGACCAAAAAAATCTTTGCAAATATGGATACCAATGTAGTCAACCATTGGCAGTCACGTGCCTCTCATACAAACTGGCATCACCGCGAGGGCCAGTGATGGACAGTCAAATGTTAAAGCAGCAAATAAAAGCATCTGTGCTGGATCGGTAAGATAATTGAGAGTTTTCCACAAATTACACTTATCACACATCCACAGGAAAGTTTACAAGTGTCTGATCACTTGGACCCAAAGACCTCAGTCTCTGACACTCATTTCAAAGTCTATGGGATAGATGAGGATATCCTAGCAACATGCCCGGCTGTCTCTGTGCCACAGACATTGAATGGAGGCATTGTGTGCCTACATGACCACCGCTGGACTCAGATATTTCCACTGTGGTATTGCAGGCAGGATGAACTGGGGACTTCAAACCTAAAGCTCTAGTAAATGGTAGGGGTCCCAGTAATTATTTAGATATCAAAAAACTGACCGGCACATCCAAACATAGATCCAGTGTGAACAGGTGCTAAACCCAGAGTCACCAACTCATGCACATACAAGAAAAAAAGGGTAGCACACTGTAGCGCTATAGCTTGCAAACACGAAATATGAAAAATGAATAGCATCACTGCCTTAGAAATATGAAAAATTGAGAAGTCTTAGAGCATAAGATGGCCAAATTATGTGTGCCTGATAGCCACGTCAAGGCTCTTCTCGTATATCAGGACCTGATATACGAGAAGAGCCTTGACGTGGCTATCAGGCACACATAATTTGGCCATCTTATGCTCTAAGACTTCTCAATTTTTTATATTTCTAAGGCAGTGATGCTATTCATTTTTCATATTTCGTGTTTGCAAGCTATAGCGCTACAGTAATTATTTAGCACTTGTACTGTGGGTGATAAATATGCACTGACAGAAACCCTTTAAGGCCTCTTTCACACTTCAGTGGTCTGGCGTCAGTCCCAGTCCGCCATAGTGTTAAAATAACGGATCCGTTAAATGGTGAAATCTGATGCAGCGGATACGTTTTTAGACAAATCCGTCTTGATGGGGAAAGTGAACTTTTGAACCGTGGAAATGAGAGAGAGAGAGAGACAGGGTTTCTGCCCATTTTCAGCATACAAAAACGGATCAGTTGTCGGATTCCGTCAAAAACGGATGAGCACGGATCTGCCACCCATAGGCGACCATTATACAAAATGGCGGACGTGACGGATCCGTCATGGCTCGCCATATCGACGCACACAAAAAACTTTCAAGTGTCCGTTTTCAAATGACAACGGATGGCAAATTTTTGACGGATCTGTCATTTGACGGATCAAATGGACGACCATCCGTCACTAATGCAACTCAATGGGGAAAAAACGGATCCGTCCCAAAAAAAGGCGGATCCGGTTTTTTTCCACACTTTGGCGGATTTTGACTGACGTCGAACGGCTGAAGTGTGAAGAGGCCTTACTGAGTACTACACTGTTCACACATCCCAGAATTTTAGTGCACAACATTTGCAACTTTATAAAGTAGCAAAACAGTGGGTGAGAATTAGAATTCTCTTCCGCATGCTGCAGTATTTTTGGTGTACAAAATGTCCTGCGGTACAGAGTTTTTATTTCCTTAATCTGTAGCACGTCGATTAATGTTGTGGTAGAAATTTGGCCTTATTGTGAAACTTTCCAGAGAAGTCAATATCCACAATGTATTTTTGTAAATTTCGATTACCTGTGAGGCTACTGCAAAATCCACAATAAAAGTAAAACCTGAAAAACAAACAACACCGATGCTTCCTTCCCAATCACGGTGCATCCCGGCCTCCTGTGACGTTCTGTCCCACGTGACCATTACAGATAACATGTTAGTAGCAGTCACATGGCACGAAATGTCACCACCGGGGTTTGGGATCCACTATCATGGAAACAGCTAGTGGTGGAGAAAAAAAGAGCAGAGGCGAGTCAGAGAAAAATGGAGCCACAGGAAAATATCAAGCCTCACAATTTGGTCTAGATCTGGAGCTGTGGACATTTGTGGATAATATCCGCATGAAGTATGCAACATGTGAACATACCCCCCCACGTCTGCACGCACCGTGTCTCCCCCTCGCAGACACACACGTCTGCACGCACCGTGTCTTCCCCTCACACACGTCTGCACGCACCGTGTCTCCCCCCTCGCGCGCACACACACACACACACACACACAGTCTGCACGCACCGTGTCTACCCCCCTCACGCACACACACACACTCTGCACGCACCGTGTCTCCCCCCCTCGCGCACACAGTCTGCACGCACCATGTCTCCCCCCTCGAACACACACAGTCTGCACGCACCGTGTCTCCCCCCTCGAACACACACAGTCTGCACGCACCGTGTCTCCCCCCTCGAACACACAGTCTGCACGCACCGTGTCTCCCCCCTCGAACACACACAGTCTGCACGCACCGTGTCTCCCCCTCACGCACACGTCTGCACGCACCGTGCCCCCCTCACGTACCCACACCGTGTCTCCACCTCACGCACCCACACGTCTGCACGCACTATGTCTCCACCCCTCACGCACCCACACATCTGCACGCACTATGTCTCCACCCCTCACGCACCCACACGTCTGCACGCACTATGTCTCCACCCCTCACGTCTGCACGCACTGTCTCCACCCCTCACACACTCACACGTCTGCACGCACCGTGTCTCCACCCCTCACACGTCTGCACGCACCGTGTCTCCACCCCTCACGCACCGTGTCTCCACCCCTCACGCACCGTGTCTCCACCCCTCACGCACCGTGTCTCCACCCCTCACGCACCGTGTCTCCACCCCTCACGCACCCACCCACACGTCTGCACGCACCGTGTCTCCACCCCTCACGCACCCACACGTCTGCACGCACCGTGTCTTCACCCCTCACGCACCCACCCACAACGTCTGCACGCACCGTGTCTCCTCCCCTCACGCACCCACACGTCTGCACGCACCGTGTCTCCTCCCCTCACGCACCCACCCACACGTCTGCACGCACCGTGTCTCCACCCCTCCACGCACCGCCTCCCCACATGCGTCTGCACTCACGGTGCACACACGTCGTCTCCCCACCCCGCACACATCTTCACGCACCATCTCCCCACCCCGCACACATTATTATACATTTATCCATGGCGCTTTACATGTGAAAAGAGGAAATATAGACAAGTACAATAAACATGTGGGAGACAAGGGACACACAAGTACAGAAGGAGAGAGGACCCTGCCCGCGAGGGCTCAGTCTACACACATGGTGTCACCAGTCACCACCCCGCACACATCTGCACGCACCGTCTCCCCACCCCGCACACAGTCAGCTGCTCCTCTCACCTGGCATTCTTCTGGTAGGTGAGGTGGGCATGCAGCAGCTCGGGGCGCACAGCCAGCGGCACCTTACTGAGCAGCTCCCGGCCGGTGTGGTGCGGTATGGGCAAGGACGGGTGCGGACTGCGGCCCACACTGGGGGAGTTAGGGAACATGCTCCCCCGGATAGGGCCGCACATTAGCCTGTGGTCTGCCAGGCCGCCGGGGAGTGACTAGTGACTAATACAGACACTGTCCACAAGCTCCGGAGGAAATGGCGGCCACCAGGAAGAGAGATGGAGGGCGGCGACAAGCAGCAAGCGAGTCAGGGGGCGGCCGGCACTCAGGGCGGAGCGGGGAGGCATGGTAACCAAAACACGTCACGTGATCACTGTCAGTAAATCAGCTGCTACCCGAGCAAGTGTGTACTATACGGGTGGCGTCCACTACAGTGATGAGATCCTGTATGAGGATGCGCCCTCTTTGAGGAGGTCCCAAGCTGATGAGAGCGCCCCCTGCTGTGGATGAGGAACCACCCACTGCTGTGTGATCAGCTGCACCCCGCAGTATAAGGGGCCCCCTGCTGAGTGACGAGCCCCTGCTTGTGAGGAGCCCCCCTGCTGTATGAGGAGCCCCCTGCTTGTGAGGAGCCCCCCTGCTGTGTGAGGAGCCCCCCTGCTGTGTGAGGAGCCCCCCCTGCTGTATGAGGAGCCCCCCTGCTGTATGAGAGCCCCCCCTGCTGTGTGAGGAGCCCCCTGCTGTGTGAGGAGCGCCCCCTGCTGTGTGAGGAGCCCCCCTGCTGTGTGAGGAGCCCCCCTGCTGTGTGAGGAGCCCCCCTGCTGTTGAGGAGCCCCCCCTGCTGTATGAGAGCATCCCTCGCTGTGTGAGGAGCCCCCCTGCTGTATGAGGAGCGCCCCCTGCTGTGAGGAGCCCCCTGCTGTGTGAGGAGCCCCCCTGCTGTGTGAGGAGCCCCCTGCTGTGTGAGGAGCGCCCCCTGCTGTATGAGAGCCCCCCTGCTGTGTGAGGAGCCACCCCCGCTGTATGAGGAGCCCCCCCTGTGAGGAGCCCCTGCTGTGTGAGGAGCCCCCCCTGCTGTATGAGGAGCCCCCCTGTGTATGAGGAGCCCCCCCTGCTGTATGAGGAGCCCCCCCTGCTGTATGAGGAGCCCCCCCTGCTGTATGAGGAGCCCCCCTGCTGTATGAGGAGCCCCCCCTGCTGTATGAGGAGCCCCCCTGCTGTATGAGGAGCCCCCTGCTGTATGAGGAGCCCCCTGCTGTATGAGGAGCCCCCCTGCTGTATGAGGAGCGCCCCCTGCTGTATGAGGAGCCCCCCTGCTGTATGAGGAGCCCCCCTGCTGTATGAGGAGCGCCCCCTGCTGTAGTGAGGAGCGCCCCCTGCTGTGTGAGGAGCCCCCCTGCTGTATGAGGAGCGCCCCTGCTGTGTGAGGAGTCCCCTGATGTGTGAGGAGCCACCCCTCCCCTGTATGAGGAGGACCCCCTGCTGTATGATGAGTGCCCCCTGCTGTGTGAGGAGGCCCCCCGCTGTTGAGGAGCCCCCCTGCTGTTGAGGAGCCCCCCTTGCTGTATGAGAGTTGACGCTACCTGCTGTATGATGTGCATCCCTGCTGTGTGAGGAGCCACCCCCCCGCTGTATGAGGAGCCCCCCTGCTGTATGAGGAGCCCGCCACCGTGTGAGGAGCCCCCCTGCTGTATGAGGAGCCCCCCCTGCTGTATGATGAGTGTCCCTGCTGTGTGAGGAGCCACCCCTCCCCGCTGTATGAGGAGCCCCCCTTTCTGTATGAGTAGCCCCCCTGCTGTATGAGGAGCCCCCCTGCTGTATGAGGAGCCCACCACCGTGTGAGGAGCCCCCCTGCTGTATGAGGAGCCCCCCCTGCTGTATGAGGTGCCCCACCTGCTGTATGAGGAGCCCCCCTGCTGTGTGAGGAGTCCACTGCTGTGTGAGGAGCGCCCCCTGCTGTATGATGAGCGTCCCTGCTGTGTGAGGAGCCCCCCTGCTGTATGAGGAGCCCCCCTGCTGTATGATGAGCCCCCCTGCTGTATGAGGAGCCCCCCTGCTATGTGAGGAGCCACGCCCCCCGCTGTATGAGGAGCCACCCTGCTGCATGAGGAGCCCGACGCCGTGTGAGGAGCGCTCATCATACAGCTGGGGCGCTCATCATACAGCAGGTGGCGCTCCTCATACAGCAGGGGCGCTCATCATACAGCAGGTGGCGCCCCTCATACAGCAGGTACCGCTCATCATACAGCAGGAGGGGGCTCCTTATACAGCAGGGGGGCTCCTCATACAGCAGGGGGGCTCCTCATACAGCAGGTGGGGCTCATACAGCAGGGGGCGCTCTCATACAGGGGGGGCTCCTCAAACAGCAGGGGGGCTCATACAGCAGGTGGGGCTCCTCATACAGCAGGGGGGCTCCTCATACAGCATGGGGGGCTCCTCATACAGTAGGGGGGCTCATACAGCAGGTGGGGCTCCTCATACTGCAGGGGGGCTCCTCATACAGCAGGGGGGGCTCCTCATACAGCAGGTGGGGCTCCTCATACAGCAGGTGGGGCTCCTCATACAGCAGGGGGCGCTCCTCATACAGCGGGGGGCTCCTCATACAGCAGGTGGGGCTCCTCATACAGCAGGGGGTGCTCCTCATACAGCAGGGGGCGCTCCTCATACAGCAGGGATTCTCCTCATACAGCAGGGGGGCTCCTCATACAGAGGGGGCGCTCTTCAAAACCAGGGAAGGAGTCCTGAGGAGATCATTTGCATATTTCCAGTTTATTCTGGAATTTTGGCACGTATTTCACCGCTTTGATATCTCTTTAACAATAAGACAGGAGCCACTTGGTGAGCTGCATTTCTTGGTACATGTTCACGGACTTACCAGTGGAAAAGCCAAATTTCACATGCCACAAATGCAAGCTTGTGTCCCTGTTGGAGGAAAAGTTGCAAAATCTGTAAGAGAGGTTATCTACGTTGAAAATCATTAAGGAAGGTGAAGAGTTCTTAGACAGAGCAGAATTATCTCTTCATGTTACAGAAAGAGAAGACATTCGAAGTGCACCTGAAGAAACAGAGGAATGGAAGCATGTGACCCAAAGAATCAGGAGAATCGTGAGGCAGTCAGCACCCATACTGCTCAGGAACCAGTACCAGGCTCTCACGCAGGAGAATAATAAAGAAATACATCAGGATAAGACTTTGACCAAAAACAACAACCTTGCACACCCTCAGAGTCCTCCTGGATGGAGAAAGAAAAATGTGAAGAAGAAACTGCAGTCCGGATATAACCTCAAGAGAAATGTGCTGTCTTGCAGGTGCAAAGATTAATGATGTGTCTGACAGGATATCAGGACTCTTCAGACCTACAGATGACTACCCATTCCTGCTAATACATGTGGGGACAAATGATACCGCAAGAAACGACCTGGATACCATCTGCAGTGACTTTGAAAGCTTAAGAAAGTGAAAGAACTGGGAGCGCAGGTGGTCTTCTCTTCCATCCTTCCAGTGGATGGCCATGGAACAAGGAGGTGGAATAAGATTCTGCAGGTGAACAATCGGCTACGTCGATGGTGCCGTCAGCAAGGATTTGGATTTCTGGATCACGGAGTGAATTACCTATACGATGGACTACTTGCTAGAGATGGGGTACACCTTACGAAGACTGGAAAACGTGTATTTGGAAGTCGCCTTGCTACACTCATCAGGAGAGCTTTAAACTAGAACAATGTGGGAAGGGAAGCAAAAGGCCAGAAAAATCCATACAACTGACAAATGCTATTAAGAACTCTGCTATTAGAAGAGGAAGGGAAGAACAAAGACCAAAAAATCTAAATAATAAAAATATTGGAGAAAGAGAAACCAATCACAAACTAAAATGTTTCTATACGAATGCACAAAGCATGGGCAACAAACAAGGAGAATTGGAACTACTAACGCAGGAAAATAAATATGATGTCATTGGAATCACTGAAACTTGGTGGGACGATACACATGATTGGAATACAAGGCTAGAAGGATACAACTTATTTGCAAGAAAGAGACTTGATAAACGAGGAGGAGGTGTCGCATTGTTTGTTAGAAAAGCGTATATCTGCACAGAGATTGAAGCTTCAGAGACTGGGAGTTCTGTGGAAACTGGGTAAGAATACAAGGAGAGAACAATGGAAAGGACACCATTGTAGGCATTTACTACAGGCCGCCTGTGCAAGCTGAAGATATGGATGAACTCTTTATGCATCAAATGGCCAAGTTCTCCGAAAAATATGACATAGTGGTCAAAGGAGATTTCAACTATCCAGACATTTGTTGGGAGTCTCTCAGGCAAAACTAACAGGTCATTAAATTCTTATCCTCTCTTGCTGTCAACTTTATCTTCCAAAAGGTAGGGATGAAAACAAGGGGATCTGCTACCTTGGATCTAATCCTTATAAGCAGGAAGGAAATGGTTGAGGAGGTAAGAGTGGCTGGGACCCTAGGAGGTAGCGACCATGCTATTTTAGAATTTTGGATAACTAGAGGAGGAAGACCTGAGAAGACTCAGACTTCAAGGTTAGATTTCAGAAAGGCAGATTTTAAGGGACTCAGAAAGAGAATCGGAGGGATCCAATGACTGGATATCCTTAAGGACAAAAATGTCCAGGAAGGATGGGAAATCTTGAAAAATGAGATTCTCAAAGCACAATCATTAACAATTCTGAATAGAGGGAAGAATAGGAAGCCTTTAAGGAAACCAGGATGGATGAACACAGAAACCAGCATTTAAGGAAACCAGGATGGATGAACACAGAACTTAAACACATGCTAAAAGGAAGAGTGAAATGTTTATCAAATGGAAAGAGGGAGGCATATCTAAAGAACAATATAATGCTGTTTGCAAAACCTGCAGGGCACAAATCAGATTAACTAAAGCTGACAATGAATTAAGGCTTGCAAGAGACGTCAAAAGCAATAAAAAAAGATTGTGGGGATATGTCAAAAATAAAAGAAAAGTCAAAGATACTATAGGATTTTTACAGGATGAAAATGATGAAATAGTAAGAAAGGATGTTGAGAAGTCCGAACTTTTAAATTCCTATTTTGCATTTGTTTTCTCTCAGAAAGGAAATGTAACATCAACTGATCTTCACTGTCCTATTAAAGAAATAGGAGAATCCAGGAAATCCATAAACAGAAAGATAGTGAGGAAACACTTAGCTAACCTAAATGAATTCAAGTCTCCAGGTCCAGATGAATTACACCCCAGAGTACTGAAGGAGATTGCAGAAGAAATTTTTGAACCACTCTCCATAATCTTTGAAAATTTTTGGAGAACAGGAGAAGTCCCAGAAGACTGGAGAAGAGCAAATGATGTTCCTATCTTCAAAAAGGGGAAGAAGGTGGACCCAGGAAACTATAGGCCGGTAAGTTTGACTTCTATACCAGGAAAGATCTTTGAGCAAATTATTAAACTACATGATGTAAGTACCTGGATAAGAATGAAGTGATTAACCAGAGTCAGGATGGGTTTGTAACTAATAAGTCATGTCAGACTAACTTAATTTCCTTCTATGACAGAATCACTGACTGGGTGGATCAGGGAAATGCTGTAGCTATAGTATAGCTTGACTTCAGCAAAGCATTTGACAAAGTATCTCACACAATCCTTATTGAAAAAAGTATGGAATGGAAAAGGCAACTGTTAGGTGGATTCATAACTGGCTTAGTGATCGGACACAAAGAGTGGTCGTAAATGGCTGCACATCCAGTTGAAGAATGTCTCAAGTGGGGTACCACAGGGCTCTGTCCTGGGCTCTGTATTGTTCGACATCATTATCAATGATTTAGATGAAGGAATTGAGGGTAAACTGATTAAATTTGCTGATAACACAAAGCTAAGAGAGATAGCTAATACGATGTGTACCTTGGTTACCAGCTCCCTGCATCAGGGCGCTGGTATCCAAGGTACACTGCGGGTAACTAAGCGATGTTACCCGCAGTGTCGCTGTGCTGATCGCTGCACTGAGCTGCCTGTTTGGCAGCTCAGCAGCGATCATGTAGCGATACACCAGCGATCCTGACAAGTGCATATCGTCGGGATCGCTGGTGTATCGCTATGTGAGACCCAGGCTTTAGGCCATTTTTGTGCATTGCAATGATGACTGCACGTGTTT
The DNA here is from genome assembly GCA_033576555.1 of Oophaga sylvatica. Lineage (NCBI taxonomy): Eukaryota > Metazoa > Chordata > Amphibia > Anura > Dendrobatidae > Oophaga > Oophaga sylvatica. Next base: position 925,874,472 of record JARQOD010000001.1, on the reverse strand, counting down.
CTTTAGAGATAACCATGGTTAACAGAAGAGAAACAATTATGCCAAGCACCAGCCTCCTTTTAAAGTGTCCAGTGGTGTCATTCTTACTTAATCATGACAGATTGATCTCCAGCCATGTCCTCATCAACACCCACACCTGTGTTAATGGAGTAATCACTGAAAAGAGGTTAGCTGGTCCTTTTAAGGCAGGGCTGCAATGATGTTGAAATGTGTTTTGGGGGATAAAGTTCATTTTCTAGCCAAATATTGACTTTGCAAGTAATTTTTGTTAAGCTGATCACTCTTTATAACATTCTGGAGTATATGCAAATTGCCATTAGAAAAAGTGAAGCAGTAGACTTTGTAAAAATTAATATTTGTGTCATTCTCAAAACTTTTGGCCATGGCTGTACATCGACGCCAGATGTAATTGGACATACACCTTCTAAAAAGTTTAAATTTTGTATTGTCAGTCCACATTGTATTCTGCCAGAAGACTTGGGGATCATCAAGATGTTTTCTGGCAAAAATGAGAAAAGCCTTTATGTTCTTATTGCTCAGAAGTGGTTTTCGCCTTGAAACTCTGCCATGCAGGCCATTTTTGCCCAGTCTCTTTCTTATGGTGGAGACATGGACAATAATTTTAACTGAGGCAAGTGAGGCCTGCAGTTACTTGGATGTTGATGTTGGGTCTTTTGTGACCTCTTGGATGAGTCATCCCTTCACTCTTGTGGTAATTTTGGTCTGGCTGCCACTCCGGGGAAGGTTCACCTCTGTTCCATGTTTTGCCATTTGTGGATAATGGCTCTCACTGTGGTTCGCTGGAATCTCAAACCTTTAGAAATGGCTTTATAACCTTTTCTAGTCTGATAGATCTCAATTACTTTGTTTCTAGTTTGTTCCAGAATTTATTTGGATCGCGGTATGATGACTAGCTTTTGAGAAGCTTTTGTTCTACTTCACTTTCTCAGGCAGGTTCTGTTTAAGTGATTTCTGATTAACAACAGGTGTAGCAGTAATCAGGCCTGGGTGTGGCTAAGGAATTTGAACTCAGCTTCCCAAAGATGTGATAAACTACAGTTAATTTATGTTTTAAGGGGAGTTCGGTTTGGACTTCTGTAGATTTGGACTTCTTTTTCCATAAATAATAAAGACAGACCTTCATTTTAAAACTGCATTTTGTGATTACTTGTGTTATCTTTGTCTAATATTTAAATTTGTTTAGTGATCTGAAACATTTAAGTGTGGCAAACATTGAAAAGAATAGGAAATCAGCAAGGGGCAAACACTTTTTCACACAATTGTATCTATCACGTGCTGGGGACTCAGATTTTGAGAGTTGACTCTCTCATGGGACATGTTGTTTTAACTCAATATTTTCTGACATTTTACGCCATTTCCACCACTATTCAAAAGTGTGCCTGTATTAATAAGAAAATTAGTTTCCAAAGAAAAATGTTGCTGTCATGACTCTGTTGTCAGATAGCCCCGGAGCCAGGGACTCCTTCCCTATCCCTCGCTTGGAGTGCCCTAGCTATCCCTGCTCCCCAAATTACTTCTAATGGTGAAGACGCTGGTTTCACTACCTTGCTGAGCTCCTGAATCCGCCCTAACGCCGGGGTCACACTTGCGAGAAACTTGCACAAGTCTCGCACCTCAATACCCGGTACTGCCGCCGGCACTCGGACTGGAGCGTTCAACTGCATAGAAATACATGCAGCCACACACTCCGGTCCCGAGTGCCGGCGGCAGTGCCGGGTGTTGAGGTGCGAGACTCGTGCGAGTTTCTCGCAAGTGTGACACCGGCCTAAGGCTACTTTCACACTTGCGTTTTTTGGCGCAGCGCATCTTGCGCTATCAGACGCATGCGCAATGTTCCCCTATCTTTAACATGGTGGGCGCAGGGTCTAGCGCTTGCACGCGTTCATCTGCGTTTGTCGTGCGCTGCGCATTTTCCCGGTGTGCACCCATGCGCGCTAGACGCTACATGTTGCACTTTTTTTTTCGGCCAACCACTTTAAAAAAACGCGTGCGCACGTGTGCGCATGCTATGCGCAAAAAACATTGCAGTCTATGGGGGCGCTGGCATGCGCATGGCTTTGCGCTCGTCAGCGCTTTTGCACGCACACGATTTTTCTGTAAATAATGGAGCCAGAGATGATGGAGCCAGAGATGATGGAGACAGAGATGATGGAGCAGAGATGATGGAGCCAGATGATGGGAGCCAGAATGATGGAGCCAGAGATGATGGAGCCAGAGATGATGGAGACAGATGATAGATGATAGAGACAGATGATAGAAATGTGACACATAGACAACGCATGCGCCAAAAAAACGCAAACGCATGCAAAAATGCATGAAATCGCAGACAAACGCTGCGTTTTTTTGTCGAAATGCGCATGCTGATGCGACTAAATATCGCAGCGTTTACAAGCGTTTGCATGCGTTTTTTTAATGCGCTTCATGTGCGCTCGAAACACACGAAAGTGTGAAAGTAGCCTAAGCCTGTTCCTTCCCCTCACCCAGGAAAGAGGGTAGTAGAAGTATATAGAAATACACCAAACAGACTAATTTTGAAACAAAATTATTTTTCGTTAGGAAGTTATAAGGGTTAAAATTTGACCAGTGATTTCTCATTTTTACAGCAAAATTTACAAAACCGTTTTTTTAAGGGACCACCTCACATTTGAAGTCACTTTGAGGGATCCATATTGCAGAAAATACCCAAAAGTTACACCATTCTAAAAACTGCACCCCTCAAGCTGATAAAACCATATTCAAGAAGTTTATTAACCCTTCAGGTGCTTTACATGAATTAATGGAATGTGAAAGGAAAAAATTAACATTTATCTTTTTTTCACTAAAACGTAACTTTAGACTTTGTTTTATTTTCACAAGGGTAACAGGAAAAAATTAACCCCAAAATTTATAATGCAATTTCTACTGAACATGCTGATACCCAATATATGGGGAAAAACCACTGTCTGGGCGCACGACAGGGCTCGGAAGGGAAGGAGCGCCATTTGACTTTTTCAAACCTAAATTGACTGGAATTGAGATCGGACGCCATGTCGCGTTTGGAGAGCACTTGATATGCCTAAACAGTGGAAACCCCCGACAAGTGACCCAATTTTGGATTCTAGACCCCCCAAGGAACTTATCTAGATGTGTAGTGAGCACTTTGAACCCCAAGTTTTTTTAAATTAGAATTCATTAGCCTTCTGACTGAGCACTCCGCCTCTTAGCCTCAGGCACTTTTAATCACAGCAGGACCACTACCCCTCCACAGAGATATAGATGTCAGTCTAAAGGGTAAGCCACACTAAACGAGATCGCTAACGACATCGTTAACGACATCGCTAATACGTCACTATTTAGCGATCTCGTTAGCGACGTCATTGTGTGTGGCATGTAGCAACGATGTGGCCCCTGCTGTGATGTCGCTGATCGTTCACTAGCGTTCTGGACCGTTTTTTGATCATTGGCGTCCCGCTGGTGAGCCTGAATCACTGTGTTTGGCACCTTTTGTGAGCGATGTGCGACCTCGTTGATGACGCATTAGTCAGCGGCGCAGGCGGGACTGGGTTTTCTTTAGTTAACGCCTTTCAGCTCCGATTGGTGACCACAACATCACCTCAGCTATAATAACTGCGCCCCCATCCATTGTTTCCAGAGCGCTTTGTGGGTGACTCCAACGGTGCTTTGTGCGTTGTTGCGAGGATAATATCGTGTGTCGGAGTTTTGCGATCCTGTTTGTGGCGCAGTGGTGGGTTTTGCGATCCTGTCTGAGTCGCTAGAGCGCTTCATCTTTCCCATTTGGATTTGGATCTTCAGGATATTTGGATTCAAGGTACATATTGTTTGTGATGTTGTTTGATACGTTTTTTGACCTTATTTTTTTTTCGTCTGCTTTATTTATTTTACACCCCCCACCATTTTAGGCATTTGTAAACTGTATTTTAAATGTTAACTGAAAAGTTAACAAAACATTTTTTTTTTTATATATATTTATTTTATTCTTTATTTTATTTTGTTTAAACACTTTAGTAATAGTAATTAATTAGTAATTAACTTTTCTCTTCTTTACCGTACAGGTTGCACATAATGAACCTGACCACCGCGGAGCGTGTGATTGTGGCAGTTGCATTATCAATGGAGGCAGATCGACAAGAAGAGGCGCGGGTGGAAGAGAGGCGCTCCAAATGAAAGCGTCGCATGTGGACCAGAGAATGGCTGGAGCAGAGGTCCAAATTCACCCACATGCATCTAGTGAGGGAGTTGCAGGAGAAGAATCCGCAGGATTTCCGGAATTATCTACGGATGTCGGAGGATTCATTCAAGCTCCTACTGGAAACTGTGAGGCCACTCATTGAACGGCAGGATACCCGGATGCGTGCAGCTGTTTCAGCAGAGGAACGTTTGGCAGTAACGCTGCGATTTCTGGCAACCGGACGTTCAATGAAGGATTTGCAATTTTCTGCTGCTGTTTCTCGATCGCTGCTTGGAGTACTAATTCCGGAGACATGCAACGCCATCGTCCGCAGTTTACGGAGCTACATGCCATTTCCAAAATCAGTGGTGGAATGGCAAATTATCGCCTCTGATTTTGAACGGATTTGGCAGTTCCCAAGCTGTGGTGGTGCCTTGGATGGCAAACATGTGCGGATCACGCAACCAGCCAACAGCGGATCCTTTTTTCATAATTACAAGGGCTGCTTCAGCATGATCCTCATGGCCCTTGTTAATGCCAATTATGAATTTATTAACGTTGATGTTGGCATTGATGGAAGGACGATGCGAAGGCCGGCCGAGACAAGTACTGCCACTACTTTAATGGGCCTGGTGCAGTGAGTTGGCAGCATCAAATCTAGTTTGCTTTTGAGAATGTTTTTTCTTTTGTCTTTTTTTAACAATCTTTTTATAATAAAAAATTTTATTTTAAAAGTGCATTCGTGTTTTTTTTCAATTATTTTACCAATATGGGAGAAGGGATAATGATGTGTGAGATGTGGGGAGGGACTAATGGGGATGGCAACGAGACATGTTACCAGCACCTGTAGTTTTTAAAATCTTTTCTAATGCTTTTGTTGTCTATATATTTTTTTACATTGTATCTACTTGTCACACACGGGTCATGGGAGTACCATCAGTCATAGGAGTTCATTGTTAAAAAAAATAAAAAGAAAAAAATGTAAAAAATTTACAATTATTTTAAAGGCCCATGGTCTCACTAGCGTTCAAACCTTATAATTAAAAATAACACATAATACACCACAGCTGCATATATAAAGTTTAAATATATAATATATATTTTTAGTCATATATGAAAGATTAAAAAATTGTGATAAAAATAAAAAAAACATTTGGGAGGTAAAGGTCAACATTCACCAGGGAATCCTTTGTGTCACAGTTGCGTTCTCAAATCCGACGCAAGACGCCACAGCGATCGCAAGGTGACGATTCTCGCATGGTGCCCCAGCTATTCACAGATATGCGACGCCACTGCGATCGTAAGGTGACGATTCTCACATGGTGCCCCAGCTATTCACAGATATGCGACGCCACTGTGATCGCAAGGTGACGATTCTCACATGGTGCCCCATCTGCACAGACATGAGACGCCACTGCGATCGCAAGGTGACGATTCTCACATTGTGCCCCTGCTATGCACAGATATGAGACGCCATTGCGATTGCCTAGCTTGGAACCATCATCTTGCGATCGCAACAGTGTCTCATATCTGTGCTTGGCTGGGCGCATGGCTGCTGCGGTCACTTTGCGATCACAATACCGTTTTGCGTCTCAAGTGCGGCCGCACGTATGTACGCACGCTGTGACGTCATGGTGCTGGCATCCCCCAATACGGTGTTGTTTGCAATGGCAGCGAGAGGGGCAAAGTGGGCAGATGAGGAGGTCCGTTTTTTAATTAAAAAACGGACCAATGGGACTACCACTGCAGGCTACCTGTGGCGCATCCTATGCGCCACAAAAAGGTATGCCTGCGGAAAATCCAGCGGGGCCTGGCGAGGCGCTTTGATGTGCAGCGGACCACCACCCAGATCCGCAAAAAGCTGGCGGACCTTCGCTACCGCTCCCGCGAGAGGGTCGCCAGCATCCAGGCCCAGTTACGCAGGCCTCTGAGTGAGTATTGATGAGGGTATCTGGGGAGGTTATGTTTTGTGGGTTATCTACCTATATCAATGCACCCGCAGTGATGGGAGTACCGGCAGTGATGGGGCAGGCAGTGATAGGAGTACCAGTCGTGAGGGGGTTTACAGGCATAGATGGAAGTACTGGCAGTAACGGGAGGACCAGTAGTGATGGGAGTACCAGCAGTGATGGGGCAGGCAGTGATGGGAGTACCAGTCGTGAGGGGGTTTACAGGCATAGATGGAAGTACTGGCAGTAACGGGAGGACCAGTAGTGATGGGAGTACCAGCAGTGATGGGGCAGGCAGTGATGGGAGTACCAGTCGTGAGGGGGTTTACAGGCATAGATGGAAGTACTGTCAGTAATGGGAGTACCAGCAGTGATGGGGCAGGCAGTGATGGGAGTACCTGTAGTGAGGGGCTTACAGGCATTGATGGAAGTACTAGCAGTGACGGGGTTAGTAGAAGGAGTATTTGACTGAATTGTATATTTTATTTACAGCACCACCTTCACCAGCTGCTGCAGCTCCACCGTCCCCAGCTACCCCTCCACCTCCATCACCTACCCCTCCACCTCCATCATCTCCGTACCTGTCTACCCCTTCCTCTGCAGCAACCCCCCCTCCACAGTTGGGGTCATCCAGCCCTTCCCCTGGAAATGGCTTCTCTCCAGTGTCACCCCGTGACATGGATGCAGGCTCCCCTTCAGGTAATTTACGCACATTATATAAGCTTCAGAAAAGTTTGAGAACTTTGTTAGGTCTTATGTGTAATGGCTGTTGTGATATAATTTTTTTTCTGTGTTTCCCTAGCCGGCGGAGCAACAGGTTCTGGGTGGGCGGTCAGCGGGTCGTCTGACGAAAACCGTAAGTGTTAATAAACATAACATGTACATGTTGATGTTGCAACAGAATTCACTATTAACTGTTACCTTTACCTCCACAGAAATCCCCACTGCCCAGGACCTGTTGCTGTCACACCGCCGGCTGATGGAACAGCGCGGTGGCAGCGATGCAAACTGCCATGGGAGCTCTGCATGACCACGGGGTGATGCTGGAGAGGGTAGTGGCTGGACTCCAGGGCCCTCAGTAATTTTTTTTTATTATTATTATTTTGTATTGTTGCATTGTTTTTTTGTTTTTTTTTAATTTTTTTGGCTGGCCTCCTGACGGGGGTGCAGTCAAATTTTTTTTTTTTTTTTTGTATTATTGTATTGTTTTTTTACTTTTGGTTTACATTTTCATATATATGAATATAATATATATGATATATTTAAAGTTTATATACGCAGCTATGGTGTATTATTTTTTAGTATAAGGTTTTAGCACTAGTGTGACCAGGGGGCCTTTAAAAGAAATGTTGTTAATTTTTTAAATTTTTTTCATTACATTTTTTACCTATGCTGGAACTCCTATGACTGCTGGTACTCCCATGACCCCGTGTGTGACAAGTAGATACAAGTAGATACAACATTTTAATAGTTGACAACAAAATTGTTGACATCACATAAGAATAAAAGAACACAATTCATTAGATAAATAAGATTTTTATTAAAAAAGGTAACAATGTTAAAAAAATATAGACAGCAAAAAACTTTTGTAAAAAATTTTAAAAACTACAACTGCTGGTAAGATGGATCGTTGCCATTACCACGTTGCCTCTGCGGTGTCTAAAAATAAGGTGGAGCAACAACGTTTTGGTTTGGTGGATTTATCCCAATTGGGTTCGGCACAGGATTGTGCGGCCATGAGTAGTCCGGGTACTGCGGTCTTGGCATGACGAATGTGATCGCTTAACCAGCATTTTTTTCTTAGAGCTAGCATTTTTCTAAAGTTCAGAGGCATTGTTTTCTTTTTAACTGACAGGTTGACGTGTACCAGAAGACAAGATAAGATGTTCCTCATTTTTAGTCAATACAATACATTCCTCCTCGCCTGAGAAGAGACGCTCTTTGCTAAACAGGGCCAAAAGCCAAGAATGGAATTTTTAAAGTGAAACTAACATTTTATGTTTTAGTTGTATTAACTGCCATATATGGTAATTCCGCTTCCTGCTTCAGGGGTGTATATGAATCCCTTTGTTAGCAATAAAGCAGAGCTTATGGACGCATCCTTTGGTCTGTGTCTTATTCTCTCTGGTACCACATTCCGAGGAGGAAAGGGTTAACGAGAAAACAGCGACGACAACTGGCGCCTGAACAGGGACTGAGTTATTCTATTCTGAGGAAGCCCGACCGGTCCGGAGACGTGGGATGAGCGGAGCCTTCTGTTGGTGATATACACAGCGCTGGGGTAAGAATACTTATTATATTCTACCTAAAATCTATATCACTGTATAGTGGACTCCCTCTTCCCCGAGCGGTCGGCTTTCCAGGTAAATCACAGGTATTCCTGGCTCAGGTCCCTTTGAACCAGTAGACCTTCAGATTAATTGTCAGTCCTGCCTTTCCTCCTTTGAATAATGACAGTATGGATCCAATGATTGTGTTGTGGTTTTGTCTTGGTGTCTGTGTGATTGGATTGTTCATTTGGTTGGCGTACAAATCTTGGAAAGCGAGCAGTGGAATGGTTCAGAAACCTTTGTGGCCCATTGTCTAAGTGACGCAACTGTCTTGGTGACAGAGTCTTGGTGACGCAATTGTCTTGGTGACAAACTTGTCTTGGTGACAAGAGAATCTCTTCTAGGTGAGGAGATACAAAAATGGGGGACCAAAACACCAAGGAAGGTGTTTCTGCTAAAGATTTAGTTGTGCGCAGAGAGTTGCGTAAAGCAGGCATGAATGAATGAACGAAGAATTGAACAGTGAAAAATGGAAAAGGTTCTTTAGCTCACATCATGGATGGTTGAGAGACAAAGGTCTGTTGAGAACAGTGAACCTGTGGATGAGTGCGTGTGATTACTTAGAGGGAAAGACTGAGGAATTAGGAGACGGACGTTACAGACTAACAAAAACAGGGACGACTGATTTACCCTCCTGTTTGCCCCCTACGTTACCTCCACCCAGTATCAGACCTTCCCACAGACTTCCCATGAACCAAACTGTTGGGTCTGCCCCAGGTGTGGACAGCAGAATCCCCTGACGGTAGATGTCTGTGTAGGTTGCGGTGGACCCAGACCTCCCCCGGCCAATTTATTTCCAATGAGGACAGTAGTGGTACCTGGTACCCCGGGTGCTGCGGGAGGTGAGGTAGACGGACTAGCTCCAGGCGCCCCCCGGACAGTAGTGTTGTACAGACCATGGAGCCCTACAGAGCAGTTGCTCTAATAAAGCAACTAGACAGGATCTGGAAGCACTTATAAAAGGGAAATTGGCAGATGAAGCTAGATACAATAGACTGATAGATGAGACATACAAGTGTTATGTTGGTAGGACCGGACCTGACAATGCAGAAGTCAGTGACAGCAAGCAGAGAGATAAGGGAGGGGGGAAGTGCTGGCAGCAGCGAGATGGCATTTTGCTTTAGACCAAGGTCACTCTACAGATAAGGAAGCTGCAGGCTGAGGGAGAGCACACTCACAAACTGCGCAGCGGCACGACTTACCCCTCCCATCAGGCATTCAGCGTAGAGACGCAGAGCCAGAGTGCAGTAGTTTTCAGATTTCTAATCACCTTTGTTAAATAGGTTTTTGGAATAGACACAGTACGTAAGAATCGAAGGGCTAGGCATGTGAATAGAAGGTCAGAGTACGTGAGAAGCAAATAGACAGGCAGCCTTTACGCTGCATAATGCGTTTTTGTTATTTGAAAGGCAACGGGGAAGTTTGTTAATAGATTACCATCTGCTATAAAAGAGCAGTGGTGCATCGTGTAGAAGGTACAGCAAGTTAATTTGAACGGACCAGGAAGTGATTTTTTTTTATGTGAATAAGATTGAAAAGGTGTTAAATCGTCTGTTAGAAAAAGATCACTGACATGTCACAAGAGCAGAATTCAGAGTCACACACATCACATGTCCATCATGTGGAGACTCGGGACAGGTATCTGTTTCCTGGTTTTGATCTTTTTAAGCTAGTTTTTTTTTCTGGCTACAAGCTGTAGCGTGAAAGTTCTCAGGCATTCAGACTGAACTAGATAATAATTTTATTTTTTTTTGATACGTGATTTCAGTGCCTGTAGAGACTGCCAGTCTGCAGGAGATACTGGAAAGATGGAAAATGCCAAAAGTAGTTGTTCTGCAATATGTTGATGACTTACTGATTTGTGCCCCCTCCAGGAAACAGTGTCGCACTGCAATATTACTCATGTTGTTTCTGTACCAAGCTGGATGTAAAGCGTCAAAGGATAAACTTCAGTTTTGTAAATCTTCAGTTATCTTCTTGGGACATTGCATTACACCAGGGGCGCGACATCTGACCAGCGCTCGCAAAGAAGCTGTACAGAACTTTCCTATGCCTGTTAATGTTGCCACTCTTAGGACATTTCTTGGACTGGTTTCATACTGCAGACAGTGGATACATGCTGTGTCAATCCTCATGCAGCCTCTCTATGACTGTATCACCATTGTGCCTTTTAAACTAACTCCTGAAGGTATAGACTGTTTTTTTTTTTTTTATTCTCTCAAAAACAGGATTGTGGCAGCTCCAGCGCTAGGAACCCCCAACTATGAACTACCATTCACCCTGTATCTCCACGAACAGCAGGGACATGCGACAGGAGTATTGACTCAGTTACATGGTGACAATCAAAGGCCTGTAGCCTATTTCAGTGGAAGACTAGATGCAGTGGCTAGAGGTGCCCCGTCCTGTGTACGGGCAGTACATGCTGTAGGACTATTGCTCCACAAATCGTCAGACATTGTTTTTTGATCACCCATTGACAGTACTTACACCTCATGATGTATATACCATACTGAACCAGGTGCAACCGGCACACCTTTCAGCTGCACGTCACCTTCGATTGCAATGTGCACTTTTAATGCCTCCAAATGTTTCTTTGCAGAGATGTACCACACTTAATCCTGCCACATTGTTGCCTCTCTCGGATCTAGGGGGGAGGTCAGGTACGGTATTGTACAAAGAAGATCCAAGAGAGGAGATTCCTCATGATTGTGTTTAGCTTATGGCACAGGAAACAGCAGGCCTACCCACAGTGTTTGAAACTGAAAGACTTAATGCTGATTTTGAATTTTTTTGTAGATGGATCTCGCCACCAAGATGACTCAGGTACCTTCCACACCGGGTATGCCATCGTCTCCCTGAATGCAGTGATCAAAGCAGAACCAATGCTCCCACATCAGTCGGCCCAGGAGGCTGAACTTAAGGCTCTGACCGAGGCCTGTAAGATAGCTGAAGGTAGAATTGTTAACATCTACACAGATTCTAGATACGCATTCGGTATAGCTCATGATTTTGGTCCAATTTGGAAATCTAGAGGATTCCTGACGGCAGCAGGACATCCCATTAAAAATGCTGACGCAGTCCAGCAATTAATTGATGCATTACAATTACCAAAAGAAGTAGCTGTCATAAAAGTTAAAGCACATACCAGATGCACTGATCAGGTGAGTAAAGGAAACGCAATGGCCGATGCAGCAGCAAAAACAGCAGCCAGTAGACCACTCCAAGGGGTAACGATGCACCAGGTAAGCGCTCCCAAAAATCCCTTTGTGTCGGAGGATGCCTTATCCCAGATGCAGGCTCAGGTGCGCCAGGAGGAAGTAGAAAAGTGGGAAAAAGAAGGTGCATGTCTGAATGAAGCAAATGGGGTATGGGGAAGAGGGATGCGTCGATGCCTTCCAAGGGCGTTGTACCCCGCGGTCGCCCAGATGTTACATGGGCCAACCCACCAGTCCAAAACTGCTGTAATGAGCGTGATGCAGAAGCATTGGGTGGCACCAGGCTTTTCCACCTGTATAGAAGGTTTGATCCAGGGATGCATGGTATGTGCTACACATAATCAGGGAAGGGTAGTCAAGACACCACCCAAACATGCCCCTCGGCCCCTCTATCCTTTCCAGAGACTGCAGATTGATTATATTCAGCTGACAAAATCAGGGTCATGGGAGTACGTGTTGGTGTGTTTTTGATTTATTCTCAGGTTGGCCGGAGGCTTTCCCGATTGCCAAGGCTACGGCTGCGGCAACCGCAAAGAAGCTGCTTGCGGAGGTGGTGTGCAGGTATGGAGTACCAGAGGTGATCGAAAGTGACAGAGGTACACATTTCACAGGTGAAATAATGAATGAAGTCTTGACAGCTCTGGGAATTCAACAAGCTTTCCACACCCCATATCACCCACAAAGCAGTGGGAAAGTAGAAAGACTAAATGGGACATTGAAGTTAAAAATCCAAAAGGCCATGGCTGAAACAGGGAAATCTTGGCCTGAATGTTTACCATTAGCCCTATACTCAGTAAGGTACACTCCAAATAGAAAAACTGGACTTTCTCCGTATGAAGTACTATTTGGCAAAGTGCCTAGCTTAGGATGTTTCCTTCCCCAAGCACCTGTAAAGAGTAACCATGTATTAAGCTCATATGTAAGGGATTTGCATAAAAGACTTAAGAAAGTACATGATAATGTCTTCAGTTCTCTTCCAGATCCGAACCAGGATCCTGGGAGTCACAGCCTGCAGCCCAGAGACTGGGTAGTCATTAAAAGACACGTGAGAAAGAGTCTGGATCCGAGATTTGACGGACCTTTTCAAGTTCTACTGACGACAAGTACCGCAGTCAAGCTACAAGGCAAGGAAACTTGGATCCACGCATCGCATTGTAAGAAGATCCTTGGAGAGCCTCCAGAAGAGAAATGATGCTACTAGTGACATTTGCTTGCATCCTTGCAGTAACGGATGCTTGGAACAGACTTAGCCGAGTAGATGGTGATGATAACAGATTCATTAGACACCACTTAGCTTTAGTGGATGGACTGAAAGAACAAAACCAAACTGTTGCAAACTGTTGGATTTGTACACATGCGCCGGTGACGTCCACCAGTCTACCATTTCTTGCAGTCCCAGTCTCGTGGGAAGAGATTAACTCTTGGGGTAACTGCTCAGACACATTAAGCAACAATGCCACTCAAAAACTTTGGAACACTACGGTAGGAATACCGGTAGTGGGTTGGACTGATTTTCCATGGTGGCAGGGAAATCTAACAGGACAGATAATTCCAAGACTGTATCTATTTTTTTTTGAAGGTGGAGCATGGGTACCCAGAAATAAACTAATATAACCTCTTTGGGAGAAATACCGACACAGGGGTTAAAGATAAGTTTTGGGGTCACTACAGGAAGCTTAGATGCTTTCAAACACTCCCTATTAGAACGATATCTACACACTGATAAATGGGAAAATAATGTTTTCTTTGAGAATGGAAATGATGAAACTTGTGCTAACAAACCAGGTAACCTGAGGTGTTATAAAGATGAAGGGTATCAGAAGAACACTCCCACCTGCGGAGGACCTACCGCAGGATACTGTTCTCCACTAGGACAAAAGCACGGATGGTGCATGATGAGTAATATTTCAAAGTTTATAGATTTGGCACACCGATTAGTATTACAGCATTCAGCTATATGGAACCTTCCACCATCAATGTATTGGGTATGTGGGGACAAGGCATTTAAGTGGCTTCCAGTAGGAGTCACCGGGAAATGCACCCTAGCTAGATTGACACCAGCCACCTATCTCATCACTCCAGATAGATTAAATCCATTGTCTATTCCAAAACATACACTACATAAACGATCTGCAGACAATAGACCTCACCCAAATGGGAGACCACACATAGTGGAGATGGGGATAGCAAATAAATTTTTCAGTGCATTATTTATCTACCCTATGATAACTCAGACATGGGACAAGTTGGTAGAATCCACAGATTACCTAGATGATCAAATATGGGATATTTTAGATATCATGAATGGGTCCCTTGCAGTACAGAACCAGTTAATTATTGTTACTAACCAACATACCCTCGTGTTAGATTACCTGACTGCAGCTCAAGGAGGGATGTGCCAGATTATTGGACCTGCATGTTGTCATTATATTGATAATTCTAGTGTTTTAACCCTTAAACATAAGCTAGAGGATGTCATAAAGTTAAGGAAACTATATGATGAGGCAAATCTGAAGAATCAAGATTCATGGTGGGCAAATACTTTCTCCTTTCTTAACCCCGCAAATTGGTTCAAAGGTATAGGGGGATGGCTGACTGGGATAATACAAGCTGGCCTACAGGTTTTATTGATATGTCTTGCCATCTATTTAGTGTTTAAAATTTGTTTGATGTGTATTAAACGATGTACTAGGACACAGAGGAGGTATGAAGATGTGTATTGATCAAATGGAGGAACAAAAGGAGGGAAATGTGATCGCTGAACCAGCATTTTTTTCTTAGAGCTAGCATTTTTCTACAGTTCAGAGGCATTGTTTTCTTTTTAACTGACAGGTTGACGTGTACCAGAAGACAAGATAAGATGTTCCTCATTTTTAGTCAATACAATACATTCCTCCTCGCCTGAGAAGAGACGCTCTGTGCTAAACAGGGCCAAAAGCCAAGAATGGAATTTTTAAAGTGAAACTAACATTTTATGTTTTAGTTGTATTAACTGCCATATATGGTAATTCCGCTTCCTGCTTCAGGGGTGTATATGAATCCCTTTGTTAGCAATAAAGCAGAGCTTATGGACGCATCCTTTGGTCTGTGTCTTATTCTCTGGTACCACATTCCGAGGAGGAAAGGGTTAACGAGAAAACAGCGACGACACGACATAATTGTTATCCAGGTTTCCTAATGACGCTTGAGTCAGTACCTCAAACATGAGTCTCTCTGCATGAATCCGCTGTATAGGATCCAGTGTAGGTAGCTTCTCATTAGCGAAGTAAGCAAAGCCAGTTATTTTTGTTTGGTCTTTTTCCGCCGTAAGCACTTTTTTGGCAATTTCAACCAATTCTGGAGTAGCCGAGGTGGGAGCCTTCCTTTTCCTTCCTGAAAATGTAAGCCGGCTCCGCACAGATGAGGATGGTGGCTCAACTGCTTCGTCCTCTTGGACCAACGCCATGCTGTCTTCTTCAGTCGGAGGTGTGGAGACAGCCTCTTCTGTGTCCTGCATGAACAAAAAACAAATGTTAAATCACACAGAAAAACAAATTTATCTTCACACTATAACACCCAAATACAGCAAAATGTGTAAACGACACTTGTAAAGAAAAATAAATTTATCTTCACACTATAACACCCATATACAGCAAAAATGTGAAAACGACACTTGTAAATGGATAGGCCTCAACCGTTGAGATAGATAAATTATCAGTACATGAAGGGATAAATTCAGCTATTTTATCTACATTTCATATTAAAATGTGTTTTAATACAAAGGTACTTACATGTACGACAGGGGAGTCCGGCTGGATCACCGGGTCTAGATCCAACATGGATGTCGCTTGACTGGGTACTTCTTGGTCCCTTGTGAAAGAGAACAGCTCAAAGTACCACAGTTTGGGGACATACACATCTTCGGCCCCGGCTCCAGATTTGGTTGAATTTTGTACTTTATTTAACTCTTTTTTGTACACTGTGCGGAGGGCCTGAATCTGTTTTTTCACCGATGACTCATCCGCTGGTTCATCGGGATAACGGTTCTTGCACAGCGCCGCCAGTTTTTGGTACGCGTCCTTCTTTTTAAGCCTGTTGCCGTAATCCGCCGACTTTATTTTCCACAGGCAAGGCATCGAGCGGTACATCTCGATGAATTCCCGCAGAAATTCATGCTTATCGGCCATCTGTAATAAAAAAAGGATTATGTGAGAACAGCAGAATGGTTAAATAAAATGCTTACATAGCCTACAACATAGAACACAGCAGGGATCATAAAATGGTGGTAGTGGGCGCAGCTGGAGAAAACAATGGCAGACCAAAATAAAAGTCATAGATGGACCACTACGGTAAAAACAGCAGGGATCATAAAATGGTGGTTGTGGGCGCAGCTGGAGAAAACAATGGCAGTCCAAAATAAAAGTCATAGATGGACAACTACGGTAAAAACAGCAGGGTTCATAAAATGGTGGTGGTGGGCGCAGCAGGAGAAAACAATGGCAGACCAAAATAAAAGTCATAGATGGACAACTACGGTAAAAACAGCAGGGATCATAAAATGGTGGTGGTGGGCGTGCCTGAACAAAACAATGGCAAACAAAAAACAATTGGAAAAAAAAAAAACATTGATGGACGACAATGGTTAACAACAGCTGGGATCTAAAAATGGATCTGTAAAATTTTAAAAAATTAAAAATTAAATGTGACAAAAAAAAAAAACCTACCTTACAAGACTTGTGATCCTGGAAATAAAAAATTAAAGGGAAACGCAATAGCGCCACAAACTGGATCGCAAAAAAATATAACGGCGCAGCTTGGATCGCAGCAAATGCAAGAGGCACAGACTGGATCACAGAAGAAAAAGAAAAAATAACCGCTCAGACTGGATCGCATCAAACGCGATAGCATGAGAGCAATGCATTTGATATAGATGTCTCTAGTCGCCATATCCCCTGATGAATCCTGAAAGGAGGAAACGCGTTGGAAAGGGCCTTATCTACTCTGGAAATGACCAGATGCATATTTTATTAGGAGATGAATTTTGGAGCGCATATCTCCATTCAAATGGGTGAGATCATTCCTTTTATACATACTGTCTCACACACGTTTGATTGCGTTCCAGACAAATGACTTACAAATGAGCGATGCATACACTTGCATTTAGGTAGTCAATTTTTTGCTCTTGCGGTGCAGAGCAAACTATAAGTTGTCTGGTTTATATTTATATCTCCTATATTTTGTAGTCCCTATTGGACTTTACTCTCTGATTATATCATGTATCCTCACTGTTTGTTTGGAGGATGGTAATTGTCTGTGTGTCCCCTTTTTAACATTAGGTTCATTAAATGTTAAGTTTTACATCCCAATTCTTTTGCTGCTATACATTGAAACGCGATAGTGGCACAAACTGGATCGCAGTAGCGAGGATTCACATTAGAGAGGAGAGAGAGAGGATTCACATTAGAGAGGAGAGAGAGAGGATTCACATTAGGTTCCCATACAGATAAAGATTTTATTCTAAGAGAGGATTGGCATTGTTAGGTCCTGGAAACGAGAATCGCCTTAACGTGGCTTCCAGGTACATATGAATTGGCCAATTTATGTGCTAAGCTTTCTCTATTTTTCATATTTCTAATGCAGTAATGCAATCCAATTTTCATATTTCATATTTGCATGCTATGGCACTACAGAGTGCTGCCTTTTTTGTTTGAGTACAACAATCATACAGTTATGTAAGGGAATGATGGCTAAGGATTTAGAGACTCATACTGCCTTGAAGAGTCAGAATACCCCTCCTCCAAGCACTGGACCAGCAGCATTGCCCCACTCCTGCTGCAGCTGGTGGCCTCCTGCAGCAACGACCCTGCCTCCTGTGAGTCTGCTCCATCGTAGCTACCCCCTCGCCCGGTAAGCTACAGTAACATTATAAGACGCAACCCCTTTTTTCTTCCAAATTTTTGGGAAAAAAGTGCATCTTATAATCTGAAAAATATGGTAAATAAAATTATTATTATTATTGTGACTTGCGTCTCACGGTTGCAGTATCCTTGGGGTCACAAAGCGACCCCTTTCACTTGTATTGCGCTGCTATGTAGCAGCAATGCCTTGCAAACTTTGGTCACGTGAAAGGTGAAAGGTGGAGTGTCAAAAATTGCCATGTAGTTGTAAGGGGGTGCCACTCCTCTACCCCTTGATGTAGAGTAAAATGTTTTAATATATAGTACAGACCAAAGTTTAGACACCTTCTCATTTAAAGATTTTTCTGTATTTTCATGACTATGAAAATTGTACATTCACACTGAAGGCATCAAAACTATGAATTAACACATGTGGAATTATATACTTAACAAAAAAATGTGAAACAACTGAAATTATGTCTTATATTCTAGGTTCTTCAAAGTAGCCACCTTTTGCTTTGATGACTGCTTTGCACACTCTTGGCTTTCTCTTAATGAGCTTCAAGAGGTAGTCATGAAAATACAGAAAAATCTTTAAATGAGAAGGTGTGTCCAAACTTTTGGTCTGTACTGTATATATATATGTTAATTCCCTTTTGCATAGTAATATATATATTATGTCTGTAATGTATAAAGTATACATATATTTTAGCTATATTTGTTAAGGAAAATGTAGTGCTCATGTTTAGTCACTAGATGGGGGCATTTTAGTTAGACTATGACAGCATTGTAAATAGTTAACATAGGAGGGGCTGACCATGGATAAGTGTAGGAGTTTTCCTGTTTGGGAGTTAGTTAGGGCTCAGTGCCCGTGTGGGGCGGTCAGCGCCGCAACGTTTAAGCAAGCAACCAGCTATTCAGGGTCCATAAGGACAGAGGGGCAGCAGAGCTTCCCCAGAGGGACACAGGTTGCTCATCATGTGGCAGATCATCGTATGGGCTGATGCCCTCAGAACCAGGGCAAAACGGCTGAGGGAACCCCCAAACGCAGTGAGTCTGGACAGTGAGGATGCTTGAAAACCGTACGGCACGGTCAGTCCCCATAATGTACTGAAGGACATAGAGAGGAGTACAGGAGAAGAGCAGAATGTGAATTGTGTGGAAACGTTTGCTGATGTTGTTACTGACAAGGATGTGCTGCAACAAAGAGAAAGTAAAGTTCACTGTTTGAAGTTTTTAAAGGACTCTGTCTCTTTGTGCGCCACAACGCCAGCAACGGAACTTCGACAACCCCGATGGGACCCTGACGGTGCAGAGGGTGTTACTGAAGGTATGCGGCGGAAGGGACAGTGTTTGAATGGGTTTGGGAGCCAGGGCACGCTAAAGCAACATTTTTCTGCCACGATTACGGTCCTGGCTCAGCCTCTCACATAGTTCCTGCCTTAATGGGGCATACTCTCACACAATGTTTTATAAAAAGGTCTTCTGCATTCCAATACACAAAGGAAACCAACCCTTTTACATGTCATAGGTGCATTGAAAGAATCCTGATGCATGCTATATGTCAAACATATCCATTGATCCCAATTAAAGGGAATCTGTCACCAGGTTTTTTTCTACCTCATCTGAGAGCAGCATGATCTAGGGACAGAGGCCTTAATTACAGCGATGTGTAACTTACTGGGCTACTTGCTGTAATTTTCATAAAATCACTGATTTTTTCTGCTGCAGATCTAGCAGTTCTCTGATTGCTGAGCTCTGTATAACCCCACCCACACCACTAATTGAAAGCTTTCTGTGTACACTTTGCATAGGCAGAAAACTGCCAATCTGTGGTGGTGGCGGAGTTATATAGAGCTCATGAATATGGAAGACTACATGGCAAGTGGTTTATGATCTCCTGCTGATAAAACAGTAAATTTATCAAAAAGTAGAGCAAGCAGCCTGGCAAGTGACACATTGCTGGAATTAGGGTCTCTGTCTCTATATGCAGGTCTCAGTTTAGGTGACATAGTGACAGATTCCCTTTTACTGACGCAGGCCAAAAGAGTCGCACTTGGGAACTGGTACATAAGGTCGTCCAAGTCTTCCTTTGCCACATAAGAGGAACAATGTTAAAGGGTTTTACCTAGAAACTTCTAATTCTAGCTTTGGTTACTAACCCACAGTTTTTCATACAACCGCCCAGATGCTAATACAATACTTTCAGATATTTGATGAATTACTGACAGCCTAATGACACCGACAGTGCACATCGTAAATGAATACAACAGTTAACTATAACAATTAAATTACTTTGGTAGAATAATTAACACTTTAATTAATCACAGCTGTAGGACGCTCCAGTAACTGTCTGATTTTATCACAAATTACTAATTGCTGGAAACATTGTAATGCTTTGAAAACAAATATTTGTCGTGCCTTATCCTGAAGAATTAATTTCACTTGATAGCACAATTACTGTAGTCATCTAATACTACACTCCTGAAATAGAAAAACGTGCTAATATTTGTACTATTGGATGATGTTTAAATGTCCATGTGTTCCCCACTACTAATCTCATTCCCATAATGTCAAAGGTGAAATTAAGATCCGTGCTCTCCCACTATAGGATGTAGCAACATTTACACACGTGGTCAAAATTGTTGGTACCTGTCATGACCCAGGACGGGGTTTTGTCTTTGTCCCGTCCTGGTCAGACTGGGGTTAATGGTTTCAGCCTCTCTCTGGCAGAGGTCGGCTATTTAGTTGCCAATTGACCTAGGTCTGGTGTCAGTTATACTCATGCCCTCGGCTGAGTTAGTTGACCTCCTGTGTGCCTGTGCCTTGTGCCTGATCTTGTTGCTTGTTTGGTTTTGACCCAGTCCGTCTCTTCGTTGTGAGTTTGTCTACTGTCTTGGTACTGTGTATTTGCCCGTTCTGGTTTTCTGATTCCTTGGCTACGTTCTGGTTATTCTCTGCCTGCTCCTCTTGTACTGCATTGCTCCCTCTGTGTATGACCCCTTGGCTGAGTTCTGATTTTTCTCTGCCTGCTCCTCTTGTACTGCGTTGTTCCCTCTGTGTATGACCTGGCTATCCTGACGATCCATTTTGTCTATTCCCCTTGGTAACTCTGTCCCGTAGTTACCTGTTATGAATGTGCTAGAGATGGTTTCTGAGCAGAGGCTCCCTCAGGTGATTACAGACAGTACTGAACCTTTCAGCGAGGAGTGGCAATCTGGAATCACGGACTGGTCTGATATAAGGAAGGTTCCCTCCCATGATGGTTGCCGGTGATCAATTGTTCTTGTCTCAATTGTGGTTCCTGGTTCATTTGGAAGTTTGCTGGAGTCCTGCCTGCATCTCCTGCTTTCAAATAAGATATTTTTTGCTTTTCTTTTTGTGCTTGCTTTTTGCATTGTTTTCTGCACTTTTGTGGAGGTCAGCCAGGTCCCCTCCTGGGGCCTGAGCTCCTCAAAGTTTTTCTGCAGCTACTGTTATTTGCTCATTTGCTTTTTCTGTTTTTTCAGCGGCTGCGGCTTGGTTTTTGTTCACACTGAGAACTGATTTAGTGGGTGGCGAGATCGTGTGATCTCAGTATTTTTGTAATCAGAATTGTTGGATTTTTGTAGGGTTTTCTGGGTTGCAGAAACTAATCTCTCCTGTCCTATCCTATTTAGTCAGCTTGTGGCCCCAGTATTTGCTCAGTCTATTTTCTGCCTATGTTTGTATTTTCATCTTGTCTAACCGCCATTATATGTTTGGGGGCTTCCTATTTTCTTTGGGGATCTGCTCCGGGGCAGATAGCTTTCATCTTTCTGCCTTTAGGTGTAGTTATCTCTCAGGCTGTGACGAGGCGTCTAGGATCAACATAGGAACGCTCCACGGCTACCTCTAGTTGTGTCGTTAGTTTAGGAATCTGCAACCCAATCAGTTACCAACATCTCAGGTGTTCGGCTGCCCTGCTGTTGTTCCTGTCCTCCTCAGCTACCGAAACATAACAGTATCACCGGCCATAGCTGAAAATTATATGGTACTCACAGAAGGGAAAAAAAAGTGTGGAAAGAAAAAAGTTGTCAGAGTTGTCAGAGATTTTTTTTTTTTTTCTGTCTGTTGCATTTTTTCCCTCTTTTTCTCTGGGTGCTGAGGAGGATTTTTTTTCTCTCAATGGAGTTTGCACAGTTGTCTGGCCGTGTGGATCAGCTTGCCACTGAGGTTCGGAGTATTGCTACCTATCTTGCTGGGTTGCCGGTTGTGGAACCTAGGATTCCCATGCCAGATTTGTTTTTGGGGGATCGGGCTAAATTTCTGAATTTCAAAAATAACTGTAAGTTGTTTTTTGCCTTAAAGCCTAAGTCTTCAGGTAATGCAGCACAGCAGGTTCAAATTGTCATCTCTCTCCTGCGCGGCGATCCTCAGGATTGGGCTTTTTCCGTGACACCTGGGGATCCTGTTTTGAATGATATTGATGCATTTTTTCTGGCTCTGGGGTTATTGCACGATGAACCTAATGTCACTGATCAAGCTGAAAAAACTTGTTGGCATTAAATCAGGATCCTGAAGACGCTGAGTTGTACTGTCAGAAATTCCGAAAGTGGGCAGTCCTGACCAAATGGAATGATGATGCTTTGGCAGCCCTTTTTCGGAAGGGGCTGTCAGAGAATGTAAAGGATATTATGGTGGGATTCCTTGCTCCCTCTGGTCTCAATGATTCTATGTCATTGGCTATTCAAATTGACAGACGTTTGCGTGAGCGCAGAGGTATGCGTGAGATAGTGTTGCCTTGTGAGCCAGCTTCTGAGCCCATGCAGTGTGATAGAGTGACTTCTGGGGCACAGCGTCATGAGTTTCGAAAGCGCAATGGGTTATGTTTCTACTGTGGTGACGCCTCTCATGCTATTTTAGTCTGCCCTAAGCGAGGAAGACGTTTTGCACCCTCAGTTGTCTTGGGTAGTGTTCAGACTAAATTTCTGTTGACTGTTACCCTGATTTGCTCCCTGTCCACATTTTCTGCTCAGGCTTTTGTTGATTCAGGAGCAGCTATTAACCTGATGGATTTTGACTTTGCCAAACGTTGTGGGTTTCCCATGATACCCCTGTGGAAGTCTATTCCCCTACTGGGCATTGATTCTACCCCTTTGGCGGAGAATAAACCCCAGTTTTCTACTCAGGTGATAATGAGGGTGAACCAGATCATCAGGAGAGTTGCAAATCTCTGGTGCTGTATAATCTGCATGACATTATTGTACTAGGTTTCCCTTGGTTACAGTCTCATAATCCTGTTTTGGATTGGAAATCTGTGTCTGTGACCAGTTGGGGCTGCAAATGTGTTAATGCCGACACTCCTGTTTTTTCTGCCTCTCCCAAGTCTCAGGATGTTCCTGACTTTTTGACTGATTTTTCGGATGTATTTAGTGAAAGTAAATCTGCATCTTTGCCCCCTCACAGGAGCTACAATTGCGCTATTGAATTAGTGCCTGGTGGTAAATTTCCTAAAGGTCACCTTTTTAACTTGTCTGTACCTGAACACGATGCTATGCGATCTTATATCAAGGAGTCATTGGAGAAGGGGCATATCAGACCATCCTCTTCACCCTTGGGTGCCGGTTTTTTCTTTGTGGCCAAAAAGGATGGTTCATTGAGGCCGTGTATTGATTATCGTCTCTTGAATAAGATCACTGTGAAGTATCAATATCCATTACCCTTGATTTCTGACCTGTTTTCCAGGGTGAAAAGTGCTAGTTGGTTTACCAAGCTTGACCTCAGGGGGCGTATAACCTTATTCGCATTAAGCACAGGGATGAATGGATGACGGCGTTTAATACCCCAGAGGGGCATTTTGAGTACCTAGTGATGCCCTTTGGGCTCACTAATGCTCCTTCCGTCTTCCAATCCTTCATGAATGATATTTTCAGGGATTTTTTGGATAAATTTCTGATTGTTTATTTGGATGATATCTTGATTTTTTCCAATGACTGGGACTCTCATGTGAAACATGTTCGGACTGTGTTCCAGATTTTGAGAGAGAATGCACTGTATGTGAAGGGATCAAAGTGTCTTTTTGGCATACAGAAGGTCTCATTTCTGGGATTCATTTTGTCTCCGTCTGTTATTGAAATGGACCCGGTCAAGGTTCAAGCCATCTGTGATTGGGTCCAACCTACTTCATTAAAGGCTCTTCAGAGATTTTTGGGTTTTGCCAATTTTTATCGTAAATTTATTGGTAATTTCTCCGGTATTGTTAAACCATTGACTGATTTGACCAAAAAGGGTTCTGATGTGGTGAATTGGCCTCCTGAGGCAGTTTCTGCGTTTCAGGAACTTAAGCAGAGATTCACTTCTGCTCCTGTTCTACGGCAGCCTGATGTTTCTCTACCGTTTCAGGTGGAGGTTGATGCCTCTGAAATTGGGGCAGGTGCCGTTTTGTCCCAAAGAGATCCAGAGACCTCTACGAGTAACCCTTGTGCCTTTTTCTCTCGAAAATTTTCTCCAACTGAACGTAATTATGACGTGGGTAATCGGGAGTTATTGGCCATGAAGTGGGCCTTTGAAGAGTGGAGACATTGGCTGGAAGGAGCCAAACATCAGGTGGTGGTCCTCACGGACCATAAGAATCTGGTTTATCTCGAATCAGCCAAGCGACTTAATCCTAGACAGGCCAGGTGGGCCTTGTTTTTCACACGTTTTAATTTTGTGGTTTCTTTTCTTCCTGGCACTAAGAATGTTAAGGTGGATGCCCTCTCGAGGAGTTTCTTTGCAGACTCTCCTTAGTTATCTGATCCTACTGTTATTTTGAAAGAGGGTGTAGTTCTTTCCGCCATCTCGCCCAATTTGAGACTGGCCTTGGAAGGGTGTCAGGAGGATAAACCTGAGCGCTGCCCTATTGGGAAATTGTTTGTCCCAGACCAGTGGAAGAAAAGTGTGATGTCTGAGATTCATTGTTCCACGTTGGCTTGTTTATCCCGGGATTTTTTGGTACCAGAGACTTGGTGAGTCGGTCCTTTTGGTGGCCTACTTTGTCTCGTGACGTCAGGGAATTTGTGCAGTCCTGTGGGACTTGCTCTCGCTCCAAGCCTTGCTCTCGCTCTAGTGGTTTGTTAATGCCATTACCTGTGCCCAAGAGGCCATGGACCCATATCTCTATGGATTTTATTTCCGACCTCCCTGTTTCTCAGAGAATGACCGTTATCTGGGTAATCATGCTTTTCATCCTCAGACCAATGGACAAACGGAGAGAACAAACCAGACCTTGGAGACTTATTTGAGATGTTTTGTGTCTGCTGATCAAGATGACTGGGTCTCTTTTTTGCCTTTGGCTGAGTTTGCTCTTAATAATAGGGCTAGCTATGTCACCTTGATGTCTCCATTTTTCTGCAATTTTGGGTTTCACCCTCGATTTTCTTCGGGACAGGTGGAGGCTTCTGTCTGTCCGGGTGTTGACTCTGTTGTGGAGCGAATGCAGCAGATTTGGGACCAGGTTGTGGAGAGGTTGTCTCTCTATCAGGAGAAGGCCCAATGGTTTGCCAACCGGCATAGGACTGATGGTCCTCGGTTTAAAGTGGGGGACTTGGTTTGGTTGTCCTCAAGAAATATCCCTATGAGGGTTGCATCTCCAAAGTTTAAGCCCAGGTTTATTGGACCTTATAAGATCATGGAGATTCTTAATCCTGTTTCCTTCCGTTTGCTTCTTCCAGGGACATTTAAGATCCATAACGTGTTCCACAAGTCCTTATTGAAAAGGTTTGTCGAGCCAGTGGTTCCTATGGCTGCGCCTCCTGACCCTGTTTTGGTTGAGGGCAATCTGGAGTATGTGGTTGAGAAAATATTGGATTCTCGTTTTTCTAGACAGAAACTCCAGTATTTGGTTAAGTGGAGAGGTTATGGTCAGGAGGACAATTCTTGGGTGTTTGCTTTGGACATCCATGCTAGGAGACTGATCCGTGCCTATCACCGAGCTCATCCTGATCGGCCTGGTTGCACAAGTGAGGGTTCGGTGACCCCTCCTCAAGGGGGGGTACTGTTATGAATGTGCTAGAGATGGTTTATGAGCAGAGGCTCCCTCTGGTGGTTACAGACAGTACTGAACCTTTCAGCGAGGAGTGGCAATCTGGAATCACAGACTGGTCTGATATAAGGGAGGTTCCCTCCCATGATGGTTGCAGGTGATCAATTGTTCTTGTCTCAATTGTGGTTCCTGGTTCATTTGGAAGTTTGCTGGAGTCCTGCCTGCATCTCCTGCTTTCAGATAAGATATTTTTTGCTTTTCTTTTTGTGCTTGCTTTTTGCATTGTTTTCTGCACTTTTGTGGAGGTCAGCCAGGTCCCCTCCTGGGGTCTGAGCTCCTCACAGTTTTTCTGCAGCCACTGTTATTTGCTCATTTGCTTTTTCCTGTTTTTTCAGCGGCTGTGGCTTGGTTTTTGTTCACACTGAGAACTGATTTAGTGGGTGGCGAGATCGTGTGATCTCAGTATTTTTGTAATCAGAATTGTTGGATTTTTGTAGGGTTTTTTGGGTTGCAAAAAGTAATCTCTCCTGTCCTATCCTATTTAGTCAGCTTGTGGCCCCAGCATTTGCTCAGTCTATTTTCTGCCTATGTTTGTATTTTCATCTTGTCTAACCGCCATTATATGTTTGGAGGCTTCCTATTTTCTTTGGGGATCTGCTCCGGGGCAGATAGCTTTCATCTTTCTGCCTTTAGGTGTAGTTATCTCTCAGGCTGTGACGAGGCGTCTAGGATCAATGTAGGAACGCTCCACAGCTACCTCTAGTTGTGTCGTTAGTTTAGGAATCTGCAACCCATCAGTTACCAACATCTCAGGTGTTCGGCTGCCCTGCTGTTGTTCCTGTCCTCCTCAGCTACCGAAATATAACAGTTACCCTTCTAGGAGTTTTCCTTCTGCTCCTAGCTCTCAGAGCTTAGGCCACGCCCACCAGCAGTCACGTGCTTCAGGTCCTCTGGCCTGAAGCATTCTCTATCTGTTACTGCTCCCTCTGAGAGACCTGTGGCCGGCGCCGCCCCTTGGTAGTCACGTGCTTCGGGTCCTGTTAGTCTGAAGCACGCATCTTCATCGCTACTGCCCCGCTCCACAGGTATCTTTGAGTGCAGTCTGTCTTAGGGTGAGTTTCCACGGTCAGGATACGCTGCGTGTTTGGCGCTGTGCGCTGGCGCAGCACCAAACACGCAGCGTCCAGATGTTACAGCATAGTGGAGGGGATTTCAAGAAATCCCGTCTCCACTATGCGTAACAATACGCAGGTGGCAAACCTGCGTAAACGGACATGCGGCGCGTCTTTTTAGACCGCAGCATGTCCTCGCGTATTGCGGCGACGGTGCGTCGCCGCAACAGAATTTCACACAGGGCTATGTAGCCCTGCGCTCTTTCCGGAGGTGTTCCGGAGGTGTCCTGAACACCTCCGGAAAGTGCGCGCGTCAGAAAGGGGGCGGGGCTTAGACGGAGCGGAATTTCCGCTCCGTCCAAAGCGCTATGGTTCCGGACCGTGGAACCATAGCCTGACTCTGGACACGCGCACTGGCTCAGTGAGCAAGTGCAGTGCGGTGTTCGTGATATAACTGACCGCTACTTTTTTTTTCCTCCCGTGTGTGTTATGGATCCTATGCACGCCCTTTCTGAGCAGGTAAAGCACCTGACTCAGATGTCTCAGAAACTGAATGAGGAACAACGAGTTCTGGCTCAGTCTCAGCAGCTGATGACTGACACTGTGCAGGGGGCTTTATCATTTGGTGCTCACGGGACAGGGGTTCAAGCTGTTACATTAGTTTCCCCAGAGCCCCGGTTAAATTACCGGATACCTTTTCCGGAGATAGAAAGGAATTTAAAGTTTTCAAAGAGGGCAGTAAGCTTTTTTCTCTTTAAGACCGCACTCTTCTGGGGATGAAAGTCAGAGGGTGGGGGTCATTATGTCTCTGTTAAGTGGAGCCCCCCAGGCTTGGACTTTTTCCCTTCCTACCACTGCCCCTGAGAGAATGACTGTGGATGCATTTTTTGAGGCCCTGGGGCATATTTATGATGAGCCTGATCGAGTGTTGATGGCTGAGGACATGGTGATGAGTGTATGTCAGGGGAAGCACTCAGCCGAGTGGTTTTGCTCAGAGTTTAGACGCTGGGCTGCGAAGGTCTGTTGGGATGATGCCGCGCTCCGGGTCTTGTTCCGTAGAGGCCTGTCTGAACGTCTGAAAGATGCCTTGGCACTTCACCCTCCGCCTGATTCTCTAGAGGACGCCATGACGCAGGCCGTCCGAATGGATCGCAGGCTGCGGGCGAGAGGTGTAATGCAGGTTGAGACACCATTTTTCTCCAGTGGAAGGAGAGCCAGTCCTGTATTGGAGTCCATGGAGATGGAGCCATCGACCTCAAAGAGAAAGAAAGGAGACGGAGGCGCTTAGAAAAGCTGTTTTTTACTGCGTGATCCTGGACATTGGAAAAGTAACTGTCCTCCTGCCCACGACTAACAAGTGACTGAGTCTGGGTGATCATCTGGAGGGCACTCAGACTCTCAGGTACCTTTCCTTCATTTCTAGATACTGTTAAAGTGGAACTTGGTGTGAAGAACTGCTTTTCCTTCAGCTTTTGTGGACTGTGGTCATCTTGAACCTGATTGACTCTAAGCTTGTGCCAGCTGTAGATTAGGACATAGTGGAGACTCCTATAAATAATGCCATTGATATTACACCTCTCACAAACGTGTCATTTTGTTTCGAAGAATTCACTCTTAGGTGGGAGCCCTTCACCAGGAGCGTATGTCATGTTTTGTTTGGATAACCTCTCTGCTGGCCTGGTGTTAGGGTTTCCTGGTTGCAACGCATAACCGATTATTGACTGGGATTCCAGTGATTTTTAAATGGGGATCTAATTGTTCTGAAAGATGTCTCCTACTGTGTCTGTGTCGTCCGTTGGTCTGGAAGGTATTCCGGAGTACATGAATGGGACTATAGCGGATATTTCTCTGAAAAAGAGCTGAAGTTTACACCACACCGCCCATTTGATTGTGCCATTGACCTGGTTCCAGGTACTAAATTGCCCAAGGCCCAGCTCTGCATAACTCTCGGGTCCGAGCGGGCTGCTGGAAGATAATTTCGAGAGCCTTCGTAAGGGACACATCGTGTTTCTGTTTCCCCCATGGCGCGGGCTGGTTCTTTTTCGTTAAGAAAAAAGACGGTGGTTTGCGCCCATGCCTCGATTTCGAGAGTTAATAAGATAACTGTGAGAGAATTACTTACCCCCTCCCATTATTCCTGTTTGTACAACCTGTTGTCTGGGGCTAAGTGGTTTTCGAAATTGGATCTGGCGGGTGGCATATAACCTTATCGGGTCGGGAGGGGTATGAGTGGAAGACTGCTTATTCTCACTACTGAAGGTTGTTTGAAAAATTGGTCTTGCCTTTCGGTCTGACCAACGCACAGAATCTTCCAACGTTTTCCATAGGGCCCTTTTGAAAGCTGTTGGGTCCTGTAGGAAGGATCGTTGTCTTCCCCACCACGTTTTGGTAGATGGGCATCGGGAGTACGAGGTGGAACGAATTCTTGACTCTGGTTTGGACCGTCATGCTCTATAGTATTGATACATTGGAAAGGCTATGGTTCGGAGGACGGTCGTGGGTTCTGCCGATCTGTTCATGCGGATCTTGTCCGGGCCTTTCATGAGGTGTCCTGAGAAACCCGGGGGTCCGGTGCCCCCCCGTGAGAGGGGAGTACTGTCATGACCCAGAACGGGGTGTGTTGTGAATGGGTTTGAGATGAGTTCTGAGCAGAGACTCCCTCTGGTGGTTACAAGCGGTACTAGTGAAGATTGTGAGGACTGGGAATCAGGTGTTACTGACTGGTCTTATATAAGGGAGTCATTTTCCCATCAGGGTTGCCGGTGATCAATTGTTCTGGTCTGAATCCTTCTTTCCAGTTTCCCTTGTAGCCTGCTGTGTCGTGTCTGCATCTCCTGCTATCAGATAAGACATTTTCTTCTTTTGTGTTTGTGCTATATTTTTGCATTTTGTCCTGCACTTCTGTGGGGGCCTTCAGGGTCCCCTCCGGGGCTTTTGCCCTCTCAGTTTGGTACAGCCACTGAGTTTTGTACTTTTGCTTTTTCCAGTTTTTTCAGTGGCTGCTGTTTTGATTTTGTTACACCAGAGAACTAATTTAGGTGGTAGAGGTCGTGTGATCTCAGGTGATTTTGAAATTAGTAGAGTTGGTGCTTTTCAGGGTTTTCTGGGATTGCAGTAAGTACCCTTCCTATCCTTTTCTATTTAGATAGTTTGGGCCCCAGCGTTTGCTCATTCTATTTTCTTTCTGTGTCAGTATTTCCTCTTGTCTAACCGCCATTACATGTTTGGGGGCTTTCTATTATCTTTGGGGTTCTGCTCCGGGGCAGATAGCTTTCCTATTTCTATCTTTAGGTGTAGTTAGTTTCTCAGGCTGTGACGAGGCGTCTAGGACCAACGTAGGAACGCTCCATGGCTGCCTCTAGTTGCGGTGGTTAGTCAGGGTACTGCAATCTCATAGATTCCAACTGCTCTGGTGTATTGCCTTTTTTACCTGCACTCCTCAGCTACCGAAACATAACAGACGGGGTTTTGTCTTTGTCCCATCCTGGTCAGACTGGGGTTAATGGTTTCAGCCTCTCTCTGGCAGAGGGCAGCTATTTAGTTGCCAATTGACCTAGGTCTGGTGTCAATTATACTCCTGCCCTCGGCTGAGTTAGTTGACCTCCTGTGTGCCTGTGCCTTGTGCCTGATCTTGTTGCTTGTTTGGTTTTGACCCGGTCCGTCTCTTCGTTGTGAGTTTGTCTACTGTCTTGGTACTGTGTATTTGCACGTTCTGGTTTTCTGATTCCTTGGCTACGTTCTGGTTATTCTCTGCCTGCTCCTCTTGTACTGCGTTGATCCCTCTGTGTATGACCCCTTGGCTGTGTTCTGATTATTCTCTGCCTGCTCCTCTTGTACTGCGTTGTTCCCTCTGTGTATGACCTGGCTATCCTGACGATCCGTTTTGTCTATGCCCCTTGGTAACTCTGTCCCGTAGTTACCCTTCTAGGAGTTTTCCTTCTGCTCCTAGCTCTCAGAGCTTAGGCCACGCCCACCAGCAGTCACATGCTTCAGGTCCTCTGGCCTGAAGCATTCTCTATCTGTTACTGCTTCCTCTAAGAGACCTGTGGCCGGCGCCGCCCCTTGGCAGTCACGTGCTTCGGGTCCTGTTAGTCTGAAGCACGCATCTTCACCGCTACTGCCCCGCTCCACAGGTATCTTTGAGTGCAGTCTATCTTATTCAGGACACACGCACTGGCTCAGTGAGCTAGTGCAGTGAGGTGTTCGTTATAGTACCCCTCGTTTAACCCCTTTCTGACGTTAGACTTAATCATCCGTCCATGTGACCTGGGCCAATTTGACCATTTACGGAATATTACATCTAAGCGATCGGCCGCGCTCACCGGGGGAGCGCGGCTAATCGCGTCTGGGTGTCAGCTGATACTCACAGCGGACACCCGGCACTTTAAACACCGAAATACTGCGATCTAACAAGATCACAGTATTCCGGGTGCCGGCACAGGGGTTGACAGCCGCTCTGCCTTTGGATCGGAGACCCCGCGGAGTGACTCGGGGTTCCGATCGTTGCCATGGTGAGACGGATATCGTCATGACGACATCTGGCTTACCGGAGCTGGGTAAATTTGCTGATCATGCGCAGTGCTTCATCTGCATGCTATAGAAGCGATCAGACTGCAAAAAACGATTGTCCCACAGTGGGACAAAGTAAAAAAGTTTGGAGAAAGTAAAAATTTTTTTTAAATAATTTTAGAAATATAAAAAAAATCCAAAATAATAATTAAAAAATCAATATATATTCTATCATAAATAAATATTTGAATGAAAAAAAAACAAAATAAACAATAAAAGTACATATATTTGGTATTGCAGCATCCGCAATGACCCGACCTATAAGGGCATGTGCACACATTGCGGATTTGCCTGCAGCGGTTTTTGCCCTGCAGTTCAGCTGCAGTTCCGCAGGCAGGGCACTGTGCAATGTAAATCTATGGAAAAAAAAGCTGTGCACATGATGTGGAATTTTCCGCGCGGATTTGGTGCGGTTTTAAAACCGCAGCATGTCATTTCTTTTTGCGGATTCCGCTGCGGTTTTACACCTATTCCATTATAGGTGTAAAACCGCAGGGCGAATCCGCACAAAAAACGCGTCAAAACCGCACCTGCGTTTTCTGCCAAGAGGTGCGGATTCTGTGCGGAAAAATCCGCAGGCAAATCCGCAACGTGTGCACAGGCCCTAAAACTGTCCCACTAGTTAACCCCTTTAGTGAACACCATAAAAAAAGGCAAAAAAACAATTCTTTACCATCATACCACCGAACAAAAAGTGGAATAACACGTGATGAAAAGACGGATATAAATAAACATGGTACCGCTGAAAACATCATCTTGTCCCGCAAAAATCGAGCTGCCATACAGCTCTATCAGCAGAAAATAAAAAAGTTATAGCTCTCAGAATAAAGTGCCGCAAAAACACTTGTTTTTTTTATAACTTTTATTATATACTGTAAAAGTGCCAAAACATTAAAAAAAATATAAATGAGGTATCGCTGTAATCATACTGACCCGAAGAAAAAAACTGACATCAATTTTACCACACGGAACGGTATAAACCCCACAAAAAAAGAAATTAATGTATTGCAGGTTTTTGCTCATTCTTTCTCCGAAAAATTGGATAGAAAGTGATCAAAAAATGTCATGTGCCAGAAAATTGTACCAATAAAAAACGTCAACTCATCCCGCAAAAAACAAGACCTCACATGACTCTGTGGGCCAAAATATGGAAACATTATACCTTTCAAAATATGGTGAAGCAAAAAATATTTTTGCAATAAAAAGCATTCTTTAGCGTGTGACAGCTGCCAAACATAAAAACATTAGTTTTCAACCTGGACGGTGCCAAGATGCGACCGTCCACGCTGAGAACCACTGGTGAATGAGCTGCTGGGAACGCAGCGTCAGTAACCAGGGGTGACGTCATAGAGGTTACCTCCGTCACTGGGCTCCATTCCCAGCCGGGCTGATCTGCGATGAGATCCAGTGAGATTCCCTCTAGCATTAGTGCTCACAGTGCTAGTGGGGATCTCACCGAAGTCACCACAGTTACATCCGGTCACTGGGCTCTGTTCCCAGCCGGGCTGAGCTGTGGTGAGATCCGGGGTCACTTATAAAATTCACATACCAGGAAACAGTAGATTAGTCCCAAAAAGGGGGCACTTGTTGGGCATTGCCACTGTTAAGGCACATTTAGATAAGTTCCTTGGGGGGTCTAGTTTCCAAAATGGGATCACTTGTGGGGGGTTTCCACTGTTTATGCACATCAGGGGCTCTCTAAACGAGATATGACGCCCGCAGACCATTCCATCAAAGTCTACATTCCGAAACGTCACTACTTCCCTTCTGAGCCCCGAAGTGTGTCCAAACAGTAGTTTTCTTCCACATATGAGGTATCAACGTACTCAGGACAAATTGGACAACAACTTTTGTGGTCCAAATTCTCCTGTTACTCTTGGGAAAATTAAAAATTTGGGACTAAGATAATTTTTGCGGGAAAGAAATGATTTTATTTTCACGGCCAGGTGTTATAAACTTTAGTGGAACACCTGGGTGTTCAAAGTTCTCACCACACATCTAGATAAGTTCCTTGGGGGGTATAGTTTCCAAAATGGGGTCACTTGTGGGGGGTTTCCTCTGCTTAGGCACATCAGGGGCTCTCCAAACGCAACATAGCGTCCGATCTCAATTTCAGCCAATTTTGTGTTGAAAAAGTCAAACGGCGCTCCTTACCTTCCGAGCTCTGCCATGCACCCAAACAGTGGTTTACCCCCACATATGGGGTATCAGCGTACTAAGGACAAATTGCACAATAACTTTTGGGCTCCAATTTCTCCTGTTACCCTTGGTAAAATAAAAAATTGGGGACTAAAATATCATGTTTGTGGAAAAAATATGATTTTTTAATTTTACGGCTCTACATTATAAACTTCTGGGAAGCCCTTGGGGTTCAAAGTGCTCACCACACATCTAGATAAGTTCCTTGGGGGTCTAGTTTCCAAAATGGTGTCGCTTGTGGGGGATTTCCACTGTTTAGGCACATCAGGGGCTCTCCAAACGCGACATGGCGTCCGATCTCAGTTCCAGCCAATTTTGCTTTGACAAGTCAAAGGGCGCTCCTTCCCTTCCGAGCTCTGCCATGTGCCAAAACAGTGGTTTACCTGCACATATGGGGTATCAGCGTAGTAAGGACAAATTGCACAATAACTTTTGGGGTCCAATTTTGCCTGTTACCCTTGGGAAAATAAAAAAATTTAATCTGAATTATATTTTTTGTGAAAAAAAATGTTTATTTTTTTTTAAACATTCCAAAAATTCCTGTGCAGCACCAGAAGGGTTATTAAACTTTTTGAATGTGGTTTTGAGCACCTTGAGGGGTGCAGTTTTTAGAATGGTGTCACTTTTGGGTATTTTCTATCATATAGACCCCTCAAAGTGACTTCAACTGTGATGTGGTCCCTAAATAAAAATGGTGTTGTAAAAATGAGAAATCGCTGTTTAACTTTTAACCCTTATAACTTCCTAACAAAAAAAAATTTGGTTCCAAAATTGTACTGATGTAAAATAGACATGTGGGAAATGTTGCTTATTAAGTATTGTGTGACATATCTCTGTGAATTAAGGTCATGAAAATTCAGAGTTGGAAAATTGCAAAATTTTCTAACTTTTCGCCAAATTTCCATTTTTTTCACAAATAAATGCAAGTCATATCAAAGAAATGTTACCACTGTCATGAAGTACAATATGTCACTAGAAAACAATGTCAGACTCACCAGTATCCATGGAAGCATTCCAGAGTTATTACCTCATAAAGGGACAGTGGTCAGAATTGTAAAAATTGGCCTGGTCATTAACATGCAAACCACCCTTGGGGGTTAAGGGGTTAATGACAGAAAAACCCACAATGGTGACAGAAATAACTTGAATCTGACAAAATTAATAATTAATCAAAAATCTATGAAAATGAACAAATGAAAGTCAGACATTGTTATGTCCCATGAATGAGACATTTTACAGACTGTCCTGTGCATTTTACATGCTGTATTGCAGTCTCTCATATTGTTTACTGTTGCTATGTGTCCCTGTGTTTGCATAGCTGAAATCCTCCCTTTACATCAAGTTTGTCCCTTCTGTCTCTCTGTCTCCCTCTTCTGGTGTGATGTCATTTCCTTCTTCTTTCTCCTGTGTTTCATTCTCCATCTTGGTTTTATCAGAATCACATGTGTTTTCAGTCTGTCTGAAGAAAGTCTTTTTTACCTGCTGCTGTTTGTATGCATTCAACAAGAATTCTTAAAGAAATCAAAGTCTCTTCTGGATTCTTCATAACATGTGTGCCGGCAGCTGAGTTAAGCTATCTGCGATCGTCGCTAATTGTAAGTAAGGTGAAAGAGAACCGGCATCTCACAGAGCCATATTTACAGCCACAGGCCCTGGGGACAGAATTGTAAAAAAGACTTTTCAGATTCATCTGTAAAACCCACAGCTTCTATAAAGCTACAGAACTTCCTGCAGAGCATCCGCTCTCAACATATAAGAGTCTATACAGCTCCACTTCTCCCTGTGCAGCAGGATGGCTGAAGGAATGACTACACGGTCTCTGCCAGACCCATTGTCAGAGGAAGAGTGCATAGACCCTGATCCACCATTTAGTGAGAAGGCTAGACGTGTCACAAAGCCAACATGGAAAATAAGGGAGAATCTAGAATCCAGTAAACATGATCTTCTCCGTGCAACAGCAGAGCTATGGCAAAAACTCTTATGCCACATAAATAGCCTGTCTCAGCCTGCTTCTCTCCAACGACCACTGGAGGGAGCTCTCGCACAACTGTGTTCAGATTATCAATGTTATGCAAAAATAACAGACCAATATATCGCAGTGTTAAAAAGACTTAACCCATCAGTTACCTGCAAAGAGCTGCAAGCTTTCCAAAAACTTAACTCTGAGAGAGAAAGCATGGTGCGCGATATAAAAGCCAAAACAGAGGCAAGAATCGCACTAATAGCCGAGATGTCATCTTGCATTTCTGGCTCTGCCAGACAGTCAAAGCGACCATCTAAGTCACGCTCTTCAAAATCCTCAACCCTCAGCGAACAGCTCATAAAAGCACGTGCGGAAGCTGAGGCCACTAACATACAAGCTGCCTTTGCTCAAAAGGAAACTGAAATGAAAACTGAGGCCACTAAAATACAAGCTGCCCTAGAGGCCCTAGAGAAGGAATGCCAACACGCCATAGCCATGGCAAAGTTAAAGGTCCTGGAACAAGCCATCAGTGGGAGCCCAAGAGACAGCATCAGTTTAGTGGTTTTGATACTGAAGACCTCTTAAGCGTACTAGAGACTATGTACAAAGCAACACAGTGCATCCCTGCTCTGCAATCCTTCCTGACCACACAGATGCTCCCTGAAACATCAGGTTTTGATACTGAAGACCCTCTTAAGCGTACTAGAGACTATGTACAAAGCCAACACAGTGCTATCCCTGCTCCTGCAATCCTTCCTGACAAAACTGATGCTCCCCTGAGACAACAGGACACAGAGCGTTTATCCGCATCCTGCACCCAAGGTCAGTACAATTACAATACGCTGCCAATCTTGTATCCTGATCCACCTCTGTGCGCCGAAATGTACCAGAAACCTGCAAATCACCAAATCTTATACTCAGAATCCTACGTACAGGCCAATAGACAGGCCAGTCACCACACTCCGGTCAATCACACAATTCCAGTCCCATGTGTGGCAGAAACTAAGCTCATTAAGCCAGTTAATGGACTGAACGCCTACGCTGCCCCATATATACCTGCATTCCCAGATCAAATCACAGACTGTATGAACAAAGCTATCCAGCCAGCATCGGTCCTTCCAAAACGGAGAATGCTGATATGACTGGCCTCGCAAGGTACATGATTCGGCGTGATCTAACTAAGACCAGTCTTACAGAGTTTGACGATAAACCTGAGAACTACAGGGTTGGAAGTGTACCTTTGAACCACGATCAGTGATCTCGGCATCACCGCGCTGAAGAGCTAGACCTGCTAATCAGGTGGCTTGGGCCACAATCACGGATCGGGGCAAGAGACTTAAATCTGTCCACATCAGTAATCCATTGCTGGTCTCACTGCCGCATGGAAGAGGCTAGAAAGAAGCTATGGCAGTCCTGAGGTCATAGAAAGGGCCCTGTTCAAACGACTAGAGGATTTTCCAAAGGTATCTAATAAGGACAGTACAAGGTTCCAAGAGCTCAGCTGTCATGTGTGCATTGCCACGAAGATCGTCGCGGTTGCACATTCTGACTTCTCACAGCTGAGTTGCTGTTTCTTTGTGTTTGGCAGTTAGGGAGTTAATTCTGTCTGTGCTCAGTTCTGGGACTGGGTGCAGTTTCTCCCGGCTGCAATTAATTATTTGTTGATTGGTTTCCTTTAAATCTCTGGTTGTCTGTGTTGGGAGTTGCCAGTGAAATTCTTCATGCAGACCACAGATAGGATTGTATCTGTATAGACTTAAGTTTAAAGAGCTCCTTAGTTGTTTTAAGCTCACCTTGCTTAGAGTTTAATATCCCAGATCATTTATGTTCCTTCTGTGTTTGAGTGTGTATGCAAGTCTGTGTTTTCTCCAGTCTGTCTAATATGTCTAATCTGTGTATTTAGCAGAGATCAGCCCATATTCCTTTGGTTGTAATCAGTATCCTTCTTAGGACTGATTACAGGGTTCAGGGACTGATAGGAGACAGGGTTAGGCTGGAGACTTGGACCTCTGAACCATTATCAGTACCTCCAAGGTGAGGGATTAGTTAGGACCCCAGTTTAGGGTCAGGTTAGACCCCGGTCCTCCTCTTTCCTGTGACAGTGTATCAAGTCCTCAAGATTAACCCTGAGTTCAACGGATATCGTGTCAGGTAAATCTATTCTATATTTACATGCTGATGTTGCTAATCTATATGTTGTATAGAGTGTTGTTCTTTTAAGAATAGTTTACTGACATCGTACACATATCATAAGACCGCGTGACATTTTCACTGGCCCATAAAATTATTCCCAGTTGCCATGGATCCAGTAGCCCAGCTGGCTCTGCAGTTGCAGGGATTATCCATGGAGCTGACGGACATTAAGTCCAAAGTTTTGTCTCCCTCGGAGCAAACCAGATTTGAACCTAAAGTAGCTCTCCCGGACAGGTTCACTGGTGGGCGAGACAAATTTTTTACCTTCAGGGAAGCATGTAAATTGTATTTTCGGCTTCGGCCTCGATCATCAGGGAGTGAAGAGCAGAGAGTGGGAATTGTTATCTCGCTCCTACAAGGGGACCCTCAATCCTGGGCCTTCTCCCTTCCTCCGGGATCCCCGGCTCTACAGTCAGTAGATCGATTTTTTACTGCCCTGGGTTTGGTATATGATGACCCAGATCGGGTCTCTCTTGCTGAGACAAAATTACGTAAGATACAGCAGGGAGATCGTCCGGCGGAGGAATTTGCTTCTGAGTTCCGTAGATGGGCCACAGATACTCAGTGGAATGACCCAGCTCTTAGAAGCCAGTTTTGTCATGGGCTTTCTGACAAATTAAAGGACGTTTTGGCTCAGTATGATTCTCCTTCATCACTGGAGGCTGCTATGGCCCTAGCTATCCGTACTGATAGACGGCTCCGGGAGAGGTGCGAGGTAACTCCGCCCCCTGTTGTTACTCCACCTACTACTAAAGTCCCTTATGTTGAGGTTCCCCTTGTCTGTTCGGAGGAGCCTATGCAGTTGGGAGGGACATCATTTCGTAGGAGGGGATTGGCGGTACGCCGCAGGACTAGAAGGTGTTTCTTCTGCGGGAAAGAGGGACATTTTGTTGGGGGATGTCCATCCCGTGCCTTGTTGAGCAAAAGTCGCCGGAAAACTGTTAATCCCAGGTTGTGTGGTGGACGACAACCTGGGAGTATGTATTTCGTCCGCTAGTTCTTCTCAGTTCCTTGTACCAGTGGAGGTGGTGGTTGGTACGAGAGTGGAGAGATTTTCTGTTCTTCTTGATAGTGGGTCCGGGGCTAATCTGGTTGACGCTCAGTTTGCTCAGGCTCAAGGTATGCATCTGAGTGTATTGGTCAAACCGATCCCTATATTCTCCATTGACGCCAGGCCTCTCGGCCAAGGTAGCTTTGTTCATGAGGTTCATAACATTGACCTTCGGGTAGGGGCAATACATAGGGAACTATTATCTTGTTATGTGTTGGAGGGTCTACCTACTCCTATTGTGTTGGGACTTCCTTGGTTGGTTAAACATAACCCTGTGATTAATTGGCAGTCCAGAGATATAAGCCAATGGGGGAGTTTTGCAAAAGTAACTGCATGAACACAGTCATCAGTGCGGTCGTGCCTAGTACTTTGCCTCCTTTTTTGGAGGACTTTGGGGATGTGTTCTCTGAGGAGGGGTGTCAGGAGTTGCCTCCTCATCGCGTGTATGACTGCTCTATTAATTTACTTCCTGATGCTAAGTTACCTAAAGCTAGGTTATATAACCTTTCTGGTCCTGAGAGGCAGGCTATGAAAGATTATATTTCGGAGAGTCTGGCCAAAGGGCATATTAGACCTTCATCTTCCCCAGTGGCCGCGGGGTTCTTCTTTGTGAAGAAAAAGATGGAGGCCTACGCCCTTGCTTGGATTTCCGCGAACTTAATCGGATTACTGTTCGAGATCCGTATCCACTCCCTCTGATTCCTGATCTCTTCAATCAAATTGTTGGCGCCAAATGGTTCTCTAAATTGGATCTCAGGGGGGCGTATAATCTGATTAGGATAAAAGAGGGGGATGAGTGGAAAACGGCGTTTAACACGCCGGAGGGACATTATGAGAACCTTGTCATGCCTTTTGGTCTGACTACTGCACCAGCAGTGTTCCAACATTTTGTTAATGACATTTTTCGTCATCTGGTGGGGCTGTTTGTGGTCGTATATTTGGATGACATTTTAATTTACTCACCAGATCTTGTGTCTCACCAGGAGCATGTGAGACAGGTGTTGCAGATCTTGCGAGACAATAAACTATACGCCAAACTGGAAAAGTGTGTATTCGCCGTACAGGAACTTCAGTTTTTGGGTTTCTTGGTGTCAGCCTCCGGTTTCCGTATGGACCCTGAAAAGGTGAGAGCAGTGCTTGAATGGGATCAGCCAGAGGATCTTAAGGCTCTGCAGCGTTTTCTGGGGTTTGCTAACTACTACCGGAAATTTATTTGTAATTTCTCATCTGTTGTCAAACCTCTCACTGACATGACAAGAAAAGGGACGGATTTTTCTAAATGGTCGGACAAAGCTTGCCAAGCTTTTTCCTCTTTGAAAAATGTTTTGCTTCGGCACCCGTTCTCATCCAACCAGATGCATCACAGCCGTTCGTTGTGGAGGTGGACGCGTCTGACGTAGGGGTGGGTGCAATATTGTCCCAGGGTCCGTCCCCTGGTAAATGGCATCCGTGCGCTTTCTTTTCTAAAAAATTGTCGTCCGCCGAAAGGAATTATGATATCGGCAATAGGGAACTTTTGGCCATTAAGTTGGCTTTTGAAGAATGGCGTCACTTTTTGGAGGGGGCAGTCCACCCGGTCACCGTCATTACTGATCACAAGAACCTGCTGTATTTGGAATCTGCTAAGCGTCTGAATTCCAGACAAGCTCGATGGTCGTTGTTTTTTACCAGGTTTAATTTTGTTGTCACTTATCGCCCTGGATCTAAGAATGTTAAGGCGGATGCCTTGTCTCGCAGTTTCCCAGGGGCCGGGAAAATGGATGACCCGATTCCTATCCTTCAGGAGGGGGTGGTAGTGTCGGCTGTATGTTCTGAGCTTGAGGAGGAGGTGTTAGAGGCTCAGGGGGACGCCCTGCAGGACCTCCAGGGAGACTGTTTGTCCCAAATCAGTTGAGACAAAAGGTTATTGAGGCACATCATAATTCTGCTTTAGCAGGACATCCAGGGAGTAAGGCTACTTTAGATCTCCTTTCTCGCCGGTTTTGGTGGCCTAACGTTAATAAAGATGTTTTAACTTTTGTCGCGTCCTGTGGGGTTTGTGCTCGCTCTAAGACCCCTCATACCCGTCCGTCTGGGACCCTCTTACCCTTGAAACTTCCGGAGCGTCCATGGACTCATTTGTCTATGGACTTCATCACGGACCTTCCTCAGTCGTCAGGGAAGACTGTCATACTGGTGGTTGTTGACAGGTTCAGTAAGATGGCACATTTCATTGCTCTTCCTGCCCTCCCTAATGCTAAAACTCTGGCGCAGGTGTTCATTGGGGAGATTGTGAGACTTCATGGGTTGCCTTCTGATGTGGTGTCAGATAGGGGGTCTCAGTTTGTGTCCAAGTTTTGGAGGGCATTTTGTTTACGTCGGGGGATGCAATTGTCATTTTCCTCGGCTTTTCATCCGCAGACCAATGGTCAGACAGAGCGTCTGAATCAAAGCCTAGAGACTTATCTTCGGTGTTTTGTCTCAGAGAACCAGGAGGACTGGTCTTCTTTCTTGCCTCTGGCAGAGTTCGCTCTTAACAACAGGCGGAGCGAGTCCACTGGTAAGTCCCCGTTTTTTGGGGCATATGGTTTTCATCCCCAGTTTTGTACATTCAATGGGGGGGTCCCTTCTGGGTTCCTGAGGAGGAGCGTTTCTCGTCGTCACTTGCTTCAGTGTGGAGAGGTGTATTGAATAATCTGAGTGCTATGGGAAACCGTTATAAACGTATGGCTGATAGGAGGAGAGTTTCTGGTCCAGATCTTAATGTGAACGATCTGGTATGGTTGTCTACCAGGAATATAAAACTTAAAGTTTCCTCCTGGAAGCTGGGCCCCAGATTCATCGGGCCGTACAGGATCAGTTCCATAATTAATCCTGTGGCATTTCGTCTGGACCTCCCTCCTACGTTTAAAATCCACAATGTGTTCCACAAGTCATTACTTAAGAGGTACGTGGCACCAGTCATACCATCACCTCTACCTCCTCCTCCAGTGGTGGTCAATGGTAACTTGGAGTTTCAAGTGTCAAAGATCATTGACTCACGTCTGAATCGCCGGTCCCTTCAGTACTTGGTGCATTGGAAGGGGTATGGTCCAGAGGAGAGGACGTGGGTTCCTGCGTCTGACATTAACGCAGATCGTTTGGTGCGGACCTTCCACAGAACTCACCCGGGCAAACCTGGCCCTGAGGGTCCGGAGGCCCCTCGTAGAAGGGGGGGTACTGTCATGTGTGCATTGCCACGAAGATCGTCGCGGTTGCACATTCTGACTTCTCACAGCTGAGTTGCTGTTTCTTTGTGTTTGGCAGTTAGGGAGTTAATTCTGTCTGTGCTCAGTTCTGGGACTGGGTGCAGTTTCTCCCGGCTGCAATTAATTATTTGTTGATTGGTTTCCTTTAAATCTCTGGTTGTCTGTGTTGGGAGTTGCCAGTGAAATTCTTCATGCAGACCACAGATAGGATTGTATCTGTATAGACTTAAGTTAAAGAGCTCCTTAGTTGTTTTAAGCTCACCTTGCTTAGAGTTTAATATCCCAGATCATTTATGTTCCTTCTGTGTTTGAGTGTGTATGCAAGTCTGTGTTTTCTCCAGTCTGTCTAATATGTCTAATCTGTGTATTTAGCAGAGATCAGCCCATATTCCTTTGGTTGTAATCAGTATCCTTCTTAGGACTGATTACAGGGTTCAGGGACTGATAGGAGACAGGGTTAGGCTGGAGACTTGGACCTCTGAACCATTATCAGTACCTCCAAGGTGAGGGATTAGTTAGGACCCCAGTTTAGGGTCAGGTTAGACCCCCGGTCCTCCTCTTTCCTGTGACAGTGTATCAAGTCCTCAAGATTAACCCTGAGTTCAACGGATATCGTGTCAGGTAAATCTATTCTATTTTACATGCTGATGTTGCTAATCTATATGTTGTATAGAGTGTTGTTCTTTTAAGAATAGTTTATTACTGACATCGTACACATATCATAAGACCGCGTGACATCAGCGACCTCCTGTTAGAGCTTCAGCTGGCCAAAGCAGACCCGTACCTTCCTGGCCTCAGCTACCTGGACACTGCTCATGGGGTAACCCCAATAGTTTCCAAGCTGCCACCCAATATCCAAAATAAGTGGGCTATGCTTGGATCAAAATACAAAAGGGAAAACCAAGTCTCCTTCCCTCCATTTTCCTACTTCTGCGAGTTCATCGAAAATATCGCAGAGTGTAAGACCGATCCAAGTTTTTCCTATGGAGAACACAGCGACCCTGTTTCATCTACAAAACACGACAGTCCACGTCTTAACTACAGGAACCACCAAGCTCCAATGTCCATCAAGAAGACTGATGTTCTTCCGGCACCTTCAGTATCACAAGATAAGAGCGACAAAGGTGAGAAGGTTGAGAATCCTAATCGCCAGTGTCCAATTCACAAACTACCACATCCCCTGAAGAAGTGCATCGGCTTCAGGAAGAAGCCCCTTCAAGAACGAAAGGAGCTCTTGAAGAAGTTTGTAGTATGCTTCAGGTGCTGCGCCTCTACCGAACATCTTGCTAAGGACTGTGTCATCCCCATCAAGTGTCTAGAGTGCGACAGCGAAGACCATGTACAGGCGCTCCATCCATCACGGCCTGACTCTGCGTCTTCACCTTCTCCCACCACAAGCCATGGCGGGGATAGTACAGACCAAGTGACAAGCCATGTTGCGGTATCTTCCTCATGCACCGATGTCTGTGGAGAAGGTCTTCGAGACAAGTCCTGTGTGAAGATTTGCCTGTCATGGGTGTATTCCAAGGGCCATCCAGAGAAGGCAGTCAAGGTGTACGTTAGCCTGGATGACCAGAGCAACAAATCATTAGCCAGGTCAGAACTCTTTGACTTGTTTGATTTAAAAGGAGACGTCTATCCCTACACCTTGGGCACCTGCAGCGGCGTTTTACAAACCTCTGTAAGGGCCAGTGGCCTCATAATAACTTCTCTTGAGAAAGGCGCCACGGAGATACCACTACCCACGCTTGTAGAGTGTAACCAAATACCATTCAATAGGGAAGAAATCCGAACACCAGAAGTCGCTCTTCAGCATCCTCATCTCAGAATGATAGCCAAAGAGATGCCACCCCTGGACGATAAGGCAGACATCCTAATTCTCCTCGGCAGAGACATTATACGACTGCACAAGATGCGTCAACAAATCCACGGACTACTCAATGAACCATATGCCCAGCGCCTCGAGCTGGGCTGGGTCATCATTGGCAACGTCTGTAGTGACCAGACAAAGAATCAGAACGACATCTCCTCTTACAAAACCGTTATCACGTCGGATGACAACGACTGTTCTCCCTGTCATACTCACGTCACCAATGGATGAAGGAGAAGTCAAACGACACTACATGTCAACGGCAACCATCCGATATTTCAAGTCCGCTTTATCCTCGAGACTACAACCTCGAGATAACAGCATTCGATCCTTCAACCAAGGACAACAACTCACTACCTACAGAGGGAGACAAAGTGATCATCAGGGTCATGAGCGTCAAACCCACCGAAGACAACTATAACAGCTGGGTAGCTCCCTCACCTTCTCTTCCAGCAAAGACTAAGTTGCCAAGGGATCCACAGCAAGTAACTGCTAAGTTCCCAACCTTTGATACCCATCTCCATCACAAGCCTGGTCAAACCGAAGCCATGCTAGACTTCAGTGCTCAGAGTGAGAGCCCCTCTCTCAGCAGCCTACCTCTGACCGATGGTGCCAGCGTTTTCCCCACGCAATTCAGCCTCAGCTCACTGGCAGATGTTGAACAAGACACGTTCACTTCCCAAGCATCACCCTGTAAGGAACTTGCTATCGAACGAGGAGCCTCGCCTGTTGAAAACAGCATCAACGGTCCTCTCGGGTTTAAGACACCCATCGCAGTTTTAGGCAGGGTACCACTGAGACAGCTTGCTACTCCGGATATCAATGGGAACACTATGCTACCATCTCAGAGACAGCAAAGATGGGAGACGGCGAAGAAGTCTCTAAAGGCCTTACAACAAATCCTGCCCCGTATTTCTGTAAAGACTCTTTCAACCATCATCAAGAGACAAGTCTACCTTTCCTACGACGTGTCTACGAAGACTACAGCTGCAGGAGCCTCTCCCAGCGCTTCAGAAACCGGCAAAAAGGTACAGAAGCTGAGCTCTCTTTACCCTGGACATCCTTTCAGCTGGTCAACCATCCTATCTGCTGACATACATTTCAGGCAAATCATCTGCTGGCTCCTTCGAGCAGGAGTCACATGATCTTAGCTTCGTCTCTGAACTCAGCTCACGGTGGGGAGCCTACCGCCATATACTCCTCCAGCTGTGTTGGAACATTGTAATATTTTAACTTTCTTCAGCGGATTATT
This sequence comes from Oophaga sylvatica, assembly GCA_033576555.1. Classification (NCBI taxonomy): domain Eukaryota; kingdom Metazoa; phylum Chordata; class Amphibia; order Anura; family Dendrobatidae; genus Oophaga; species Oophaga sylvatica. The sequence goes on along the minus strand of JARQOD010000001.1, from coordinate 925,829,493 downwards.
GGGTTGGTGGAAGTGTTTGCACGTTGCGGCTTCCCCAATCCGAAGATGGGTTTTCGTTTGGACTCGGACTATTCCGCTGTTGAGGACTTCATGCCTCCAACTGAACATTGGACCATGCCAATTGGATTTCAACTGTTGTTGTTATTACCTGCATGCTTGTTTTTTCCTTTTGTCTTTCAGGTCTACAGTGACATCTCCAGTGGACATCATAAAATTATGAAATCTATAGATTTCAGACGGGGAGTGTTATGTCCCATGAATGAGACATTTTACAGACTGTACTGTGTATTTTACATGCTGTATTGTAGTCTCTCATATTTTTTACTGTTGCTATGTGTCCCTGTGTTTGCATAGCTGAAATCCTTCCTTTGCATCAAGTTTGTCCCTTCTGTCTCTCTGTCTCCCTCTTCTGGTATGATGTCATTTCCTTCTTCTTTCTCCTGTGTTTCATTCTCCATCTTGATTTTATCAGATTCACATGTGTTTTCAGTCTGTCTGAAGAAAGTCTTTTTTACCTGCTGCTGTTTGTATGCATTCAACAAGAATTCTTAAAGAAATCAAAGTCTCTTCTGGATTCTTCATAACATGTGTGCCGGCAGCTGAGTTAAGCTATCTGCGATAGTCGCCAATTGTAAGTAAGATGAAAGAGATCCGGCATCTCACAGAGCCATATTTACAGCCACAGGCCCCGGGGACAGAATAGACATTGTTTTTCAACCATGCTTCCACGGATTTTTTTAAAAACTAAAACTTATGAAAAAGACCTGGACAGAAACGATGGTACCCCTGAAAATAATGTGACAAAAGGGACATGTTAAATCAAGGTGTGTCCACTAATTAGCATCACAGGTGTCTACAATCTTGGAATCAGTGAGTGGGCCTGTATATTGGACTACAGATACTCACTGTGCTGTTAGGTGACATGGTGTGTATCACACTCAACATGGACCAGAGGAAATGAAGGAAAGAGTTGTCTCAGGAGAGTAGAAAGAAAATTATAGGCAATCATGTTAAAGGGAAAAGTTCTAAGACCATCACCAAGCAGCTTGATGTTCCTGTGACTACAGTTGCACATATTATTCAGAAATGTAAGCTGTTATGATTTGGTAGCAGAGGAGAGCAAGCAAAAAAGGAAATACACCAGAGAGGTTGGAATCTATGGAATTGCAGTACCCTGACTAACCACAACTAAAGGCAGCCGTGGAGCGTACCTACGTTGGTCCTAGACGCCTCGTCACAGCCTGAGAAGCTAACTACACCTAAAGACAGAAAGAGGAAAACTATCTGCCCCGGAGCAGATCCCCAAAGAACATAGAAAGCCCCCAAACATGTAATGGCGGTTAGACAAGAGGAAAATACAGACACAGACAGAAAATAGTATGAGCAAACGTTGGGGCCCAAACTACCTAAATAGAAAAGGATAGGAAGGACACTTACTGCAATCCCAAAAAACCCTGAAAAGTACCAACTCTACTAATTACAAAAACACCTGAGATCACACGACCTCTACCACCTAAATTAGTTCTCTGGTGTAACAAAAACTAAACAGCAGCGGGGGCGTGGCTACCGCCTACAGAGCAAGACGTGCTAATTTGAGCGCTCTGTTCCCGGCCTCATAGCCGACTATTTTCAGCTTTACTAAGCACGACTAGCCGGTCCCTAGTGACGAAGGGGAAATCAAGGCTTACCCAGATGTCCAAAAGGAGAGGATCGGGCAGCCAGCTGAAGTGCCTCACGGACTTCTATCCTGCTGGGCCTAGTGACGGGGGCTCTAACATGGCGCCGGGACGCGGGCGATCTGCACCCAAGATGACACCAGCAGCTGCCAATACCCGCGGCCGCATTGCAGCCCTGCGACATAGCTCCCCGACGTTGAGACCACCACACTCACCGCCAGCAACACCCGATCACTCCAGCCAGTCTCGCCGCTCTTCCCAACACCCACCGCGTGTGCAAAAGCTCATAGCTGCAACTGAGCAGGAAGAAGAGATGGCGTCGCAGGACACCTCAGACATAGCGACAGATTCCTCTCCTTCCTCCAGCCCTCAGAAACAAAAACCACGAACGGAGGCCTCTGTGGGTGAGTCACAATCAGACCTTATTGCTGCATTTTCTGCTCCAGCTTCTAATCAGCCTGCCTCAGAAGCGTATATAAAGGAGCTAATCATTGCCTTGAGTGGATCAATACAAGGTAAACTGGATAAATTACAGGCTGCAGTGGATGCATCTGTGGACAATGTGTCATACAGGGTTAACACAGTAGAACATAAAATGGAGGAGGTAATAGGATCGCATAACGCCCTTATAGACTCCCACTATGCATTATATGACGAGGTGCAATACCTAAAATCCAAGATGGCGGATATTGAAGACAGACACCGCAGAAATAATATTAAAATAAGAGGGGTGCCAGAGTCTGTCCTCTCATCAGACCTTCAGGACTATGTGGTGGACTTGTTCCGCATTTTTGTCCCAGACGCCACCGACCGCGATCTTATTATCGATCGAATACATAGGCTTCCTAGAGCCAAATTCTTGCCGCCAAATGTGCCGAGGGATGTATTGCTCAAAGTCCATTTTTTCCATATTAAAGAGCGCATATTACTTGCAGCCAGGAAAATGAAGGAATTCCCTACGCCATACTCGGGATTACAGCTTTATACTGATTTATCTCAAGCCACCTTACAAGCGCGAAGAAACCTCCACCCTCTGACCTCCGCTCTCAGAGCAGCTTCTATACAGTACAAATGGGGCTTTCCACTGAAACTCTTGGTGCGCCATGAGGATACCCTGCATATCATTCACTCACTGAAGGAAGGATGCGACTTGGCAAAAAGTTGGGGTGTGAAGATTGACCTGCAACTACAGGCTATGAACCAGAAACCTTCTAAACCGACCCATGACTGGCAAACCCAAGGCTCTCCACGTTGATCCGGTCGAGCTAAAAATCGATGCAGTTCACTCTACAGCGGCTAGTTACCTGGGACCGTTCCGTTATTACGGGCTAGCCTACTAGTTTTTGAGGCCTTAATTTGATGGCCTTTTGAACTCCTTCCCCCTGGAGATTTTCGGTCGAAGAGCATATTTGAGTATCGATATGTACCTTCGATTGATCCTTTATGATTCAATTCAGTTATACTGCTATTGTTATGCCTTTATTTGTTGTGTCCCCCTCCTTGTGTTTCTATCCCCATTGTTACCCAAAGGTCTACTTCACGTTCCTGATCCCTCCTGCGCTGCCGAAATGGAACTACCCAGCATATTCCGCCTTGAGATTGCCTTATCCAAACTTCATCTACTCCTAGGTTCGGCCTTGTGGTGTGGTAAGCAAATTGTGGTATCTCAATATGTCGCTTAATTTGGTATCCCTTAACGTTAAGGGATTGAATTCCCCTTATAAGCGCTCTTATCTATGGAGAGAGGCGAGTAGACTTAAAGCAGATATACTTTTTCTGCAAGAAACTCACTTTTCCTGTACTAAAATGCCCCTCTTTAGCAGCACTAAATACACACAGATTTTCCTAGCCTCTCAGGAGAAAAAAAAGGCAGGCGTTGCTATTTTGTTCTCCACTGACGTGTCATTTCAATGCGAATCTTCCTACATTGACCCTGCAGGTCGTTTTATAGTACTGGTGGGACTGCTACAGAATAAAATGGTCACCGTGGTTAATATATATGCACCGAATTTACGACAAATTCGTTTCTTAAATAGGGTAATGCGTAAAGTCCGAGGAATGGCGAAGGGAAGTCTGCTTATGGGAGGGACTTCAACTTGATAGTTGATGGATCATTGGATTCTTCCAATCCTAGAACCCGGCATGTTCCATGCCTCCAACAATGGTTACGGTCACACTCCCTATAATGATACATACAGATGCCTTAACTCCAGCTCTAGGGCATACTCCTTCTACTCAGCTCGACATCGCACCTTTTCACGCATTGACATGTTTGTTGTGGATCGGTGGGCATTGCCAGATGCTAAATCTGCTACAGTGGGAACGGCCACGTGGTCAGACCACGCGCCGATTATGTTGGAGTGGTCTCCACGAGCCTATACATCAATGGCGGGGCACTGGCGAAATAACCTGGCACTGTACACCGATTCTTCATATGCGACACGTATACGACAGCATATAGTAGACTACTTTAGTGTTAACACTACTCCTGACGTCACCCCCTCGACAATATGGCTAGCCCACAAGGCTGTCATGCGCGGACACCTCATCCAAATGGGTGCTCAGAGGAAAAAAGCCTTGACGAATCAGCTAGATAGTTTATTGCTGAAAGTCCAGACAGCTGAGAATGAAGTTACTTCACAACCAACTTTGAATAATCACCGCAGTCTAATGACCCACCGACATAATTTACAGCTTCACCTGTTCAGCCAACACGATAAATATATACGCACCATGCGTGCAACCCACTATGGGTCAATTAATAAAACCTCTCGATATATGGCATCCAAACTGAAACAAAGGCGAGTCCGTAGCACGGTGTTCTCACTAAATAACTCCCAATGCCCTCACTCGTCAATTACACACCCTATGGAAATAGCGGAGTCGTTTCGCAAATATTACGAACAGTTATACAATCTCAAAGATTCCCCAGGAGTTACACAACCTACAGACCTAGCCATTAACTCTTTTTTATCCCAAATTGACCTCCCGAAACTATCCCCTTCGTCAGCCTCCATGCTAAATGCCCCAATTTCGATAGCCGAAACCTTACAATCCATCAATATGTCTAAACTGGGCAAATCACCTGGCCCTGACGGGTATTCGAATGAATATTTCCGAACCTTCCCTGAATTACTTGCGCCGCACTTAACTAACATGCTAAACTCAGCTCGTGAATGCGCTTCTTTCTCGCCTGAGTTCTTAGAAGCGACGTAACTGCGATCCCTAAACCCGGGAAACCCCCTAATGAACCTGGAAACTTTAGACCCATATCGCTACTGAATTCAGATACTAAGATATACGCTAAAATACTAGCCAACAGGCTATCTAACATTTTACCACTGTTGATCCATACTGATCAGGCAGGATTCGTGGCAGGCCGCCAAACATCTGACGCAACACGACGTGTCCTCAACTTGCTTCAATATGCTTCGAGGGGTCGGACCCTTCTTTGCTTCTCTCGTTGGATGCGGAGAAGGCGTTCGACCGAATTCATTGGGGATTTATGTTCCACACTTTGCGCAAGTTTGGATTTGAGAACGATTTTCTACACTACATTGAAGTTTTATATTCCTGCCCATCCGCTAGGGTGCTCATCAACGGCACTTTATCGCAATCATTCTACATCACGAACGGCACCCGTCAAGGCTGTCCCCTATCTCCCCTCCTCTTCGTTCTCATCATGGAGCCATTGGCGGAGAGAGTCAGATTGGATCAGACTGTTAGAGGTATCCCACTTTCTGGTAGACAACACAAGATAAGTCTGTATGCAGATGATATAGTCCTCCTATTAACCGACCCGTTAACTTCTCTACGATCAGCCTGTACTACCCTTGACGAATTTGGGCGGATATCTCACTACAAACTTAACTATACCAAATCACATCTCATGGGACTACAAATTGATTCCCAGCTTAGGGCTGCGATGCTTGCCGAGTTTCCCTTCAAATGGCAGGATACTACGGTAACGTATCTAGGCATTAAGCTTACCTTGCCATTTCACAAGACAGTTTTACAAAATATGAACGGCCTAATACAGGATATTCAGGAGACTCTAGACACATTCTCAAAAATAGACATATCATGGATGGGCCGGATCGCGTCATATAAGATGATGATCTTACCTAAAATCCTATATATTTATAGAACGCTTAATCTCCCGATACCAAAGAAATATATAAATAGGCTCTCATCACAAATGTTGGGGTTTATTTGGGCCGGAAAAAAACCCAGGGTGGCCTCCTCCGTCTTAAGAATGTCTCGTTACCATGGAGGGGCGGGCGTCCCCAATTTACATGCATACTACCACGCCACGATTATACGTCAAACTAGACATTGGTGGCTGCAATCCACGCACTCCTCCTGGCCGACCATAGAATTAGCCTTAAATCATTCACGACCACTACACTTGCATTTGTTAGTTTACACTGTAGACAAAACTCTTCCTCCACCGGCCTCACATGTAGTGACAACGTCTTTACGCAGCTAGGTCTTATTAACCTCCAAGTTGAGAAATGATGCACAAGTCTCTACGGCAGCATTACCGATCGAACTTCTCCATCAGTGTATGCCAGACTTAGACACCCGGAACTGGGGAGAACTTGGCCTGCAAACTTGGGGAGATGTAGCCACAATGCAATTTACAGGCCACATACCACAACTGACCGCATTTCATATACGAAGGGCTAGATCCTATATCTTTTCTGGTAACAAGCTTGATATGCAGGTTCCTCTGACCCTCTGGAACCTTATCTTGGGCACTAACCCCCAACCTCACTTTGCTACGACTAAGCATTTATATACAATATTTAATGACTCCACTCACTTTACTAAACGAGCCCACATTATCAGCTGGGAAATTGACCTAGGAAGACCGTATTCTAAGGCTCAATGGGAACTTGCGTTTAAATGGGCTAAAAAAGCATCGCTCTCCATGACGCTTCAGGAGTCGCATATGAAGTGCGCGTCACGCTGGTATTACACTCCTGAGAGGCTGGCCAGATTGTTTCCCGGAACCTCTGACCGTTGTTGGAGGAACTGTGGAGAGACGGGCTCCTTATTCCACATATTTTGGAAATGCCCTAAGGTTTTGTGCTTCTGGGGAGAGGTCTTCAACTTACTAGATTTGGTGACATCCTTGAGACTACAACGATCTCCACATATAGCACTATGAATGCTGGAGATTGAAACTGTACCTCTTAAATTCCGCAGATTTGTGGCACATACTCTTATGGTTGCTAAAGTAATGATAGCCCAACGCTGGAAAACTGCTTCCACCCCATCAATGCTTGAGCTGACCTCTCGACTTAAAGAACATCACGCTCTGGAATCCCTATACGCTATCCGCAATAATTGCGTAACTCTCTGCAATCGCACATGGTCCCCATGGTCCAAATATTGCAAAGATTCACTACATTCTGCCTCAACGAATCACCCTTAAGTAGTCTCTGAATGAAACACTGGAAATGGTTCTTCTCACCGCTATTTACCTCCCCTTCCTTCCCTTTACCAAAAACCTTCCTTTATGTAGACTGTTTGTATACCTAGTTAGTCCATGTCTTGTCTTGATTATTATTACTGTTTTACATCGTATGGTCTCTCGTGGACCTAGTTATATGCTTTCTTTGTATATGCATTAACCAAAAAATTTTCAATAAAGAACTATTGAACATAAAAAACTAAACAGCAGCCACTGAAAAAACTGGAAAAGGCAAATGAACAAACAACAGTGGCTGAACTAAACTGAGAGGAGCACAAGCCCCCGAGGGGACCCGGCAGACCCCCACAGAAGTGCAGGACAAAATGCAAAAAGCAAGCACAAAAAACTAAAAGAAGAAAATGTCTTATCTGATAGCAGAAGATGCAGGCACGAAACAGCAAGCTACAAAGTGAACAGGAATCAAAGATGAGACCAGAACAATTGATCACCGGCAACCCTGATGGGAGGGAACCTCCTTATATAAGACCAGTCAGTAACACCTGATCGCCAATCTTCACAATCTTCATTGGATAGTTCAGTACTGTTTGTAACCACCAGAGGGAGCTTCTGCTCAGAATTCATTTCTAGCACATTCACAACAGTAAGCTCCATGGGACTGTAGCCAACCTCACTAGACGTGGCCGCAGGAGGAAAATTGATGACAAATCAAAGAGACGGATAATACGAATGGTAACAAAAGAGACCAGAAAAGCTTCTAAACAGATTAAAGGTGAACTTCAAGCTCAAGGAACATCAGTGTCAGATCGCACCATCGGTCGTTGTATGAGCCAAAGTGGTCTTCATGGGAGACGACCAAGGAGGACACCATTGTTGAAAAAAAATCCTAAAAAGGCCAGACTTGAATCTGCCAAACTACATGTTGACAAGCCAGAAATTTGAATATCATTGCTCTCTATATATGCAAAAAGAAAGTCTATAACATTGCAGTTACATCTATCTACTTTAAGTGAATAATATAAAGTAAAGAAAATTCCAAGGGGACTTCGTTCTAATATCCGCCCAAACCTCATGGCAAGTCATCCTTTTTTTTTTGTACAAGATTTGGTATGATCTCTAATAAATACTGTATGGATATTATTCTTCTGAATATTGAATATTTGCAGCAAGAGATAAAGAAATATAACTCTGAGATACCCTGATTGGAATCTGAGATAAAATCTTTAATGAAAGAAGATGAGTGGAACAGTTTCAAAGAGACTTTGAATGTTAAACTAAACAAATTACGTCTGGAATGTGAAACGTAGAAAATGGAATCGTGACATGGATGATTATAAAGATGGAAATATTTATAACTGGCAAAGGGAAAATTCAGGAAATTGGAAAAAGAAAGGTTACTGGCCAAAAAGGAACTATCTATATAAATGTGATGAAAATTCTGTGCTAATTAATTATGATTTTTCCAGGCTTAGATCCCCTTAAAGGAAAAAACGAAATTTGCAGGAAAAGGGGAGGAGAGAAACATCGGAGACAGCAAAAAAGAGAAAAAAAGGGAAAAACAAGTCATCAGTGGAAAAGCAGGTGGCGACAAGGAGCAAAGAACAGGTTTAATTATAAATATTTCTAAGAAAGCTCCTACCAGTAATAAAATATCTGTATTGAATAAGGGATTTTCTTTTGGATTGTGTACACATGTAAATTGGTTCCAACTTAATATTGATTTACAAATTTTTTTCAGGTTAATAAAATTAAAGGAATGGTTTTGTAATAAATCAATGATGGAGAAAATCTCCAATAGTGAACTAAATTTAAAACAAGTAGCTTTGAGAAAAAAGAGTAATTTTATTCCACTTGAGAATTCATCTGTAATAGAAGCTTTCATATCTGTTGTCAGTAGAGACATTGAAGGGTTAAAAAAATGATTTTTCTAAGGAATTTAGGATTCCAAACATGACGAAGGGAGAAATTGAAGCCCTGTATGATTTGTCACATGATGATGAAATAATAATAAAAAATGCCGACAAAGGCGGCGCAGTGGTAATTATTGATAAAAATGATTATATTAAGGAAATTAAGAGACAATTGGCCGACCTGGAGGTATATGAGAGACTATCGTATGGCCCTAAATTTGATATTGCTAGAGAAATTAAAATCATCTTGGATAATGCTATAGAATAATTGATCAAGATTTGTATGATTTTTGACTATTAAGTATCTAATTACTCAACTTACCATATATACTCGCGTATAAGCCAAGATTTTCAGCCCATTTTTTAAGGCTGAAAGTCCCCCTCTCGGCTAATACGCGAGTCATATATGCCAGGGGGTCGGCAGGGGAGGGGGAGTGGGGGTGTCAGATCATACTTACCGTCTCTGCAGTGCCCCTGCTTCTCCCACGATCTCAGGCTCCTTCCTTCAGCGGTCAGTGTTACCGCTCATTAAAGTCATGAATATGCGCATATTCAGAACTTTAATGAGCTGTACCACGTGACCGCTGAAGGAAGGAAAAGCTTACAGAGACCATGGGAGAAGCAGCGGGGGGGGCTGCAGAGACACTCCAGGAGGGGGTAAGTATATGCAATATTCACCTATCCCCGGTCCACTGCTGCGCGCCGCTCTATCCTCTGCGTCCTCTGGCTATGATGTTCAGGTCAGAGGGCGTGATGATGTAGTTAGTGCGCGCAGCGCCCTCTGCCTGAACAGTTGCTGACAGAGGACCCAGAAGATGGAGCAGCGCACAGCGATGGACCGGGGACAGGTGAATATCTCTGTTGCCGGGGCCCTGAGCCAGTGATGACACCGGCACCTGTCCCCCATAGGGCGCCAGTGTCCCCACCTGCTAAGGACATCGGCACCTGACCCCCAGCGACAAGAGGTGAGTATGTCATTTTTTTATTTGCAGCAGCAGCATATGGGGCCTATTCTATGGAGCATCTTATGGGGGCATAATCTATGGAGCATCATATGGGGGCATAATCTATGGACCATCATATGGGGCATAAAATATATTGAGCATCTTATGGGGGCATAATCTATGGACCATCATATGGGGGCATAATCTATGGACCAACATATGGGGCATAAAATATATGGCGCATTTTATGGGGCATAATCTATGGAGCATTTTATGGGGCATAATCTATGGAGCATCTTATGGGGCATAATCTATGGAGCATCTTATGGGACCATAACCTTTATGGAGCAGCATATGGGGCATATTCTATGGATCATCTTATGGGGCCATCATGAACTGTATGGAGCATTATATGGGGCTCCTGATTCAATATGGATATTCAAAAACATTTAACCTACTGATGTCTCAATTAATTTTACTTTTATTGGTATCTTTTTTATTTTTTAAATTTACCAGTAGCTGCTGCATTTTCCACCCTAGGCTTATACGCAAGTCAATAAGTTTTCCCAGTTTGGTTTTTCGTATTTTCTATGTTATTATTGGTAACTATATGGGATAGCCTAAATTCCCCAACGTTCTTAAATAATGAGTTTATATAATATTTTGAAAAATTACTGAGAGATTTGTTGAATAATTCCCAGTCTCTGGCAGATATTTTCTTTTTCATCCAGCCAATTGGTTTAAGGGAATTGGGGGTTGGATAGCTGGAATCTTGCAAAGTTTGTTACACATCACTGCCTTTATTCTTGTTATGTATGTAATACTAAAACTTGTTTTTTGGTGTATTTCTGTATGTATTAGGAAATTCTGTATTTGGACAGCTAATGATGATACCAAAGGCGTTGTTACCCCTGCTCTTCTCTACATCGATTTTAAGAAGTTATCTGATGAAGATGTTGAAGCCAAGCACATGGCTATCTTCAAAAGATCTCCACAACCGTTATCAAAAATTGTTATTTGTAAATTGTAGTATACAGGGGGATGGGTACGCCGCAACAGCCATGTCTGGTTACATGGCATCAGCTATGTGAAGACCAGTACCCCTCGAGCTTATAGCTTGGGATAGTACCTCTGATGCTGAACATAAGTTAACAAAATTTATCTAGGGGGGAATGTGAAGGACTAAATTAAGAAAGATCAAAACTGAATGCTCCATTTTGTGCTTGTAACTCCATCTTGTGGTTTATGAGATAAATTCTGTTACTTAACAAGGCTATAGTTCCTGGCCATTATAAAGAAGTAAAGGTTATGGGCTGTAATAAAACCAGACCGCTCCAGTTTGGCCAAGATATAAGCACGCTATTGTTCCCTTCTATGGTTTCGTGGATATGACCATATATGTAGTTTCCAGTCTTCCTGTATTTTCATAGGTTAAATGTTGTAGGTGTGGTTTTATACTATTGGTTGAAGTACAAACTCACTAAATATTATAAAAGATGATGATGTAATACATGGAGTAGAATCAGTTTCAATTCTCCCGGAAAGAAACACGTGTCCTTTTGGTTATTTATGTTGCTAGCAACATTCTGTGAATTAATTTGGAAATAACTAGGTCAACCGTGAAGGGTCACTTAGATCCTACCTCAACAATATCACCCTCATGGAGTCTGTTTCTGACAGTTTGAGCAGACACATGGATGTTAGTGGCCTGCTGGAGGTCATTTTGCAGGACTTTTGCACTGTTCCTCCTTGCACATAGGAGGTAGCGGTCAAGCTGATGGGTTTTTGCCCTCCTACAGCTCCCTCCACATCTCCTGGTGTACCGGCCTCTCTCCTGGCATCTGCTAGTTGCTCTGGACACTGTGCTGGCAGTGCTCTTCTTGCCACAGCTCACATTGAGGTGCCATCCTGGATGAGCTGCACTACCAGAGCAACTTCTGAGGGTTGAAGACACTGCCTCATGCTACTGTACAATATCTCTAGGTGTGAGAGCAATAACAAAATGCAAACGTAAAAAAAGGATGAGAACAGAGAAATGGTCTGTGGTCTCACCCTGCAGAACCACTCCGTTATAGGGCTTGTCTTGCTAATTGCCTATCATTTCTATCTGTTGTATGTCCCATTTGCACAACAGCAGGAGAAATTAATTCACAATTAGTGTTGCTTCATAACTGGACAGGTTAATTTCACAGACGTGTGATTGACTTGGAGTCTTGGAGTTATGTAGTGTTCTTTAAGTATTCCCTTGATTCTTTTGATCAGTGTATATACAGGTGCTTCTCACCAAATTAGAATATCATCGAAAAGTTAATTTACTTCATTTCAAAGTGATCTATTTCAAGTGTTTATTTCTGTTAATGTTGATGATTATGGCTTACAGCCAATGAAAACCACAAAGTGATTAACTCAGTAAATTACAATAATTAACAAAAAACACATGCAAAGTCTTCCTAAGCATTTAAAAAGGTTCCTTAATCTGTTTCAGCAGGCTCCACAATCATGGGGAAGACTGCTGACTTGACAGATGTCCCGAAGGCAGTCATTGACACACTCCACAAGGAGGGTAAGCCACAAAAGGTCATTGCTAAAGAAGCTGGCTGTTCACAGAGTGCTGTATCCAAGCATATTAATGGAAAGTTGAGTGGAAGGAAAAAGTGTGGTAGAAAAAGATGCACAAGCAACCAGAATAACCGCAGCCTCGAAAGGATTGTTAAAAAGGCCATTCAAAAATTTTGGGAAGATTCACAAGGAGTGGACTGCTGCTGGAGTCATTGCTTTAAGAGCCACCACACACAGACGTATCCAGGACATGGGCTACAAGTGTCACATTCTTTGTGTCAAGCCGCTCATGTCCAATACACAACGCCAGAAGCGTCTTACCTGGGCCAAGGAGAAAAAGAACTGGACTGTTGCTCAGTGGTCCAAGGTGTTGTTTTCAGATGAAAATACATTTTGCATTTCATTTGGAAATCAAGGTCCCAGAGTCTGGAGGAAGAGTGGAGAGGCCACAATCCAAGCTGTTTGAGGTCTAGTGTGAAGTTTCCACAATCAGTGATGGTGTAGGTCCACTGTGTTTTATCAAGACCAAAGTCAGCGCAGCCATCTACCAGGAAATTTTAGAGCACTTCATGCTTTCCTCTGCCGGCAAGCTTTTAGGAGATGGAAATTTCATTCTCCAGCAGGACTTGGCACTAGTGATGAGCGAGTATGCTCGTTGCTCGAGTTTTCCCGAGCGTGCTTGGGTGTCCTCCGAGCATTTGGGCCGTGCTCGGCGATTTAGTTTCTGTTGCCGCAGCTGCATGATTTGCGGCTGCTAGACAGCCTGAATACATGTGAGGAATGCTGTTTGTTAGGGAATCCCCACGTTTTCAGGCTGTCTAGCAGCTGCAAATCATGCAGCTACGGCGACACAAACTAAATCTCCGAGCATACCCAAATACTCGGAGGAGACCCGAGCGTGCTCGTCAGAACTCGAGCAATGAGTATACTCGCTCATCCCTACTTGGCACCTGTCCACACTGCCAAAAGTACCAATACCTCAATACAAAGCTCAAAGCTTTGTTAAAGAATGCAATGGATGTTCGAAATGCGTAGCTGTGTCTAAGCTCATGATGGAATCTATTCATATTTTTTAATCCAATACATTTTTGCAAGCTTGGAAAATGGATCATCTTCTTTCTTCAGTTATACATCAGGTAATAGCTATTCTAGTTTCATTTCATTTAAATCTGTAGTCATACTCCCTCAGTGCTCCCTTATCAAAGTCTTAGGCTGGTTTCTCATTTGTGTATCGGTGCGCAGCATTTGATCCGCATAGATCCGCATGAGTCATGCGTACATATCTTTAACATGGTGTACGCAGGGACATGTGTTTGCATACGTTTATGTACGCATGCGTCGTTTCACGGTGTGCGGCAGTGTATGGCGAACGCAACATGTTGCATTTTTTGAAGCGTCAAAAATCCGTCAAATATGCGCAGTCATGCGCATGGGTGCGTCAAAAATGCATTGCTGTCTATGGGACCGCATTGGTACGCAAGGACATGTGCATGGATGCGTTCGATCCGCATGCGGACTTCAGACAGCGCATGTCCAGGAACTGATTAAAGAACCTGGAAATATCAAATACATGCGCATAAACAACGCAAACGCATGCAAAAATGCTTACACACTCAGCGGGTTTTTGCGTCATGTGTAAGATGATGCAGATAAAAAACGTTGCGTAAACATGCGTTTGCATGCTTTTTGCATGCGTTTGCGCATGCAGATGATGCGCTGTGCACAGAAACGCTAATGTGAACTTTACCTTACTTAGGTGTTTGTACCTGCCATTATACACTGATTTTACTTTATACTTATTTACAATTAGATACAACTATATATTATATGACTTATTCTGAATGTGAATAGTGACTTGTATCTATCTGTATCCTATGCATTTGCAGCACTTGGTTTTCTACTTTATATTTTCCTCCTAGCACTAGTGTTGAGCATTCCGATACCGCAAGTATCGGGTATCGGCCGATATTCGCGTTATCGGAATTCCGATACTTAATTCCGATACTTTTTCCATATCGTATACCGGAATCGGAAGTTCCCATAATTCTTTGAGAGGCAATGTGATTTTAGTCAGCCAATGAGGAATCCTACGAAGTGTGGGCACATCCTGTAATGATGCGGTCATCTTAACTAATGGCATGGCTGTGATTGGCTGCTGAAATGATGTCAGAATGCACTATAAAAGGCGCCGCAGCCATTTTAGCGTCACTGTGCTGTGAACTCAGTTAGGGACAGAACGCTGCTCTGCTGACTCTGAGGGACAGTTAGATATTGCGATTTTGTGTACTACTGTGCTTGAGGCAGGCTAGTTTACCAACCGCTGTGTAAAGCTTCATTTTGCCAGTGTTGTTTAACAGCTCTGTGCAAGGTGTGTGTGTGACAGTGCAGGTGACGCTGCAGTTTGCTCTGCATCCACCGCTGTTTGTAGGCATCTGCACGTGTCACTTTTTTTTTTTTTTTTTTAATTTTATTTAGTGGAATTGGTGCAGCTCCATTATATTAGAAAAAAATCAAATCTATTAGTGTGACGTGCTTCCATCCGTATACAATACATTGGTTGCAAACACTATAGAAGTACAGAAAGGAGCTTTTCACAGATTGTGGACAGTTGTGTTTCAGTGTTCACTTCAGTCTGTGTTTTTTACTTTTTTGAGTGCAGATCACGCTCCAGTTACTTGTTCAAGCACTGCTGCTTGTACTCTGCTGAGCGTGTCTCAGTGGCTCATCCTTTTCATTTATCTCCAATTGGTTCTGCTACATTCCATTTAAAATAAATCTAATCTATTAGTGTGACGCGCTTCCATCCGTATACAATACATTGGTTGCAAACACTATAGAAGTACAGAAAGGAGCTTTTCACAGATTGTGGACAGTTGTGTTTCAGTGTTCACTTCAGTCTGTGTTTTTTACTTTTTTGAGTGCAGATCACGCTCCAGTTACTTGTTCAAGCACTGCTGCTTGTACTCTGCTGAGCGTGTCTCAGTGGCTCATCCTTTTCATTTATCTCCAATTGGTTCTGCTACATTCCATTTAAAATAAATCTAATCTATTAGTGTGACGCGCTTCCATCCGTATACAATACATTGGTTGCAAACACTATAGAAGTACAGAAAGGAGCTTTTCACAGATTGTGGACAGTTGTGTTTCAGTGTTCACTTCAGTCTGTGTTTTTTACTTTTTTGAGTGCAGATCACGCTCCAGTTACATGTTCAAGCACTGCTGCTTGTACTCTGCTGAGCGTGTCTCAGTGGCTCATCCTTTTCATTTATCTCCAATTGGTTCTGCTACATTCCATTTAAAATAAATCTAATCTATTAGTGTGACGCGCTTCCATCCGTATACAATACATTGGTTGCAAACACTATAGAAGTACAGAAAGGAGCTTTTCACAGATTGTGGACAGTTGTGTTTCAGTGTTCACTTCAGTCTGTGTTTTTTACTTTTTTGAGTGCAGATCACGCTCCAGTTACATGTTCAAGCACTGCTGCTTGTACTCTGCTGAGCGTGTCTCAGTGGCTCATCCTTTTCATTTATCTCCAATTGGTTCTGCTACATTCCATTTAAAATAAATCTAATCTATTAGTGTGACGCGCTTCCATCCGTATACAATACATTGGTTGCAAACACTATAGAAGTACAGAAAGGAGCTTTTCACAGATTGTGGACAGTTGTGTTTCAGTGTTCACTTCAGTCTGTGTTTTTTACTTTTTTGAGTGCAGATCACGCTCCAGTTACATGTTCAAGCACTGCTGCTTGTACTCTGCTGAGCGTGTCTCAGTGGCTCATCCTTTTCATTTATCTCCAATTGGTTCTGCTACATTCCATTTAAAATAAATCTAATCTATTAGTGTGACGCGCTTCCATCCGTATACAATACATTGGTTGCAAACACTATAGAAGTACAGAAAGGAGCTTTTCACAGATTGTGGACAGTTGTGTTTCAGTGTTCACTTCAGTCTGTGTTTTTTACTTTTTTGAGTGCAGATCACGCTCCAGTTACATGTTCAAGCACTGCTGCTTGTACTCTGCTGAGCGTGTCTCAGTGGCTCATCCTTTTCATTTATCTCCAATTGGTTCTGCTACATTCCATTTAAAATAAATCTAATCTATTAGTGTGACGCGCTTCCATCCGTATACAATACATTGGTTGCAAACAATATAGAAGTACACAAACGGGCCTTTCACAGCTACTGAACATGGGTTTTTAATTTTTAACTAAAATATGTATTTTTTCAAATGACACAAATATAAGTAATGTTGAAGAGGAATAGTCCTACATCCATTGTTTGCACAATATTACAGGTGTACATCATGTCCCTTAATCAACAATGTATTATTATATTTACTTGTATGCTTTTATTTAAAAGCCAAGAACACAGAAGGATAACCTTCGCACTGCAGCTGTTGTCAAAGTTCAACCCACATTATGCACTTCCAACATTGCAGCATTTGAGGCATGATGTGAGTTGGATTGGTCAAAGTTATGGAGTGAGAAGGTTCACCATCAGTACCCTATAGCATAAGTATGCTTTTGTGTTAGCATTTGTGTTAGACATGTGGATATCTGCCATAATATGTCACAATTATTTAGTTACAGATTTGTTACCAACACTAATCATTGAATGGTTTTAAATTTGACGTTTCACTTGTTTACAGCTTAGAAATAAGGGTGTAGCCTGATATCTATGTGTAGCACTAGCCACTTTAACATGTCATGTTTTTTTAAACATGTGTAGCTAGGTAGCAGTAATTTTTGCCGGACACACAGCAGGGGAACAGCAGGCGTTACTGAACCCCACTATCACTATAGCTTGTGTATTGGTCTGTGGACACGACACTTCTGAGCAGCAACTGGCAGTGTTGTAGCCCAGGGAGTATAGCTCAGGTGGTAGAAAGATGAACATAACAGGAGACATGGAAAACGTTGCCAACCAGTTAGTTAATCTGAAACCGGACAGGCAAATTCAGGCGAGATCCATGCCTAGTTCATTTTCAGAAAAGTAAGCCGTTCTACATTATCGTAGGATAGTCGCATGCAACGGTCTGTTAGTACACCCACCTGCAGCAGTAAAGACGCGCTCCGATAATACACTGGCAGCAGATCAAGCCAGCACCTCCAATGCATACTGGCTAAGCTCTGGCCATGTATCCAGCTTAGAGACACAAAACTTGAATGGGGAAGAGCCATCTGGGAGTACACTGAGAGGGCAAGACATGTAGTCTGTCACCATCTTACGGAAATGTTGCCTCCTGCTGACTGGAGCCGTCTCGGATGGTGTAGACATTGGTGGCGCTGCCACAAAACTTCGACACATTTGGAACATACTGTTCTTGCCCTGTGCAGAGGCGCTGCTTGTGCTCCCTCTTGTTGCAGAGCTGTCTCCACTGCCTCGACGCACAGAGCTGCTTTGTAAATCAGTAGCAGCAGCAGTGCTCTCGGCTGGAATGGAGAACATTATGGATTGCACCAGTGTGTCTTGGTACTTCCGCATTTTACGCTCCCGGTTCAACGGTGTGATGAGGCTTTGTAACTTGTCCCGCTAGCGAGGGTCTAGGAGGGTGTACACCCAATAATCAGACGTGGTGTGAATGTGTTCGATGCGGCGGTCGTTTCTCAGCCACTGCAGCATGAAATCAACCATGTGCTGCAGACTCCCAACTGGCCAAGAAACGTTGTCCCCTGCAAGAGGCGTCATCTCCGCCTGCTGTGCATCACCCCACCCTTGGTCTACATACTGACTAGAGCATTGTCTACCTCCCTCTGGAGCGATGTCTTCCTCCTCCATTGACTCCTCCTCATCCTCCTCACAAAGTCCTTCAAATACATATAAATTTACAAAATTTAAAACTCAAAATTTAAAAACTTTGTATCATAATTCTGTAACATCAGTTTATGGAAACACAATAGCATTACAAAAGGATAGACAAAAAATGTACATTATGTGCTTTGTAAATACATTAAAAGTTTGTAATGGTTATGAAAATATAGACAGCGACTCTGGAGGTTCAATTGTTGATACAGCATGGTACTTTGAAAGTCCTCCAGCCCTTTGTGAGGAACCACGTTGCGCTGACTGTCCAGAAGGTGATGGAATTTGTGACTCCTCATCCTCCACCTCTTCCAAAACCTCATGCCTTAGTGCTTGCAGTGTTTTTTGAAGCAGGCAGATAAGGGGGACAGTCAGGCTGACTAGTGCATCATCTGCACTCGCCATCCGCGTTGACTCATCAAACGCACGCAAAACGTGGCAGATATCCTTCATAGAGTTATTCGCCACTCATTACACTGGCAGTGGCTGCCCATTCATTATAGGATCCAATTCTAATTACTGGTTCTCACCAACATAGCTCTCCACAGCGCAGCACCCCCCTACATCTCCTCCCTTATTTATATTTATCGGCCTAACCGACTGCTGCACTCTGCAAACGACCTTCGACTAACCTCTGCACTAATCCGTACCTCCCACTCCCAACTCCAAGACTTCACCCGCGCTGCGCCAATCCTCTGGAATGCTCTACCCCAAGAAATTAGGACTATCCGCAATTTGGATGGTTTCAGGCGCTCCCTCAAAACACATTTGTTCACAGTGGCCTATCACATTCACTAATCAAAGTCATTCTATGTGTAATTCTGTGTGTGTAGCCCATTCACTATCTCCATGCATCCCTCACTTCCTTAAAATGGCTGGACCATCATTGTAAAAACACCATTGTATATAAACACCTGTACTTTGTATCTCCCACACCTCATTGTAGATTGTAAGCTTTCACCAGCAGGGGCGGCTGATTTTGCTTTAATTATTGTATTGTTAACGTTATTACTTATGACTCGTGTTTTGAAACTGTTAAACTGTAAAGCACTGCGGAATATTATGGCGCTATATAAATAAATAATATTATTATTCTTATTATAGAGGCCCACTCAGTAGTGGTGAAGTGTGAACGGCGCAAATTGCGAGTTGACTGCGCCTGATGCAGCTGATACTCCATTACTGTTGGCTGCTGCTCACACAACCGCTCCAACATATGTAACCAGGAATTCCACCTGGTGGGTACGTCACATATGATGCGATGTTCATGAAGGTGAAATCTGCGTTGCAGAGCTGCAATCAGCGATCTGGCCATGCTGGAACGTCGCAAGTGAGCGCACTCTAGGCGGACCTTGTGCAGCAGTGCATCAAGATCCGGATAGTCCCTCAAAAAACTCTGCATGACCAAGTTGAGCACATATGACAGACATGGTATGTGAGTGAGGTTGCCAAGGCCCAGAGCTGACACCAGATTTCGGCCATTGTCACACACTACCAAGCCTGCCTGTAGATTCTCTTCCAAAAACCACACGTCGCTCTCCTGCTTTATGGCATTACAGAGCTCCTGCGCTGTGTGGCTAAGATTCCCCATGGAAATTAATTTCAGGATGGCCTGTTGACATTTGGACACGGCTGTGCTCATATCGGTCGCAACAGGTAAACGTTCACGGGTCCATGTGGAGGTAGACCGTGACGGCTCCTGCAGCGATGATTCTGAGGAACTGGAATAGGAGGAGGAATCAATGTGTACAGACTTGATTCCTGCAATCCTTGCAGTTGGCAGAACACGTACAGCGCCACTCGCAAGATCAGTACCCGGCTGCACAACATTGACCCAATGGGCAGTGAGGGAAAGGTATTGTCCCTGGCCATAGGTGTTAGAACCCTCTTGTTAGGTTTTGTTTCAGTTTGCTGGTCACATGACCTTTTTTTCCCTATTTAGTCTGGCTCCGCCCTTCTGGCTTTGCTTGACTTCATTGTATTATCTACTGTTAAGCTAGCCGGGTGCTTAGGTGCCTTAATCTGTGAGGTTTGCTTGATGTTAGGATCACAAAGTATTTATTTTTCTGTTTAATTATCCATGCTACAATTTATGTTAGGAGGTGTCCACCTTTTCTCCCAGTCCCTAGATCTTGTAGGGATTACTCCCTCGCAACTATAGGTCTTCGTTCACACTAGATGAGGACTTTAGCGGGTCTGGTCGCAGGATCAGGTTCCCCGTTACATCGTAGGGATTCAGCTTAGTTGTATTGTAGGGACAGAATTCCCTTCTTTCCTTACTGGTTGTAGCAGATCATAACAATGGGTACTGGTCCACGCATCGGTGGTCAGGTGGACCTTGCTACTGAGGGCTTTTAGTAGCGCATGTTTAATTTTTCCCTCAACATGCTTTTGCAGACCAGGGACGGCTTGCCTGCTGAAATGAAATCGGCTTGGCACATTGTATTGTGGGATTGACAATGATATTCAGTTACGGAAACTGTCTGTCTCCACCAGCCTGAATCACAGCATTTCAAGGGACAGGAGTTTTGCAATGCCAGCATTCAGAGCCTGTGCTCGTGCATGGTTTGCGGAGTATGGCCGTCTTTTATCCCATGCCTGTGCTACCGCTGGCTGTTTTGTGGCCTGGGAGTGTGAGGATGACAGGGAACTTGCTGCTGTGTGTGGAATAACAGTTTGTCTCTGGACAACAGTGGCCGAGGTTCTTCCATGGCGATCCTGTGAGGAAGCATAACCAGCTGTGTGTGAGCTCGATGAAGAGGCTTCAACACAACCTGAAGATGTAGGTGCTGCTGTAGGTTGGCCTACATCTCTAGTGTGTCTTTGTAACTCAACTATGTGCTTTGTCCGCACATGTTTCCACATATTTGTGGTATTGAGGTGACTGACACTTTTAGCTATTTTTAATTTTTAATTACACAGCTTGCATTTCACATAGCAAAATCATGTGCAAGTGTGTGAAAAAAGGACCACGCAGTGCAAGTCCTGGGAGCGCACGTTTTGACTTTTGGAAGACAACTGCTCCGAACAGGTGCCAAACTGGAGGCTACAGGCAACCGAGTCTGCAGCCTTAAGGGTATGCCACACTAAACAATATCGCTAACGGGATCGCTAAAAAACGTCACTATTTAGCGATCCCGTTAGCGATATTGTTCAGTGCGGCAGCTTCCAGCGACGAGCTTCCTGCTGTGATCTCGCTCGTCGCTGGAATCGTTCCGGACCCTATTTCATCGCTGGCGCTCCCGCTGGGTAAGTATCTAATCGCTGTGTGGCACCTTTTCTTAGCGATTTAGCGGTACTTCTGTACCGCTAAAGTCGTTAAGAAGATCGCTAACGGCGATAGCGTCGTTAACTATATCGCTAAATGCGGCAGCATTTAGCGATATAGAAACAATCCCGCTAGCGATCTCATTAGTATGCAACGCTAACGAGATCGCTAGCGGGATTGCTTAGTGTGGCAGTACCTTAACTCTCCTCCTGTTTGTACCGTTGGGGCAATGTCTTCCTCTATCTTCCTTCTATCACTAATCATTTCTCTAGGCCTCTCCCAGCTTTCAACCAAAGTACTGGTTCTCACCCACAAAGCTCTCCACAGTGCAGCACCCCTCCTACATCTCCTCCCTCATTTCTATCTATCGGCCTAACCGACTGCTGCGCTCTGCAAACGACTTTCGACTAACCTCTGCACTAATACGTACCTCCCACTCCCGACTCCAAGACTTCTCCTGCTCTACGCCAATCCTCTGGAATGCTGTACCCCAAGAAATTAGGACTATCCACAATTTGCATGGTTTCAGGCGCTCCCTCAAAACACATTTGTTCAGAGCGGCCTATCACATTCACTAATCAAAGTCATTCTATGTATTCTGTGTAAGTGTGTGTGTGTCTCTAGCCCATTCACTATCTCCATCCCTCAGTCCCTTAAGATGGCTGGAACATCATTGTAAATGCACCATTGTATATAAACACCTATACTTTGTATCTCCCCCATCTCATTGTACATTGTAAGCTGTCACGAGCAGGGGCGACTTATTTAGCTTTAATTATTGTATTGTTAACGTTGTTACTTATGACTTGTGTTCTGAAACTGCTAAACTGTAAAGCGCTGCGGAATATGATGGCGCTATATAAATAAATATTATTATTATTCCTCTGAGCTGCTCCCACCACCTTCCTGTTCTTCATGCCATGTTGGGTCTTGGACCTCATCATCTCCACTACCCTCTTCCAACACCTGCTGTTGGGTGGTCTGGCCAGCACCATGCTCAACAGAAACTGGCACCTGGGTCTCATCATCATCATCAGATGCGTTCTGCGGTGTGCTGACCATCGGCACTGTCTCACCCGCCTCTTCAGATTCAGAGAGACACAGCTGTTGCGCATCACTGCATACTCCCTCTTCTTCACATTACAGAATGCTGCTTGGCTGGGCCCCTGTTTGCAAGCCAATAGATTCTGAGAACAGAAGCAGACACTCAGCTGGCTCCTGTACAGAACTCTCTGACTGCCTGGGCAATTTGCCAGGCGGTGAAGAGACAGATGGTTGCCCAACAGTGCTGTGGTCCTGAGAGGAGGTGGAAGCAATTGAAGTCGATGCATTGGCTGAGATCCAAACAACAACGGCTTCAATTTGTTCTTCCCGCAGCAGGGGGGTACTCCGAGCTCCTACAAAAGTGCGCATAAAGGAACGCTCACGGCCCGGGGAAAACTGGTGGATGCTGTGTCACTGGGGGCCGCAGCAGCCACAGAATCCCCACGTCCTCTCCCTGAAGAAACTCCACGACCACGTGCCTTACTCCCTGCCTTCTTCATCTTGGTAGATTGATAAAGAAAGTCTGAAAGTTATAAGGTCTAAGTGTGGTTATTCCGCAGAGACTGCAGTGAACACTGCACACAACTGTTCACTACCCAATGCGTCTCAGCAGGAAGGCAGTCTGTGCGTCAAAACAAAGGCACAAGCATACATCCATGTACCCTGTTTATACAGCTATATAAAAAAAAATATGTAGTAGTGACGCACACTTTATTGAGGTACAGTATTACATCGCCATTCACCATCTGTGGCTATGCAGTGTCATCTATATATACCTTATCTATCTGTTGTCATGCTTCCAAGTCGACAGTCAGCCATAAATAGCAATTTTCACTATGCACTATGCACTTTTTAAAGGTTATGTTTGTTAATAAAAATGATTATTGCCACATATTATGAGTATTACATGATGGAAATTGTATAATTTTGTATAAAATATTTAGGGACATTATTCAGCAAATGGAACATTTTAGTAATATCACAGATAACTTGTAATGCTGATGATGTTTTGAAGTCAGACATTCATTGTCTATACAATAAAAATGGTGTACATACTGTTACTTATCCATCATTAATGGATTCAGATATGTACTTGTATGCTTTTATGTACAACCGTATAGCAGATTCCTTAACTAATTTATTTTGTGGTTTGCATTGCTGTTCAACATGTTAATGTATGTGTTTATGTTTGTCAATTCTTTATTTATCTAGATATTAGTTTAAATGAAATCATCATCTTATGGTAGTAAAGGTTATCTTTCTCTTGTTTGAAGTATAGACATTTAAAATTGACAGGTAACAAGGAAATTACTTGATCTAGTATTTAAACATCCTCCTTGACCCTGGGCTCCAACACCGCCAGTTGTTGCTCGGAAGTGCTGTTAGCACAGTCAACACTTGCTCCTGTGTTACTGGGGTTCAGTAACGTCAGCTGGTCCTCGGTTGTGCCATTGGCTCTTTTCCTTCTGCTGCCCCTCCGGGTTCCAGTACCGTCAACTGGTTCTCCGCAGTGCCTTTGGCCTAGGTGCCTCCATCTCGGTATCCGAGTTCCAGCAACGTCTGCTGGTCCTTGGTAGTGCTTTGGAGCACAGGTACCTCCTGCTTAGTAACCGTGTCCCAGTAACGTCAGCTGGTCCTCGGTTGTGCCATTGGCTCTTTTCCTTCTGCTGCCCCTCCGGGTTCCAGTACCGTCAACTGGTTCTCCGCAGTGCCTTTGGCCTAGGTGCCTCCATCTCGGTATCCGAGTTCCAGCAACGTCTGCTGGTCCTTGGTAGTGCTTTGGAGCACAGGTACCTCCTGCTTAGTAACCGTGTCCCAGTAACATCAGCTGGTACAAGATTGTGCTACAAATACAAGATACGGAACAAGAGACACAAGAACAATAAGCAGAAGATCAAAAAGCAGAAGAACATGAAGTATAAGACCAAAATGAAGAGCAAAATATATGCTCTAAATTCTAAGCAGAAGAAGACTAAGCAGTGTATGGGGGTGAGTCCGTTCCTCCTCGTGGTGCCCCTGGAAAATGCCTGCTGCTGCAGGCTAAACTGAACACGGACAAATACTGTTGTAATTTAAATCTTTTGTGACAGCAAGAACGGAAGGATGAAAAATTCATACTTTGACAGATTACAAGTACAGGATTCTCTGTCACAAATAAGAATATGATGAAGAAGATGAAGCAGAATATGAATAAGAATAATAGTTTAATAAGAAGAATATGAGTAATGTTAACAAAGATGAATAGCAAGAAGTTTAAGAAGAAGATAAAGAAGGTGAAGATGAAGAATAATTTGATGAAAAAGATGATGCTGCAGAAGATTATGAAGGAGAAAGTGTGTGAAAAGTTAAAAAGGTGAAGATGAAGAGCATGGAAGTTGTGTAATATACATATTTGCCAAAATATAAAAAACGTTAACATTGTCAATTTCTTCGTCAATCCGAACATCTTTAAAAAAAAAAATATTTATGCTATTCCATTTGATTGGGTTAAACATCTATGCCTTTAATGTCTCCTCAACCTTCCCCAATACATTCTACATTACTCTTTCTTGTTTTCCTTCATGTACAATTAACCAACAAGGCAAGAATGGGTTTTTTTTAATTTCGATATTTTGTTCCCATAGACTTACATGGGACTTCCGGTATCGGTATCGGGTATCGCCGATATTTTAGTGATATCGGCGATACCATTCCGATTCCGATACTTTAGGATATCGGAAAGTATCGCTCAACTCTACCTAGCACACATATATATGACTTTTGTCTCTTCCATTGATTTGGTTTATATCTATATTTATATTTTTGAACTAAATATTTATATATATTTAACCCCTTCCCGACCTTTGACACAGCGTATGCGTCATGAAAGTCGGTGCCATTCCGACCTATGACGCATACCCTGCGTCATGAAAGGATCTCGTCCCTGCGGGCCGGGAGACCGGGGTCACTCAAAGGTCACCCGACCCGCAGTTACAGGACCCTTTGTGCTTCACCACAGGGGGGTTGGCTTAACCCCCCCATGGCCACGATCGCTCTGATTGGCTGTTAAAAGTGAAACAGCCAATCAGAGCAATCTGTAATATTTCACCAATTTAATTGGTGAAATATTACAATCCAGCCATGGCCGATGCTGCAATAGCATCTGCCATGTCTGGACACCGAGACCTGACCCCCCCACACCGAGTCACGGCGGCGATCGGCCGCCGCCACCGAAAGATGGCAGCGATCGGTCACCGCCGTCACTAACAGCTCCCCTCCTCCTTTGCTCCGGTGCCCCCACCTTCCGATCCCCCCCCTAACCTTCCGACCACCCTACTCACCTCTCCCGATCCACCGATGTCCCTGGATCGGTCCCGGCGTCCGCCCGGGCCTCTTCATGGGCGCCGCCATCTTGGAAAATGGCGGGCGCATGCGCAGTGCGCCCGCCAGTGTCCAAAAATTTATTTTGATCACTGTGATAAACTGTCACAGTGATCAAAATAAAAAAAAGTAAATGAACCCCGCCTTTATCATAGGTAGGGACAAATAAAAAAAATAAAGATTTTTTTTTTTTTTTTTTTTTTCCTATTAGGGCCTGTGCACACGTTGCGGATTTTGCTGCGGATCCGCGGCGGATATCGCTGCTGATCCGCGGCGGATTTCGCTGCGGATTCGCAACTGATTTCGCTGCGGATCCGCAACTGATTTCGCTGCAGATCCGCGACTGATTTCGCTGCGAATCCGCAGCGGATTTTGCTGCTGATCCGCGGCGGATTTCGCTGCTGATCCGCGGCTGATTTCGCTGCTGAATTCGCGGCGGATTTCGCTGCTGAACCGCGGCGGATTTCGCTGCTGATCCGCTGCGGATTTCGCTGCTGATCCGCTGCGGATTTCGCTGCGGATCCGCGGCGGATTTCGTTGCTGATCCACGACTGATTTTGCTGCTGATTCGCTGCGGATCCGCAGCGGATTTCGCTGCTGATCCGCGGCTGATTTTGCTGCTGATTCGCTGCGGATCCGCGGCTGATTTTGCTGCTGATTCGCTGCGGATCCGCAGCGGATTTCGCTGCTGATCCGCGGCTGATTTCGCTGCTGATCCGCGGCTGATTTCGCTACTGATCCGCGGCTGATTTCGCTGCTGATCCGCGGCTGATTTCGCTGCTGATCCGCAGGGGATTTCGCTGCTGATCCGCGGCAGATTTCGCTGCGGATTCGCGGCGGAATTCGCTGCTGATCCGCGGCGGATCCGCGGCTGATTTCGCTGCTGATTCGCGGCGGATGTCGCTGCTGATCTGCGGCGGATCCACGGCTGATTTCGCTGCTGATTCGCGGCGGATTTCGCTGCTGATTCGCGGCGGATTTCGCTGCTGATCCCCGACTGATTTTGCTGCTGATTCGCTGCGAATCCGCAGCGGATTTCGCTGCTGATCCGCGGCTGATTTC
This sequence comes from Oophaga sylvatica, assembly GCA_033576555.1. Taxonomy (NCBI): domain Eukaryota; kingdom Metazoa; phylum Chordata; class Amphibia; order Anura; family Dendrobatidae; genus Oophaga; species Oophaga sylvatica. The sequence continues at coordinate 925,802,423 of JARQOD010000001.1, read as the reverse complement.
GCTGCTGATCCGCTGCTGATTTCGCTGCTGATCCGCGGCGGATTTCGCTGCTGATTCGCGGCGGATTTCGCTGCTGATCCCCGACTGATTTTGCTGCTGATTCGCTGCGAATCCGCAGCGGATTTCGCTGCTGATCCGCGGCTGATTTTGCTGTTGATCCGCTGCGGATCCGCAGCGGATTTCGCTGCTGATCCGCGGCTGATTTCGCTGCTGATTCGCTGCGGATCTGCGGCTGATTTTGCTGCTGATCCACGGCGGATTTCGCTGCTGATCCGCGACTGATTTTGCTGCTGACTCGCTGCGGATCCGCAGCGGATTTCGCTGCTGATCCGCGGCTGATTTCGCTACTGATCCGCGGCTGATTTCGCTGCTGATCCGCGGCTGATTTCGCTGCTGATCCGCGGCTGATTTCGCAGCTGATCCGCGGCGGATTTCGCTGCTGATTCGCTGCAGATCCGCGGCGGATTTTGCTGCGGATCCGCGGCTGATTATCTGCTGATTCATCTGCGCTAGCGGGTATAGCATAACGCGATCGCGTTATGCTATACCGTTACCAGCCGGTCACCGCTACGTGTTGAACGGGCTGGTAAAACGCAATATGAACCCAGCCTTAGGGTTAGAACTAGGGTTAGGGTTAGCATTAGGGTTAAGGTTAGAATTACGGTTAGGGTTGGAATTTGGGTTAGGGTTGGAATTAGGGTTAGGGTTGAATTAGGGTTAGGGTTGGAATTAGGGTTAGGCTTGTAGTTAGGTTTATGGTTAGAGTTGGGATTAGGGTTAGGGTGTGTTGGGGTTAGGGTTATGATTAGGGTTTGTATTAGGGTTAGGTGTGTGTAGGGGTTAGGGTTGGGGTTAGGGGTGTGTTGGGGTTAGGGTTGGAGTTAGAATTGAGGGGTTTCCACTATTTAGGCACATCAGGGGGTCTCCATACGCGACATGGAGCCACCATTGATTCCTGCAAATTTTGCGTTCAAAAAGTCAAACAGTGCTCCCTTTATTCCAAGCCCCGACGTATGCCCAAACAGTGGTTTATCCCCACATATGGGGTATCAGCGTACTCGGGAAAAATTGCACAACAACTTTGGGGGTTCTAATTTCTCCTGTTAACATTGGGAAAAAAAATTGGGGACTAAAAATTATTTTTGTGGAAAAAAAATGATTTTATATTTTCACGGCTCTGCGTTATAAACTTCTGTGAAGGACTTGGAGATTCAAAGTGCTTATCACACATCTATAGGAGTTCCTTGGGGATCTAGTTTCCAAAATGGGGTCACTTGTGGGGAGTTTCTACTGTTTAGGCACATCAGGGACTCTGCAAACGTAACATGACGCCCGAAGACCATTCCATCAAATGGGCATTTCAAAACGTCGCTACTTCCCATCCGAGCCCCGACGTGTGCCCATACAGTAGTTTTCTCCCACATATGGGATATCAGCATACTCAGGACAAATTGGACAACAACTTTTGGGTCTAATTTCTCATGTTACCCTTGGGAAAATAAAAAAATTGGGGACTAAAAGATCCTGATTGTGGAAAAAATATGATTTTTTTATTTTCATGCCCGGGCGTTATAAACTTCTGTGTAGTCCTTGGGGGTTCAAAGTGCTCACCACACATCTAGATAAGTTCTTTGCCGGGTCTAGTTTCCAAAATGGGGTCACTTGTGGGGAGTTTCTACTGTTTAGGCAATCAGGGGCTCTGCAAACGTAACAAGATGCCCGCAGACCATTCCATCAAGTCGGCATTTCAAAGCGTCACTACATCCCTTCCGAGCCCTGACGTGTGCCCAAACAGTGGTTCCCCCTCACATATGGGGTACTAGCATACTCAGGAGAAACTGGACAACAACTTTTGAGGTCCAATTTCTCCTGTAACCATTGTGAAAATAAAAAACAGTGGGCTAAAAAATCATTTTTTGAGAAAAAAAAATGATTTTTTATTTTCGCGGCTCTGCGTTATAAACTTCTGTGAAGCACCTGGGGGTTCAAAGTGCTCACTATGCATCTAGATAAGTTCCTTAGGGGGTCTAGTTTCCAAAATGGGGTCACTTGTGGGGGAGCTCCAATGTTTAGGCACACAGGGACTCTCCAAATGCGACATAGCAACCGCTAAATATTCCAGCATATTTTCCATTCAAAAAGTCAAATGGCGCTCCTTCCCTTCTGAGCCCTGCCGTGCGCCCAAACAGTGGTTTATGACCACATATGAGGTATCTGTGTACTCAGGAGAAATTGCCCAACAAATTTTAGGATCCAATTTATACTGTTGCCCATGTGAAAATGAAAAAAACTGAGGCTAAAAGAAAATTTTTGTGAAAAAAAAAGTACTTTCTTTTTTTTACGGATCAATTTGTGAAGCACCTGGGGGTTCAAAGTGCTCACTATGCATCTAGATAAGTTCCTTAGGGGGTCTAGTTTCCAAAATGGGGTCACTTGTGGGGGAGCTCCAATGTTTAGGCACACAGGGACTCTCCAAATGCGACATGGGCAACCGCTAAATATTCCAGCATATTTTCCATTCAAAAAGTCAAATGGCGCTCCTTCCCTTCTGAGCCCTGCCGTGCGCCCAAACAGTGGTTTATGACCACATATGAGGTATCTGTGTACGCAGGAGAAATTGCCCAACAAATTTTAGGATCCAATTTATACTGTTGCCCATGTGAAAATGAAAAAACTGAGGCTAAAAGAAAATTTTTGTGAAAAAAAGTACTTTCTTTTATTTACGGATCAATTTGTGAAGCACCTGGGAGTTCAAAGTGCTCACTATGCATCTAGATAAGTTCCTTAGGGGTCTAGTTTCCAAAATGGGGTCACTTGTGGGGGAGCTCCAATGTTTAGGCACACAGGGACTCTCCAAATGCGACATGGCAACCGCTAAATATTCCAGCATATTTTCTATTCAAAAAGTCAAATGGAGCTCCTTCCCTTCTGAGCCCTGCCGTGCGCCCATACAGTGGTTTATGACCACATATGAGGTATCTGTGTACTCAGGAGAAATTGCCCAACAAATTTTAGGATCCATTTTATCCTGATGCCCATGTAAAAATGAAAAAATTGATGCTAAAAGAAAATTTTTGTTGGAAAAATTAAAATGTCCATTTTTTCCTTCCAGGTTGCTTTAGTTCCTGTGTCGCACCTGAAGGGTTAATAATCTTCTTGAATGTAGTTTTGAGTAGCTTGAGGGGTGCAGTTTTTATAAAGGTGTCACTTTTGGGTATTTTCTGCCATATAGACCCCTCAAAGTGACTTCAAATGTGAGGTGGTCCCTAAAAAAAATGGTTTTGTAAATTTTGCTGTAAAAATGAGAAATCGCTGGTCAACTTTTAACCCTTATAACTTCCTAACAAAAAAAAATGTTGTTCCCAAAATTGTGCTGATGTAAAGTAGACATGTGGGAAATGTTATTTATTAACTATTTTGTGCCACATAACTCTCTGGTTTAACAGAATAAAAATTAAAAATTACAAAATTTTCAGAATTTTCGCCAAATTTCCATTTTTTTCACAAATAAACGCAAAAATTATCGACCTAAATTTACCACTAACATGAAGCCCAATATGTCACGAAAAAACAATCTCAGAATTGCTAGGATCCGTTGAAGCGTTCCTGAGTTATTACCTCATAAAGGGACACTGGTCAGAATTGTAAAAAATGGCAAGGTCTTTGAGGTCAAAATAGGCTGGGTCTTGAAGGGGTTAAGCACTAGTAACTTTATCAACTAGCTTATAAACTCTGTGTCACCTTAGTCTATCCAATTGGCAAATATTAAATATTCAATATATTTATACAAACATTGTATCAATTCAATATAATAATGATGTGATATCATATGGCATAACATAACTTTTTGTTTCATCCCTATAGTACAGTAGGTATTTTTAATTTGTGCCATCTCTTTTCCCTGAATCATTTTTACCAAGTTGTTCTGTTTAAAATAAAAACAAAATTACTATATTGTATTGATCATTTTTGGGTTGTAACTCATGTTTATATGTTTGGATATACCACCATTCAATATATATATAATTTAATCTATACTGCTCCATTGTAGCTCTGGCAATATACAGTATTTAGTGTCGTTTTCCTGCTGGAAGGTAAACCTACACCCGTCTCAAATCTTTTTCAGCCTCTAACAGGTTTTCCTCAAAGACTGCCCTGTATATAGCTCCATTCATCTTTTCCTCATCTGTGACCAGATTCCCTCTCCCAGATGATTAAAGGCATCCACATGACACGATGCTGCCACCATCACATTTGATGGTGGGGACTGTGTTTTCAGGGTAATGTGCAAAGTTAGTTTTCCACCACACAGTGTTTTGCATTTATCTCAAAAGTTCTACCTTCGTCTCATCTGATCAGAGCACCTTTGTCCACATGCCATTTAATGGACACAGCTATGATGCGGAAGAAGGTGATCTGGTTAGCTGAGACCAAAGTAGGACTTTTTGGGCAAAATGCAAAACAATATGTGTGGCAGAAAACTAACAATGCACATCACCCTGAAAACACCATGCCCACCATCAAACATGGTGGTGGCAGCACCATGTGGGAAGGCTTTTCTTCAGCAGGGACAGGGAAGCTGGCTAGAGTTTACAGAAAGATGGATGGAGCTAATTACAGGGCAATCCTGGAGGAAAACCTGTAAAAAGTTGCAAAAAACTTGAGACTGTGGTGTAGGTTCACCTTCCAGCAGGACAACGACCCTAAACATACTGCCAGAGCTACAATGGGATTGTTTAGATCGAAGCATATTCATGTGCCTGAAAGGCCCAGTCACAGCCCAGACCAAAATTACATTGAGAATCTATTGATATTCACAGACACCTCCATCCAATCTCACTGACCGAGAACGAGTTTGCAAAGAACAAAAAAATTAAAGCCTCTGGATGTGCACAGCGGGAAGAGAAAAATCCCAAAAGGTGGTCCTACAAAGTATTTACTCCAAGGGCTTATGAATACAAATGCACATCACAATTTTCAGATTTATATTTTTAAAATATTTAGATAACCATATATAATTTCCTTTACACTTCACAAATACTTGTTCCTTTTTGTTGGTATATCACATAAAATTTCAATAAAATACACTTAAAGGGGTTGTTCACTTCTAGGACAACTCCTTCTTGATGGAAATGTTTAGCCCTCATAAAATAATAAAGCCTATACTCACCTCCTGTGCCGATGTTTAGATGAGTCGCCCTCCAGAGCAATGGGAACTCGGATCTGAGCCTATAGACTTCTATGGGGGATGTCACGGCAACACAGCTCAGTCCGTGGCTCTGGCGCTCACCCTTTTAATGTGGGATATTTACAGGGGAATTGAATGTTGGTATGGGTATTCGTGACGCCACCTGTGGTACCTGGTCAGGGTGACCAGCGCTGCAGTGCAGATCCACTGAAGGGTTGGTGTTGTGCAGCTATAGGTGTTAAGCCTCCCACAGGTGAGGCTGAGTCCTTCAGGGCAGATAGTTATATGGGGAAGCAGGACAGAGGGGAACCCGGCAGTTAGAGGTCAGAAATAGGACACACACATACAAGTCACTTTGGTACCTTTACTGAAGATGTTGCAGGTACATCCAGGAGCACTGTAGGGTGAAGGGTGCACATTCAGAGTTCCCCACTGGGTAGGTGTGTGGCCTCCTGTTCCTTGCTTCTCTGCAATGAAGTCCTGGCCTGCATGTAGCTGGGCCTAACTTAGTCTCCGTCTTGTACCTGGCTGACCTTGTGATTGGACCTTCTCTGAAAGGACAGGGTCTCTGATGGCGGATCCTGCTGGACTCCGTCCTCCTGATCCTGCTATGTATCAGCTCTGTGGTACTCCTGGGACTTGTAGTCCTCCAAGAACTCCGGTGTTCTCCTAATGGGTCGTGGAGATCCCCATAGGCTCGGACCCCGGCGTCCGGTAAATACTTGTTGAGGTGAGCTATGAAGGCTCCTCTGCCTCTTTCACTTCTTTTTCCACTCGCCTTCGGCCTACTCGGGCCCTCACACGATTACACACACGGGCAGTTGGTGGGCCGCCTCTTCGGCGCTCTCTGAGCGTCGGCATGCTCTTGGCTCTCAACTTGAGCTCTGGAGTCCCTTCCTGTAAACTCCACTCGTCTGCAGACTACTCGCTTATTTCAGCTCTGACTAGACTGGAGTGGATTCAGTTCCACTTTACTAGCCTCCACTTTGCTGAACTGCTCTGCAGTCTCTCTAATCTGACTGAACTTCACTTTACTGCAGACTGCAGCCTTCAGACTGACTGAGATCTCTTTCCTGTCTTCACCCTCCTTTTATATCACTATCGGAGTTCCCTCTGGTGGTCTTAGGGATGGGTGAAGGTGTGTGAATGTATATTGAGACCTCTAGTGGTGAATTCCTTCTGCGCACCCTTCTGGGAGATATGAATCCAGACGCAGCTGGGCTCCACAGATGCCATTCCCGCGGTGTCGACAGTTGCTCTCCCAGGGGCTCTTGTGAGGTGTTGCCACTCGTGAGCCCTGTGCCCAATCAGCGCTGGTGTCACTGTCCTCGCCTATGTATGGATTGAACATGAAGAGGAAGTCTGAGAGCAGCTTATCCCAGACTTCCTCTTCATGTTCGATTTGTCCGAAGGTGGGGACAGTTACGCCAGCTCTGATTGGGCGCCGGCGTCAAAACACCGCACGAGAGCTCCGCTGACACCGCAGTAACGGCATCGGTACGGGAGGTGAGTGTAAGCTTTATTATTTTATGGGGTCCAAGCGAGGGATATGAGAAGAAGTTGTCCAAGTAGTGGAAAACTTCTTTAAGTTTGTGGGTTTTATGTGAAAAAATATACAAAACTTCAGAGGATATGAATACTTTTTCAAAGCACTGTATACATATTTAAACACATATTTAACGCTTAATAACATTTCCTAAATTTTCATTTTCATTTAAAAGAATAGTCATACCAGCAGAAAGGTCATTCAGGTTTATCATGTAGCAGGTAAAAAATACAAATGATTATTAAAGTAATTGTTTTGCAATTTCTCAGATCGTGGTGATCGGCTGTTCACAACCATGTGCACACACGTGGAATACATGCACAGCTGGAGTCCAGTGGAAAATTCCTTTCATTAGATGAATGGGAGAAGGTGTAAAGTGTCTTCATGGACATTTATAACGAAGTCCTATGCTCACAGTGTGTATAGGGTGATTAGCAGGATTTTATTTTGCCAGGATGAGAATATTTAAAAAATCATAATGACAGCAGAATAGAAATGAAGAGCTCAAGTGAAAGTGAGTATAATGCTGTTATTCTGTTTCTAGAATATGGTGAAAGCCGAAGAACTCTGGTAGGGCTCCTTAACCCCTTCACCTCCGGGCAATTTTCTGTTTTTGTTGTTTACTCCCCTTCTTCCAGGAGCCATAACTTTTTTTAAATTTTTCTGTCCACACAGCCCTATGAGAGCTGTTTTTTTATGGGACGATTTGCTCTTTAGATTGACATCATTAATTTTATCATGTGATGCACTGAACAACGGGAAAAAAAATTCCAAATGCATTAAAATTGCAAAAAAATTGCAATTTCATTTATTTATTAAAATTTACCATGTTCCATGACCCTGCAATATGATTCTCCAGGTCAAACACTAAACACGTATAGTTCTTTTTTAATTTAAGTGTTGAAAACAAATTGGAAACTTGTAAAAACAAAAGAACTTTTCTTCTGTCGTCATTTTCCGAGACCTATAAGGTATTAATTTTTTGGTATATGGTGCTGTGTGAGGGCTTATTGTTTGCGCCCTGAGCTGGCAAATTTAGTGATACCATTTTAGAGGTAGATACGATGTTTTGATCGCCTCTTATTATATTTTATTACAATGGTTCGGAGGTCAAAAAAGGTAATTCTGGGGTTCTGATTTTTTTTTCTCATTACGCCGTTTACCAATGGGATTAATCAACTTTATATTTTGATAGATCTGACTTTTATGAATGCAACAATACCAAAAATGAGCATTTTTTTAAATTGTTCTATTTTTAATGGGGCAAAGGGGTGGGTGACTTGAACTTTATTTATTTTTTTTAAGATTTTTAAAAGCTTTTTTTTTCACTTTTAACTGTGTTTAATAGTCGCTTTAGGCAACTTGAAGCTGCCATTGTCTGGTCGCTTGTGCTATACATAGCAATGCATCAGCACTGCTATGTATAGAGAAAATCACAATTTACTATAGATCACCAGCTACAGGCTAGCTTTCACAGGAAAATCACCATGACAAGCACGGGGGTCTTCAGCAGACCTCCAACTGTCATGGCAACCCATCATCACCCCGCGATCACGTGACAGGCGCGCCGAAGTGCATGTGGAATGATGCACCCCCTGCCAGCACATGTTAAATGCTGCTGTCAGAGATTGACAGCTACCTTTAACAGGTTAACAGCCAAAGGCAGAGCTGAGTTCCTCCTGCGGCTGTTCAAGTCACATGATGGCTAATTAATTCAGCCATCATCTTCCAGGAAAGAAGCGGGCTCAGAGTGTGTGCCCGCATCAAAGTCAGGGACACGACATATGATGTAAATGTACATATGTCGTAAAGGCATTAAAAAAGTCTGATAAACTGATACACATCTTATATCACAAGTTACAGCCAGGGCAGCATGGGGAGGGTCACTGTGATAATAAATATGAGAAACGAAGATGAATGGATGGATGGAATCCAGAAATTGGGTGCTGTACCCCAAAGTGATTGTAATCAGCACATACGATGTTTCAGCTCAAAGTGACAGAGCTGTTCTTAAAGGAAACCTGTTTTGACAAAAAAGTTGAGCTGAGACGGCTCTACAGTCAGTGCCGGGGTGTGCTTACAGCCGCCCTCAGCATGTACTGAGCTGTGACAGCTACACCAACAACATACATTTTAACTAATAGATCTTGGAATAATAATTTCCACAATTGGATGTGTTTAACGCCTTAACCCCCAAGGATGGTTTGCACGTTAATGATCGGGCCAATTTTTACAATTCTGACCACTGTCTCTTTATGAGGCTATAACTCTGGAACACTTCAACAGATCTTAGCGATTCTGAGACTGTTTTCAAAACCACATTCAAGAAGTTTATTAACCCTTCCGGTGCTTCACAGGAGCTGAAGCAACTTGGAAGGAAAAACTGAACATTTAACTTTTTAGTCACAAAAATGATCTTTTACAAACAATTTTTTTATTTTAACAGTGATAAAAGGAGAAAATGGACAGAAAAAGTTGTTGTGCAATTTCTCCTGAGTATGGCGATACCCCATATGTGGGGGGAACCACTGTCTGGGCGCATGGCAGGGTTTGGAAGATAAGGAGCGCCGTTTGACTTTTTCAAGCCAAAATTGGCTTGAATTGAGATTGAATGCCATGTCGCGTTTGGAGAGCCCTTGATGTGCCTAAACAGTGGAAAGTCCCACAAGTGACACCATTTTGGAAACTATACCCCTAAGGAACTTATATAGATCTGTGGTGAGCACTTTAAACCCCCAAGTGTTTCACTAAAGTTTATAATGCCTGGGAATGAAAAAAAAATTCCACAAAAATTATTATTTAGTCCCAAGTTTTGATTTTTCCCAAGGAAATTGGACCCCAAAAGTTGTTGTCCAATTTGTCCTGAGTAAGCTGATACCCCATATGTGGGGGAGAAATACTGTTTGGGGGCACGGCAGGGCTCGGAATGGAAGTAATGACGTTTTGGAATGCAGACTTTGATGGGTGTCATGTTCAGTTTGCAGAGTCCCTGATGTGCCTAAACAGTGGAAACCCCCCACAAGTGACCCCATTTTGGAAACTAGACCTCCCAAGGAACTTATCTAGATCTGTGGTGAGCACTTTGAACCCCCAACTGCTTCACACAAGTTTATAATGCCCGGGCATGAAAATCAAAAAGCCTATTTTTTTCCCACAAAAATCATCTTTTAGTCACCAATTTTTTATTTTCCCAAGGGTAACGGGAGAAATTGGACCCCAAAAGTTGTTGTCCAATTTGTACCGACTACGCTGATACCCTACATGTGGGAGAAAACTACTGTATGGGCACACGTCAGGGCTCGGAATAGAAGTAGTGATGTTTAGTAATGCAGACTTTGATGGAATGGTCTGCGGGTGTCATGTTGCGTTTGGAGAGACCCTGATGTGCCTAAACAGTGGAAACCCCCCACAAGTGACTTCATTTTGGAACCTAGACCCCAAAGGAACTTATCTAGATGTGTGGTGAGCACTTTGAACCCCCAAGTGCTTCACAGAAGTTTATAACATCCGGACGTGAACATAAAAAAAATTCATATTTTTTCCACAAACATGATCTTTTAGTTCCCAGTTTTTTATTTTCCCAAGGGTAACAGGAGAAATTGGACCACAAAAGTTGTTGTTCAATTTGTCCTGAGTATGCTGATACCCTATATGTGGGAGAAAACTACTGTATGGGCACACGTCGGGGCTCGGAAGGGAAGTAGTGACGTTTTGCATTGCAGACTTTGATGGAATGGTCTGCGGGTGTCATATCCCGTTTGGAGAACCCCTGATGTGCCTAAACAGTGGAAATCCCCCACAAGTGACCCCATTTTGGAAACTAGACCCCAAAGGAACTTATCTAGATGTGTGGTGAGAACTTTACACCCCCAAGTGCTTCACAGAAGTTTATAGTGTAGAGCCATAAAAAATCATATTTTTTTCCACAAAAATGATATTTTCGCCCCAATTTTCTATTTTCTCAAGGGTAACAGAAGAAATTGGACCCCAAGAGTTATTGTGCAATTTTTCCTGAGTACGCTGATACCCTATATGTGGGGGTAAACTACTGTTTGGGCGCATGGCATAGCTCAGAAGGGAAGGAGCACCGTTTGAATCTTTCAACGCCGAATTGGCTGGAATTGAGATCAGACGCCATGTCACATTTGGAGAGCCCCTGTTGTGCCTAAACAGTAGAAACCCCCCTGTTATGATTTGGTAGCTGAGAGCAAGCAAAAAAGGAAATACACCAGAGAGGTTGGAATCTATGGGATTGCAGTACCCTGACTAACCAATCCTGGACCTCCACAGTTCATACCCACCATTAGTACTCCTTCCTACCGCTCCCTATCTAATAGGAACTACCGCAATCTTTCCAACGTAAAACCTGTGCCATTGACACCCACCCCCTGCTCCCTCTCTCTGGAGCACTCTGGAATGCCCGCTCCATCTGCAATAAGCTTCATGTGATTCATGACCTCTTTCTCTCTGCAATCTTGCTTTCCTCGCCCTCACAGAAACATGGCTGACACCCTCTGACACCGCCTCCCCTGCTGCGCTGTGTTACGGTGGCCTCCAATTCACCCACACTCCTCGCCCTGGAAACAGACATGGTGGAGGAGTGGGTGTTCTCCTTTCCTCTAACTGCAACTTTAACACAATCCCACCTCTTCCCTCCCTAATCCTCCCTTCCTTTGAAGTCCACTCTGTCCGCATCTACTCTCCCTCCAACCTCCAAGTGGCCGTCATATACCGACCTCCAGGCCCGACTGCTGCCTTCATCGACCAATTCACTACCTGGCTTCTTCACTTTCTCTCCACTGACATCCCCACCATCATCATGGGTGACTTCAACATCCCCACTGATACCCTTCAGTCAGCAGCCTCCAAACTTCTGTCCCTTACTTCATCCTTTGGACTTACTCAGTGGTCCTCCTCAGCCACCCACACGGATGGTCATACATTAGACTTGGTCTTCACCCGCCTCTGCTCTCTATCTAACTTCACCACCTCCCCTCTCCCTCTATCCGACCACCATCTACTCACTTTCTCATCCCTGTCCTCCTCTCCTGTCACCCATGTCCAGCAACACGTGCACCCCCGCAGACACCTTGCACACCTAGACATCCACACACTCTCTGACTCTATTCTTTCACTGGCATCAATATCCTCACTCCACGATACAGACAGTGCCACTGCTTTCTACAATGCCACTCTCACATCGGCTATTGACACGGTCGCCCCTCTCGTTCATGGCAGAGTGCGACGTACCAACAGACAACCTTGGCACAATAACACCACTAAAAAGCTCCGGCAAGTGTCCAGGATTACAGAGCGGCGTTGGAAAAAAACAAATTCGCAAGACGACTTCACTGCATTCAAACAAGCAACACTCTCTTTCAAATCTGCCCTCACCTCTGCTAAACAGGCCTACTTCACAACCCTCGTATCTTCCCTATCCTACAACCCCAAACAGTTATTCAAAACTTTTAACTCCCTCCTCCGCCCACCACTGCCCCCTCCTACCTTCCTCATCTCTGCTGAGGACTTTGCCACACACTTCAAAAATAAGATCGACCAAACAAGGCAAGTCTTCATTGTTCAACCACCTCAACCACTTTGTATACCAGACCAATGCCCCAACCCCATAACCTCCCTCTCCAACATAACTGAAGGGGAGCTTAATTGTCTTCTCTCCAAATCGCACCTCACAACCTGTGCACTTGACCCCATCCCAACCCACCTCCTCCCCAACCTCACCACCACTATTATCCCATCCCTAACCCACCTCTTCAACCTATCACTAACTTCCGGTACCTTCCCTTCTGCTTTCAAGCATGCCACAATCACGCCTATTCTTAAAAAGCCAACCCGACCCAACCGCTATGTCCAGCTATCGCCCAATATCGCTGCTCCCATTCGCTTCCAAACTCCTGGAGCTGCATGTCCACGCTGAGCTTTCCTACCACTTCTCTTCTAACTTGCTCTTTGACACTCTACAATCTGGTTTCCGCCCCCATCACTCCACTGAGACAGCCCTGACCAAAATTACTAATGACCTACTTACAGCCAAAGCGAACAAACAATACTCTATACTCCTGCTTCTTGACCTGTCCTCTGCTTTTGACACAGTTGACCACTGCCTTCTACTACAGATTCTTTCCTCCTTTGGCGTCAAAGACCTCGCCATATCCTGGATCTCCTCATACCTTTCCAACCGCACATTCAGCGTCTCCCACTCACACACTACCTCCTCGTCCCACCCTCTCTCCGTTGGAGTCCCCCAAGGATCTGTTCTAGGACCCCTACTCTTCTCAATCTATACACTTGGCCTGGGGCAACTCATAAAGTCCTACGGATTCCAGTACCACCTTTACGCTGATGACACTCAGATCTACCTCTCTGGCCCAGACATCACCTCTCTGCTATCCAGAATCCCGGAGTGTCTATCAGCCATATCCTCCTTCTTCTCCTCCCGCTTCCTCAAACTCAATGTGGACAAATCTGAACTCATAATCTTTCCCCATCCCACAGATCTTCCTTACCTGACCTATCTATCACAATTAACGACATCACGCTTTCCCCCGTACCAGAAGTCCGCTGCCTCGGTGTAACCCTTGACTCTGCCCTGTCCTTCAAACCGCACATCCAAGCTCTTTCTACCTCCTGTCGCCTTCAGCTCAAAAATATTTCAAGAATCCGTCCTTTCCTCAACCCTCAATCTACTAAAATGATTGTGCACGCCCTCATCATCTCCCGCCTCGACTACTGCAACACCCTTTTCTCTGGCCTCCCTGCTAACACCCTCGCACCTCTCCAGTCCATCCTTAACTCTGCTGCACGACTAATTCACCTCTCTCTCTCGCTACTACTCCGCTTCTCCCCTCTGCAAATCTCTTCACTGGCTCCATTCCCTCAGCGTATCCAGTTCAAATTACTAATACTGACCTACAAGGCCATCTATAATCTGTCTCCTCCTTATATCTCTGAACTAATCTCCCGATATCTTCCCTCACATAATCTCCGATCCTCCCAAGACATCCTTCTCTCCTCCACACTTATTCGCTCCTCACCCAACCGCCTCCAAGACTTCTCCCGAATATCCCCATCCTCTGGAATTCTTTGCCCCAACACGTCCGACTATCAAACACATTCGGATCCTTCAGACGGAACCTGAAAACCCACCTCTTCAGGAAAGCCTACAGCCTGCAATGACCCTGCTACCTCCTCACCACTACCGGAGATATTGCCTCAACCAACACCGGAACTGCTGCAACCCCCCGACCTACTGTCTCCTGCCTCACAATCCTGTAGAATGTAAGCCCGAAAGGGCAGGGTCCTCTCCCCTCTGTATCAGTCTGTCATTGTTAGTTTGTTTACTGTAAGTGATACCTGTAATTTGTATGTAACCCCTTCTCATGTACAGCACCATGGAATCAATGGTGCTATAGAAATAAACAATAATAATAATAATAATAATAACCACCACAACTAAAGGCAGCCGTGGAGCGTACCTACGTTGGTCCTAGACGCCTCGTCACAGCCTGAGAAGCTAACTACACTAAAGACAGAAAGAGGAAAACTATCTGCCCCGGAGCAGATCCCAAAGAACATAGAAAGCCCCAAACATGTAATGGCGGTTAGACAAGAGGAAATACAGACACAGACAGAAAATAGTATGAGCAAACGTTGGGGACCAAACTTCCTAAATAGAAAAGGATAGGAAGGACACTTACTGCAATCCCAAAAAACCCTGAAAAGTACCAACTCTACTAATTACAAAAACACCTGAGATCACACGACCTCTACCACCTAAATTAGTTCTCTGGTGTAACAAAAACTAAACAGCAGCCACTGAAAAAACTGGAAAAGGCAAATGAACAAACAACAGTGGCTGAACTAAACTGAGAGGAGCACAAGCCCCCGGAGGGGACCCGGCAGACCCCCACAGAAGTGCAGGACAAAATGCAAAAAGCAAGCACAAAAAACTAAAAGAAGAGAATGTCTTATCTGTTAGCAGAAGATGCAGGCACGAAACAGCAAGCTACAAAGTGAACAGGAATCAAAGATGAGACCAGAACAATTGATCACCGGCAACCCTGATGGGAGGGAACCTCCCTTATATAAGACCAGTCAGTAACACCTGATCGCCAATCTTCACAATCTTCATTGGATAGTTCAGTACTTTTTGTAACCACCAGAGGGAGCTTCTGCTCAGAATTAATTTCTAGCACATTCACAACACCCCCCAATTCTAACCCCAACCCTAACCCCAACACACCCCTACCCTAATCCCAACTCTAATCATAACCTTAACCACAAACCTAACCGTAACACACCCCTAACCCTAGTCCCAACCCGAACCCTAACTTTAGCCCCAACTCTAACCCTAACTTTAGCCCCAACCCTAACCCTAACGGGAAAATGAAAATAAATACATGTTTTTTAATTTTATTATTTTTCCCTAAGAGGGTGATAAAGGGGGGTTTGATTTACTATTTATAGCGGGTTTTTATGCTTGGTAGCTGTCACATGCTTTTTATTGCAAAAAATTGGACCACAAAAGTTGTTGTTCAATTTGTCCTGAGTATGCTGATTGTTACACTCGGTCCCAGCGCTGGCTCTGCACTCCGTTCTGCTCACTCACCTGTCCTATCTGCTCCTCGGCGTCCTGTGTCCTCCTCCACTTCCTGGCACGCTGCTGGCAGGCCTCCAGATAGTCTGCTTAGGATGCGAGGTCGCGCCCACCGTCTCTCTTAAAGGGGCAGCGTGCATTTTTTGAAATAGCTAATTAACCAATTAACTCAGTACTATATCTGGTCACTCCACCTTTAGGGGAGTGCCGGAGCAACGTGTTCTATCATTGCTACATCCGGTTCTGTTCCTGATCTGTCTGCGCTGCGTCTGCAGTCTCTGTGCTTCGCTGATACTGTTTGTCTCCTCAGATCATTGCTAACCCGTATCTGTCTAACCTGGACAATCTCGGCTATTACTGGCGCAAGTGTCATCCCGTTCCGCCATCAGCCATCCGTACCCGTGGACCGTGACAAGGTCACTGGAGCCAGCCTACTACCATCCGTTCTGGACCAGGACCTTACCCTTCTCCGTCAAGAACCCTCCACGGACTCTGTAAATACCTGTTACCCTTTTGGTCCCTCTGGGACAGCTGCCACATGTCCGGGGTCTAACTGGAGGTAGCACCTGTGTCCTCCGGGTATTCCATTCTGGTCCTGTTAGAGGGGCCTTACTACGGGTACCCGGGGCTCACTAGTTACGCCCCCTTCGGAGCCCCCCGGACCGCGGTCTCGAGGTTCCACATTAAAAAATAAAAACGAATGTGAACTTCACCACCTCTGCCTCCGCTTCCATTCGTTACACTGATACCCTATATGTGGGAGAAAACTACTGTATGGGCACACGTCGGGGCTCAGAAGTGAAGTAGTGACGTTTAGCATTGCAGACTTTGATGGAATGGTCTGGGGTGTCATATCCCGTTTGGAGAACCCCTGATGTGCCTAAACAGTGGAAATCCCCCACAAGTGACCCCATTTTGGAAACTAGACCCCCAAAGGAACTTATCTAGATGTGTGGTGAGAACTTTGAACCCCAAGTGCTTCACAGAAGTTTATAGCGTAGAGCCATAAAAAAATCATATTTTTTTCCACAAAAATGATATTTTCGCCCCCAATTTTCTATTTTCTCAAGGGTAACAGAAGAAATTGGACCCAAGAGTTATTGTGCAATTTTTCCTGTGTACGCTGTTACCCCATATGTGGGGGTAAACTACTGTTTGGGCGCATGGCATAGCTCAGAAGGGAAGGAGCACCGTTTGAATCTTTCAACGCCGAATTGGCTGGAATTGAGATCAGACGCCATGTCACATTTGGAGAGCCCCTGTTGTGCCTAAACAGTAGAAACCCCCCAATTCTAACCCCAACACACCCCTACCCTAATCTCAACTCTAATCATAACCTTAACCACAAACTTAACCGTAACACACCCCTAACCCTAGTCCCAACCCTAACCCTAGCCCCAACTCTAACCCTAACTTTAGCCCCAACCCTAACCCTAATGGGAAAATGAAAATAAATACATGTTTTTTAATTTTATTATTTTTCCCTAGGAGGGTGATAAAGGGGGGTTTGATTTACTATTTATAGCGGGTTTTTATGCTTGGCAGCTGTCACATGCTTTTTATTGCAAAAAATAGTTTTTGCATCACCACATTTTGAGAGCTATAATTTTTCCATATTTTGGCTCACAGAGCCATGTGAAGTCTTATTTTTTGCGGGATGAGTTGACGTTTTTATTGGTACCATTTTCGGGCACATGACATTTTTTGATCGCTTTTTATTATGATTTTTTGGAGGCAGAATGAACAAAAACCAACAATTCATGAATTTCTTTTGGGGGGTGTTTATACCGTTCCGCGTGTCGTAAAATTGATAAAGCAGTTTTATTCTTCGGGTTAGTACGAATACGGCGATACCTCATTTATATCTTTTTTTATGTTTTGGCGCTTTTATACAATAAAACACGGTGGCTCAGTGGATAGCACTGCAGCCTTGTAGCGCTGGAGTCCTGGATTCGAATCCCACCAAGGACAACATCTGCAAGGAGTTTGTATGTTCTCCCGAGTTTTGTGGGTTTCCTCCGGGTACTCTGGTTTCCTCCCACATTCCAAAGACATACTGATAGGGCATTTAGATTGTGAACCCCATCGGGGACAGTGATGATAATGTGTGCAAACTGTAAAGCGCTGCGGTATGTTAGCACTATATAAAAATAACGATTATTATTATTATTATTATTATTATTAATAAAACGTTTATATATAAAAAATAATTATTTTTGCATCACTTTATTCTGCGAGCTATAACTTTTTTATTTTTTCATTGATGATGCTGTATGGCGGCTTGTTTTTAGCAGGACAAGATGACGTTTTCAGCAGTACCATGTTTATTTATATCTGTCTTTTTGATTGCGTGTTATTCCACTTTTTGTTCGGCGGTATGATGATAAATCATTGTTTTTTGCCTTTTTTTTAAGGGGTTCACTAAAGGGGTTAACTAATGGGACAGGTTTATAGGGCGGGTCACGGACGCGGCGATACTAAATATGTGTACTTTTATAGTTTTGTTTTTTATTTACATGAAGAAATTAATTTATTGGGGAACATATATATATATTTTTCTTATTTAGGATTTTTTTTTTACGTTATTTTTATTTTTTTTACTTTGTCCCATGGTGGGACATCACTGTATAAGGTCAGATCCCCGGTCTGGCACTGTGCACAGCACTCTGTCAGATCGGCGATCTGACAGGCAGTGATGCAGGCTTTCTCAGCGCCTGCTCTCAGCATACACTGAGGAAGCCGCCTCCCTGCTGGACCCCACAGCCATCTTGGATCTGGGGTCCTGCAGGGAAGAGGGTCCTTTGGAACAGCGCGATACATCGCGCTGTTCTGAGGGTCTCAGGGAAGCACGCAGGGAGCTCCATCACTGCGTGATGCTTCCCTGTACCGCCGGAACACTGCGATCATCTTTGATCGCATTGTGCCGAGGGTTAATGTGCCGGAGTGGTCCGTGACTGCTCCTGGCACATAGTGCCGGGTTTCAGCTGTGATAATCAGCTGACACCCGGCCACGATCAGCTGCGCTCCCCCGGGGGCGCAGCAGATCGCGTATGACGTACTATTCCGTCCTTGGTAATTACCGTATTTTTCGGACTTTAAGACGCACGGACCATAAGACGCACCCCAAATTTTCAGAAGGAAAATTGGGAAAAAAATAATGTGTCAAATGGGGGTCCGTCTTACAGTCCGAATTTGGCTTACCACTGTGTGGGGTGGTTGGGCACTGTGGGGTGGCTGTGTTATGTGGGGTGGCTGTGTTCTGTGGGGTGGCTGCGTTCTGTGGGGTGGCTGCGTTCTGTGGGGTGGCTGCGTTCTGTGGGGTGGCTGCGTTATGTGGGGTGGCTGCGTTCTGTGGGGTGGCTGCGTTCTGTGGGGTGGCTGCGTTATGTGGGGTGGCTGTGTTATGTGGGGTGGCTGTGTTCTGTGGGGTGGCCAGGGTGGCCATATACTCACAAATCCAGTGGTGGCGGCGGCGCTCCCAATGCAGCTTGTCCTCGGGAAGAGATCTCGTTGTCGAGATTTGAACGAGAGTATGCGGCGGCCATCTTGCCGGAGGCCCCAGGCGGCCATTCCTCATGCCGGCACCGCGTCGCAGCTGCGGGGGGGCTTTCCGGCTGGGACGAGATGCCGGCGGAGCCCCCCACGCAGCCCAGAGGCCCGCTTGCTGCCCGAACACCACCACCGCACCACACTTTGGATCGGGACCGCACACCGGAGACACCGCGTCGCAGCTGCGGGGGGCTTTCCGGCTGGAGAGTGTTGGCGGAGCCCCGCAGCCAGAGGCCACTGCTGCCGGACACCACCACCGCATCGCAGCCAAGCTGCATTGGGAGCGCCGCCGCCACTGAACTTTCCGGTATGTTGCGACCATAAGACGCACCCCCATTTTCCCCCAAAATTTTTGGGGAAAAAAGTGCGTCTTATGGTCCAAAAAATACGGTAAGTCCCAGGGCACATGGACGGAATAGTATGTCAGATGGAATAAAGGGGTTAAATAAAATGTTCCTGTGCTGAGATAATCTTATAAATGTCCCCTGCTGTGTGCTGTGTAATGGCTGTGTCTGACCGTGCAGGAACATGGTCTGATCATACCACAGCTCCTGGGCAAGGGAGGAAACGAGGAAACAAAAGTATACAGACAGGTCAGTATGAGATTGAAGCTGATTATTTTTGTGAGGCAAAACATTTCACTGTTTTTAAGCAATAGTTTACCTCACAGAAAAAATCAGCTGTGATCCCCATGCTGTAATGTCTGTATAGTCTTTTTCTTCCCCCCTGCCCAGAAGATGTGGTATGATCAGACCGTATTTCTGCACGGTCAGACACAGCCATTACACAGTACACAGCATGGGACATTTATAAGATTATCTCAGCACAGGAACACTTTATTTAAACACATCCAATTCTGGAAATTATTCCAAGATCTATTGTTTAAAGTGTTAAATAAAATTAACTTTGTTCATGAAAAAACCTCTTTATGACATCGGATGTAATATTACGTCCATGTGACCTGGGCCAATTTCACCATGGATGGAATATTATGTTATCGTGAATGCCCGCGAACGCCCTGATTCTGACAGCTGACACCCGGCACTAGGAGCGTCACAGACCGCTCCCGGCACTTTAACCCCAGAAATGCTGTGATTGAAAACGATCACATCATTCCGGAAGCAGGCAGAGGGCTGACAGCCCCTCTGCTTTTAGATCGGAGACTCTGCAGCGTGATGTGGGATCCCGTTCGTTGCCATGGTGACCCGATGTCGTCATGAGCGCTCACGGTGCTAGCTGGGATCTCAACGCAGCTCAACCCGGCTGGGAACAGAGCCCAGTGACCGGAGGTAACCTCTATTACGTCAACCATGGTCACTGACGCTGCTGTCATGTATAGTGTACAGTTCCTATAGCGTCTTGTGCTTGGGTGCGAGGAAAACACAGGAGACATAGGTTGAAATGAAATGACTTGTATTACTTCATACAAGCATGCTGAAAAGTTCACACAGTTTGCAGGAACAGCGACAGGAGACACAGCAGGCCAGAGTAACTTCAAGCACTACAATAAATCTCCAAAGCAGGTTCAGGATCTCTTCTCTGTACCGTAATTCCTCTGCAAACATGGATTCACCAAACAGCAGGTTTCCAGAGTCCAAAAGTGTTCCAAGGTTCCTCAGTAGGGAATAGCTGGAGTACAAGTCCAAGGCTTCCAGGAGTCAGGTCACAGACTGACTGAGGCTTGATTCAGGAGCACTGATTGTTCAGCACAGGCTGCTTAAGAAGCAAGAGGGAAGAATCAGGGCGGGAACATGAAAACTGGAAACTCCATATTAACTGAGGGCAAGAGCTGCAGAAAGACAGAAAGCAAAATGGCCGACGGAAAACTGAGTTTCAAGGAACATGTCAACAGAGACAAAGAACCTTACAGCTGCGTTCCCAGCAGCTCAATCATCAGTGGTTCTCAGCCAGGACGGTCGCATCTTGGCAACGTCCAGGTTGAAAACTAATTATCCCCCAGACATGGATTACGGCGTGGGACAGATCGACAGACAGGTATGGTATATTGTTTTTTTATTTTAGTTTTAATACAGGAGAACGAGGACTTTGGTGGAATAGAGTTTGGTGAGTATATCTGTTTGTTATTTTTAAATAAAAAAGTAAAACTGTTTTATTTCTAATAAAAGACTTTATTCAGGCTGTGTCTTTATTTACCATATAACTATAGGATTAGTAATGGATAGGTGTCTTAGATGCTTCTCCATTACTAAGCCATGGGCTTGATGTTATCTGACAATACAAAGGTGACATCAACCCCACAACTATGAACCCCACTTGCCACCGCTATAGGGTAAGTGGGAAGAGCTAGGCAAAGCGGCAGAATTGGCGCATCTAATAGATGTGCCTTTTCTGGGCAGCTGTGGGCTATTTTTAGTCTGGGGGGCAATATCCATGGCCCTTTACCAGCCTGGGAATACCAGCCCCCGGCTGTGAGCTTTAGCAAGGCTGGTTGTCAAAAATGGAGGGGACCCTACACCATTTTTCTAATTTAATTAAAAAACACAAGTGGTGACCCCTCTATTCTTGATAACCAGCCTTGCTGAAACTGACAGCTAAGAGTTGCAGCCCCCAGCTGTGAGTTTTGCATGGCTGATTATAGAAAATACAGGGGAACACACGTTTTTATTTTCATTTATTTATTTCACAGGCAGCGACTGATGAATACCCCCATCAGCCGCCTCCTGCTGTCTCTTTTATCACTTAAATGTAACTCTCATCCTTCTCCCCTGCTTGCGCTGATCGCCGGCAGAGCAGGGGAGAATGATGAGATTTGTGTTCAGCACTTTACTGTAACGCTTCTTCCCCTGCACCGATGCGTGTGACATGGATGTGTGTTATGCGTATGCACGTGTGCAGGACGTTTTGTGGCCCGTGCTAACATTAAAAAATGGACTTGTCAGCATGTTTTGCCCACGGACACACGGTCCGTGGAAACACACTGACATGTGCATAGACCCATTCACTTGAATAGGCAAATAGCGCTCCGTTCCGAGTCTCTCCGTATGGCAAGTGTCACTGTACAGCCACAAATGGGGTAGTGCCACGTTCAGTAGAAATTGTGGGACAAATTTTGGTGCCATTTTTACCCACTTCTTGTGTGAAAATGTAAAATCTTTGTCTAAAACAAAATTTTGGTGGTAAAAATGTATTTATTTTGTCTTCACTGCCCAATGGTATAAAATTCTGTGCCACACCCATGGTGTCAATATGATCACTGCACCCCTAGATGAATTCATTGAGAGGTGTAGTTCGTAAAATGGTGTCACTTATGGGGGGGTTCTGCTGTTCTGGCATCTCATGGGCTCTCAGAGTGGGTCATGGCACCTGCAAACCATAACAGTAAAATCTGGCGCTCCTTGCCTTCTGAGCTTTGCACTGTGCCTGAAAAATATTTCTCGATTACATCTAGGGTATTAGAGCACTCAGGAAAAAATGGACCTCAGTTGAAAAAAAAAAATGTCCTATTAGCCCTTAGAAAAATTAATAACTTGGAGCTAAAGCAACATTTTAGTAGTAAAAATGTAATTTATTCTTTCTTCACAGCTCAGTGGTATAAAATTCTGTAAGGCGCATGTGGTGTCAATATGATCACTGCACCCCTAGATGAATTCATTGTGGAGTGTAATTTCTAAAATGAGTTCACATATAGGGGGTTTCCTGTTGTTCTGGCACCTCAGCGGTGCTGCCAATGTGACATGGCACCCTCAAACCATTCCAGCAAAATCTGAACTCCAATATGGCACCTCTTCCCTTCTGAGCTTTGCACTGTGCCTTAAAAGTAGTATTCCCCAAAATATAGGGTATCGGAATATTCAGGAGAAATTGCACAACAACTTTTGTGGTCCAATTTCTCCTGTTAGCCTTGGTAAAATAAAAAATTAGGGGCGAAAAAATCATTTTTGTAGAAAAAATGTTATTTTATTTTTACGACTCTACATTATAAACTTCTGTGAAGCACTTGGGGGTTCAAAGTGCTCACCACACATCTAGATAAGTTCCTTGGGGGGGTCTAGTTTCCAAAATGGTGTTACTTGTGAGGGTTTCCACTGTTTAGGCAAATCAGGGGCTCTCCAAACGCGACATGGCGTCCGATCTTAACCCCTCTCTGACATCTGACGTAGTATCCCGTCCATAAAACCCGTGACAATCTGACCATGGACGGGATAGTATGTCATAGCGATTAGCTGCGCTCCCGGGGGACCGCTCCCGGCACATTAACCCCTTGCACACCGCAATCAAACATGATCGCGGTGTACTGGGGGCACAGGGGAGCATCGCGCAGGGAGGGGGCTCCCAGCGCGCCCCCCTGAGACCCTCAGAACAGCGCGATGTGATCGCGCTGTTCTGAGGGCTTCCTCCATCCCAGGACCCGGATCCAAGATGGCGCCGGGGTCCTGGATGGAGGCGGCTTCCTCAGTGCCTGCCGAGAGCAGGCACTGAGAAGCCTGCAGCGCTGCCTGTGAGATCGCTGGTCTCACAGAGTGCTGTGCACACTGTGAGACCAGCGATCTGACATTTTACAGTGATGTCCCACCCTGGGACAATGTAAAAAAGTAAAAAAAATAAAAATAAACGTGTAAAAAAAAATTCCAAAATAAATAAAAAAAAAAAAAAAATATTCCCCAATAAATTCATTTCTTCCTGTAAATAAAAAAAATAAAACAATAAAAGTACACATATTTGGTATCGCCGCGTCCGTAACGACCCCCCCTATAAAACTGTCCCACTAGTTAACCCCTTTTGTGAACCCCTTAAAAAAATAAAATAAAAACAAAGCAAAAAAAGCCGCATTACGTATCGGTAATGCTCTTTTAATGAGTCCACGACAGCACCCACTTGAGAGAGGGATCCGCCCATAGGAACAGGAAACCTACAGAGATAAAAGAGGGCGGTCCGCCTCTCCTCCTCAGTTGGATTTCAGAGTACCCGGAGGACCGCCAGTATTAGGCATTTATATTTTTCAATTTCTTCATTTCATTCAAGAAGGTATATACACAGTCTATTGACTTTCAGGGAGGGAACTGAGTGGGTGCTGTCGTGGACTCATTAAAAGAGCATTACCGGTACGTAATCTGGCTTTTTACCCTTCGCCACGACAGCACCCACTTGAGAGACTTTCAGAGACTTTCACCTGGGAGGGACCACCGTGCTGAGAACTGCTCTACCAAAGGATAGGTCAGAGGAGGATGATAAATCAAGCCTGTAGTGGTTGTAAAAAGTAGAAGGAGACGACCAGGTTGCGGCCTCACATATAGACTCGATTGGGACGTCTCCTCTTTCTGCCCAGGAGGATGCCATGGCCCTGGCGGAATGTGCTTTTATGCCTTCTGGGGATCTTCATTTTTTGCAGTATACGCCAGACAGATTGCTTCTCTGATCCACCGAGATAGGGTGGCTTTCGTGACCCCGTATCCCTTCCTTTGGCCCTGGAAGGATATAAAAAGAGCCCTACTCTTCCTCCAGCTAGCCGATCTTTCAATAAATTTTAACACTATTCTTTTCACATCTAACATGTGATATTTCTCTTCTGACGGAGAAGGGTTACTAAAAAAGGAGGGTAGGTGAATTTCCTGCGATCTATGGAACTTCCCTGCCACTTTTGGTAAATATGAGGGGTCAGGTTTTAAGATTAACTGATCCTGGAATGATAGCAGAAATAGAGGATCTATAGATAATGCCTGCATGTCACTGACTCTTCTGGCTGAGGTTAATGCTACCAAGAGTACCATTTTAAGAGATATAATCTTAAGGGGTGGACCTGTTTGAATCTTAACGGTTCAAAGGGTGGACCTGTTAGGGCGTCTAGAACCAAGTTTAGATCCCAAGGAGCAATTCTGGATATATGAATTGGTGTAATTCGTTCACAAGCCTGGATGAATCTAGCTATCCATCTATTACCAGCTAGATTATAACTATAGAGTGCTCCTAGTGCAGATACTT
The DNA here is from genome assembly GCA_033576555.1 of Oophaga sylvatica. Taxonomy (NCBI): domain Eukaryota; kingdom Metazoa; phylum Chordata; class Amphibia; order Anura; family Dendrobatidae; genus Oophaga; species Oophaga sylvatica. The sequence continues at coordinate 925,777,586 of JARQOD010000001.1, read as the reverse complement.
GGACTCTAAGTGTGTTTACTAATAATCCTAGGTCTTTCCCTTTTTGCAGAAATTCTAAGATAAATTTTATCGGAATCTCTTTAAAGTTGAGATTTGGATGGAATTCTAAAAATCTTCTCCATATCTTGGTGTAGATTTTAGTAGTGGTTGGCTTTCTGCTATGTAAGAAGGTGTTGATTAATTCCTCAGAGAACCCCCTTGTTCTCAGTAATTCCCCCTCAAGTTCCACGCCGTCAAGTGGAGACTGTCACTTGAGGGTGGAAGAAAGGCCCTTGAGAGAGAAGCCTGGGAGTTGAAGGAAGTATTCAGGGATCTGTCAAGGACATCATTTGAAGGCATGAGAACCAAGGTCTCTTGGGCCAGAATGGGGCTATCAATATTATCCGCGCCCTGTCTGCCCTGATCTTCCTGATGACTTGCGGTAGCAATATGATCGGGGGAAAGGCATATGCTAGCCTGAACTGCCACGGACTTTGAAGGGCATCCAGAATTTCTGGCTGATCTGCCATACTCAGGGAGGCGAATCTTGGTAGTTGTCTGTTCTGTCGAGTGGCAGAAAGGTCTATCTGCGGAAGGCCCCATAGTGACACAATGTTTCTGAATATTTTTTTGTTTAGGCACCACTCTCCTTGTCGCAGGGTGTGGCGACTTAGGAAGTCCGCTTCTGAATTGTCTATGCCTCTGATGTGAAGAGCTGACAGAGAAACAAATTTTTCCTCGGCTAAAGAAAATATTTCTTTTGTGGAAGACATTAATTTGTCCGACCGTGTTCCGCCTTGTTTGTTGATATATGCCACTACTGTGGTGTTGTGAGAGAGGATTCTCACATGTTCTCCTTGAAGCTGCGGAAGGAAATGATATAGGGCATGACCTACCGCTTTTAATTCTTTTAAATTTGAGGAATCGTTTATTTATTTTCTTCCCCACCGGCCCTGGGAAAAAATTTCTCCCATGTGAGCTCCCATCCTGTAGGGCTGGCGTCAGTGGTAATGATACGAGAAGGTGTTATTACCCAGTCTACTCCTTCTGATAATTTATTATCATCTAACCACCAGTATAATGAATGTATTACTACGTGGGATAAGGTGATTTTGTTTGTTAGATGACCTCTAGCATAGGCTTCTTCTGATATTATTTGGTGCTGTAGATCTCGGGTATGAAATTGCACCCACTTAACCGCCGGAATACATGAAGTGAGGGACCCCAATAGGGACATTGCTTCTCTCAGAGTCATGTGAGGTTTCCTTATTGCTGCACTGACTTTTGTTTTTATCGCTGATATTTTTACCTGCGGCAGCAGACATTTCTGCACTGTTGAATCTAATTGGAGGCCTAGAAAGGACTGGACGGATTGCGGCTCGAACCTGGATTTCTTGCTGTTTATGAGCCAGCCTAGAGCCTGTAGGGATAAGATTGCGTCATTAACCCGTGTGGTACTTTGTGCTACTGAATTTCCCACTATCAAAAAGTCATCCAGATACGGTATTATTAGGGTATTTTTTTGCCGTAGGAAGGCCATTACTTCCAGCATCACCTTTGTAAACACTCTTGGTGCGATCGAAAGTCCAAATGGCATCGCTGCAAACTGGAAATGATGTATGCTGCCGTCTAAGGAAACTGCCACTCTGAGATATTTTTGGTATCTGGAATGGATTGGAAGATGATAATAAGCATCTTTTAGAATCTAAACCTGCCATCATGCAGTTGGGAAAAAGCAGTTTAATTGCCGATCTAATGGATTCCATTTTAAATTTTTCATTCCTGATGAACGAGTTTAATCTTTCAGATTGATAATTGTTCTGAATGAGCCATCAGGTTTTGAAACTAGGAAGAGCGAGGAGTAAAATCCTTTCCCTTCTTGCTCTACAGGCACCGAGATCAATACGTTTTTAATTATGAGATTTCTTATCTCATTTTCAAGGGCCTGTTGTTGTACCGGGCAGCTTAAGGATGTTAGTATAAATGTATTTTGGGGAATTTGATGAAATCTTATTTTTAACCCATGTTTAACTATGTCCAGGACCCATATATTGGTAGATATATTTCCCCATTCCTGGAAGAATGATTTTAGTCTTCCCCCTACTGGGGGGACTGGTTGGTGCATTTTATCTTTCCCTACGGAAGGTATGTCCTCTGAACATAGCACCTTTATTTTTTCCTTCCTTTGATGACCAGCGGTTTTGGTTTTCAGTTGTTCTTCCTTTACCAAATGATCTCCTCTTAAACGCCCTCCTAAAGGATGGAAGAGGGGGGTTAGGGAAGGCCTTCTTTCTTTCTAATGCCTTTTTGAGGATGTTATCCAATTCTTTCCCAAATAAAAACTCACCATCACACGGAATAGTACAGAGTTTTGATTTGGATTGTGTGTCTCCTCTCCAACTCTTAAGCCATAGACTACGTCTAGCATTATTTAATAGGCCTGTTGTTCTGGCCGCCAGGCGTAGTGAGTCGGCCGGGGCGTCGGCTATGAAGGCGGCCGCTCCTCGAATTAGGGGAATAGCAGCTCGTAACTTGTCCCTGGAAATTTTCTTCTCTATTTGTTGGTCAAGTTGATCAATCCAGACCAGCACAGAACGGGCCGTACAAGTACTGGCTATCGTAGGTTTAAATGTGCCAATAGCTGCTTTCCACGCTCTTTTAAGTGAGGCTTCGGCTCTGCGGTCAAGGGGATCTTTTAATAATCCTGCATCTTCCACCGGTAAGGATGACTGTTTTGAGGAAGAGGCGACCGCTGCATCAACTTTTGGAACTTTAGACCAGTTTGATAATTCCTCGTCGCTGAAGGGGTACCTTCTTTTTGAGGCGGAGGGAAGATAACCCTCTGATCCTGTTTTTCCCACTCCTTTTTAATTAAGGCTTTAATGGCCGGAATTACTGGGAACGCTCTTCTTTTCCTATCTGTTAGGCCTGCGAACATGACCTCTTGAGTGGTTTGAGGTCCCTTTACATCTGGACAGCCCATGGTGTTTCTGACAGATTTCACTAGACTGTCCATGTCCTCTAAGGGAAAACATGAACGCCCCCCCATATTTGAGGATGAGGACGCAGAGGATGCAGATGATTCTGCTGTATCGGATGGATGCTATTCCTTCCTCTGGATCTGAGTCCGAACTGGAAATTATTGCTTTTTTCTTTTTCTCCCGTATGGGTGCTTTTTTGGGCTGATTAAGGGCCTGCAGTTCTGCTCTTATTATAGCCCTTATGTCCGATTCTGATACGGACGCTTGCTGCACGGTATCTTTTATGCATATTTTACATAACCTTTTTGTGTATGTTTGAGCTAGTGGGCACCTACAGAGGCCACACTCTTTGTTTTTTGTTTTCCCTTTTTTCTTAGCCTGAATGATTATCCAAAGAGGGAGAGAGAGAGAGAGAGAGACACCTGTCAGCTTTTTATAGGCAGATAGTGATAACTCACCCAGTGAAGCTGTCGGTACCGATTGGGAAGGCGGTGAAACAGGTCTCGTGGCGTGGGTTCTGTGGCTTACATCCGAGGATTTGTGATCTCTGGACGGAGCTTCAGTATCCTCTGCCGGGGGATGCGTGCTTTGTCCTGGGGAAGACATGCTTGCACGCTGCTACCTCTTAGCAGGGCTTTTTATCTGCCACTTCCTGTTGCCTTCTAGTATCTCCTCCTCCCCCGCTCCTCACTTTTTTTTTTTTTTTTTGGTATTTTATACAACTATGCGCCATTATATATACACACATACATATAAATATATACACATATATATATATATATATATATATACATACACACATCTATCATGCATCCCTTGGGTGTTATGATCTGCTACAAGCACTAAGGAAAGGTGGGAATTCTGTCCCTACAATAGGACTGAGCTGGATCCCTACGATGTAACGGGGGACCTGATCCTGCGACCAGACCGCTAAAGTCCTCAGCTAGTCTGAACGAAGACCTATAGTTGCGAGGGAGGAATCCCTACAAGATCTAGGGACTGGGTGAAAAGGTGGACACCTCCTAACAGAAAGTGTAGCAGGGAATATAAAACAGAAAACAAATACTAAGAGATCCTAAGATCAAGCAAAACTGACAGAGTAAGGCACCTAAGCACCTGGCTAGCTTAAGAGTAGATAATACAATGAAGTCCAGCAAAGCCAGAAGGGCGGAGCCAGACTAAATAGGGAAAAAAGGTCATGTGACCAGCAAACTGAAACAAAATCTAACAAGAGGGTTCTAACAGTACCCTCCCTTCTAAGAGGATCCTCCAGATCCCCTAGGACTTAGGCTTATCCGGAAACCTCTTGTGAAACGCTCTGACAAGTCTAGACGCAGAAACATCATCCGCCCTCACCCATGAGTTATCCTCGGGTCCATAACCCTTCCAAGCGACGAGGTACTGCAAACTCCCTCTATACCGTCTAGAATTTAGGATGCGGGAAATCTCATATTGCCCATCCTCCACCACCAGGGGAACAGTGGCCGAGACGTCTCCATCTGAGACCTCAGATTTTTTCAAGAGAGAAACATGAAACACCGGATTAATCTTCCAGGAGGTAGGAAGCTCCAACTTAACAGCAGATTGGTTAATAACCTGAAGCACCTTAAAGGGCCCTACAAACTTGGGACCCAATTTCTTAGACGGAATCCTCAAGCGCAGATTCTTAGAGGACAACCAAACCATGTCACCAATAGCAAACAAAACCTCTTGTCGTTTTTTATCAAAATACACTTTGGATCTTTTGTTAGCCTCCTGAAGATTACCACGTACATCAGTCCAAACTCTCTCCAAAACACCAGAAAAATTCTCCTCTTCAGGTACAGCCGATCCCAACTTGGAAAATGACCCAAAAGACGGATGTCTCCCAGTACAACAAAAAAAAGGCGAACAACCAGCAGAAGCGGATGTATGATTGTTAAGAGCAAACTCAGCAAGTGGCAGAAACTCAGACCACCCCTCTTGATTATCAGTCACAAAACAACGCAAGAACTGCTCAACATCCTGGTTTTTCCTTTCTGTCTGGCCATTAGACTCAGGATGATATCCGGATGAAAACGACAAATGAACTCCCAACCTGTCACAAAAAGCGCGCCAAAAACGAGCCACAAACTGAGGTCCCCTATCAGAAACAATGTCAGTAGGAACACCATGTAGTCTGACTATTTCCTTGACAAAGGCCTTAGCGAGAGTCTTAGCGCAGGGCAATTTGATGAAAGGAACCAAGTGACACATCTTGCTAAAACGGTCCACGACCACCCAGATGACAGTGAAACCCTCAGAGGGGGGAAGGTCAGTAATAAAGTCCATAGCCAAATGTGTCCAAGGTGCACTAGGGACCTCCAGAGGACAAAGCAACCCCGCAGCAGGAGTATGAGAAGACTTAGATCTAGCACACACCGTGCATTGACGCACCCACTTAATGACTTCCTTCTGCCATCCTGGCCACCAAAAACTGCGACCCACAAGTCTCTTGGTCTCAGAGATTCCAGGATGACCTGCCAACCGAGAGTCATGACATTCAACAAACAAATCTCTCCTCAGGGTACCAGGCACAAACAACCTCCCACGCGGCGTGTTAGATGGGGCATTCTCCTGTGCTTTAAGAATCTCATCTTCCAACACGGAGTCCAAAACAGCAATAACAACCCCCTCTTGCAAGATGTTTTCCTCCTCTCCTCAGTACCCACCATAGGAGAAAAGCTGCGAGACAAAGCATCAGCTTTAAAATTTTTAGTACCTGGGATGTAAGTAACGGTAAAATTAAACCGTGAGAAAAACAGTGCCCACCTAGCCTGACGGGCATTCAAGCGTTTGGCAGCATCAAGGTAGATTAGATTTTTATGATCGGTGAAGACTTGAACGGGAAATTCCGCTCCCTCCAAAAAATGACGCCAGTGTTCAAATGCGAGTGTAAGGTTCTATGTATATATTCCTGAAACTCAGTTTGTTCGTCAGCCATTTTACTTTCTGTCTTGCTGCAGCTATCTTGCCCTCAGTCAAAATGGAGTTTCCAGCTTGCATGTTCCCGCCCTGATTCTCTCCTTTGCTTCTTAAGCAGCCACAGCTGAGCAATCAGTGCTTCAGAATCTAGCCTGCAGTGAACCTGTGACTTGACTCCTGTAAGCCTTGGACCTTGTACTCCAGCTATTCCTACTGAGGAACTCTGAAGCACTTGTGGACTCTGAACCCTGCTCTTTGAAAGACCCACGTTTGCATGGACTTACGGTAACAGAGAAGAAGATCCTGAATCTGTATTGGAGAGTGATTGCTGAGCTTGGATTACTCTGGCCTGCTGTGTCTCCTGTTTCTGTGTCTGCAAACTGTGTGACTATTTCTGCCAACTTGTATGAAGTAATACAGGACTTTTCTATATCAAACCTGTGACTCCTGTGTTTTCATCGCACCCAAGCACAAGACGCTATATGAACTGTACTACATACATTACAAGATTCTGAAGCCAAAACGTTAGTGTCTGCTGGGTCTGGAAGGCTGTGTCTGCTGTACTGTGGATATCAGACGTCCAGTTGTACTTTCTGTGATGACAGTGGTTGTGACTTCTCACAACCATTCCAGGTGAGCAATTCCCTTAAGTTTTTTCTTTTTGCAGTGTTACCACAGGTAAACACTATTGTTTTTTTTTTCCTTTCTTTTCTCTTTTTTGTCTGCTGTAACTCTGGATATCAGATGTCTGGTTGAAACTTTCTGTGATGATAGTGGTTGTGACTTCTCACAACCATTCCAGGTGAGCAGTTCCCTTAATTTTTTTTTCTCTCTGCAGTGTTGCCACAGGTGAACACTATTGTTTTTTTTCTCTCCTCTTCTTCCAGTAATCCTGTCTTAAAAGATCTGGAAAATGGAGGCCCGCATAAAGGAACTTTGCGGAGTGACTGATAATATCCTTGCAGATTTGCAGAATATAAAGACCCGTTTTACAAATCTACAGGACCTCAATAATCACAATTTGCAAGTGGTTGGACAGACTACCCAGGATTTGCGAGCCAGGATTGAGGTTCTAGAGGGGCGAGTCCAGGCTCCTGCCGTAGCCCCGAGTGCTGGGATTCCCAAGTTGCCCCCTTTTCGTTTTGGCGGTGAACGTGAGAAATTCAGGGGATTTATTAATCAATGCAATCTTTTTTTTTCTGCACATGCTTCACAATTTCCCACTGAACGATCTAAGGTGCTTACTATAATTATGTTGCTTACCAACAAGGCTTTAATGTGGGCAAACCCTCTGATTGAGACTGAGGATGATTGTTTGAATCACCTTGATGATTTTATTTCAGCCATGGGGCAGGTGTTTGATGACCCCAATCGAGGTGCAACAGCTGAAGCAGCCATGTTAGCTTTGCGCCAAGGTAAGCACTCGGTAGCTGAATATGCCTTGGATTTCAGGAGATGGGCCCTTGATACCACCTGGGACAGTTCCGCCAAAAAATCTATTTTTCGAAAGGGGTTATCTCCACTGATTAAGGATGAACTTGCTCGTGCCGACCCTCCCACTGCGTTAGGTGACTTTATTAACTACTGCATCCGTATTGATACTCGTCTGACTGAACGCAGGCAAGAGAGATGGTTCGAAAGCAATCGTACTAACCTTTTCCTACCTTCCTCTCCAGCTAAGGAACCTTTGAGTAGGATTACACGGGAACCTGAACCTGAACCCATGCAGGTAGACTCCTTACAACGACGGTTAGTGATGCACGCAAGGAACATCGTTTTAAGGAGAATCTATGTTTCTATTGTGGTAAGTCAGGGCACTTCATTATAAACTGCCCCAGCCGTTCTCGTAAGACTACTGCAGCACTCATTCATTGTGAGTGTTGCGAGAGGGGATCTGTCAGGTCCGAGCCTCAGGCTCCAGAGAGATCTGCAGCAACAGATCTTGATTTCTCGGACTTAAACTCCGTTACCTCTGAGGACGTTGACTGTGTAAACGCTGCCATTTTTCAAGTTTCCTCAGCGGTGTCCCAGCTGAGTTGTAAGAAAAACAATTCTCATTGCTTTCTTTCCATCAAACTCTGGGTTGACTCAGCTTGGGTGTCTAGCTCTGCTATGATCGACTCAGGGGCAAGTGGAAATTTTATGGATGTCTCCTTTGCTCTGAAACAGGGAATACGTTCAGTGAAGAAGGCTACTCCAGTACAGATGGAAACTGTAGATGGCTCCCTGCTGACCTCTGGACCAGTGGATCAGGAAACAGAGCCTTTGAGGGTTCTTATGGGTAAAGATCATCAAGAGAAACTGTCCTTTATGCTTATCTCTTCTCCCCACTTTCCCATTATTCTAGGGCTACCATGGCTGCAGGCTCAGAATCCTACCATTAACTGGGAGACCAAGGAATTACACTTTCCAGAGAAACAGATGAGTCCAAAAGTTTCAGCTTGCTCTGTTCCTAAAGGAATCATGTCAGTCCCTGAACTACCAGCTGTATACCAGGACTATGTGGATTTATATGACAAGAAGAACGCTGACCAGCTTCCTCCTCACCGTCCATATGATTGTCCAATTGAATTATTGCCTGGAGCAGAGATACCTTTTGGTAAGATCTACCCCCTGGCGGGGCCCGAGCTAAAGGCTTTAAAGGATTACATAGATGAAAATCTAGCCAAGGGCTTCATACGCCCCTCTTCATCTCCTGCAGGTGCACCCATCTTCTTTGTAAAGAAGAAAGATGGATCTCTGAGACCATGCGTAGACTATAGGGAACTCAATAAGGTTACTATTAGAAACCGTTATCCATTGCCTTTAATCCCTGAGTTATTGGAGAGAGTGCGACATGCCAAAATTTTTTCTAAACTAGATCTTCGTGGGGCCTATAACTTAGTCCGTATTAGACCTGGGGATGAATGGAAGACTGCATTCAGGTCACGCTATGGACACTTTGAATATCTAGTTATGCCTTTTGGTCTGAGTACCGCCCCAGCCACTTTCCAACACTTGGTGAATGACATCTTCAGGGATCTCCTAGATACATTCGTGGTAATTTATTTGGATGATATTCTAATTTTTTCTAACTCCACAGAGGAACATCATGGACATGTGAGAATGGTCTTGGAACGTCTAAGACAAAATCATCTTTACATCAAACTTGAAAAGTGTGAATTCCATAGGACCGAAATTCAATTTCTGGGGTATGTACTGTCTACACAAGGAATTAGTATGGATGGAAGCAAAACCCAAGCCATCAAGGATTGGCCAAGTCCTAGAAATGTGAAGGAGGTACAGCGCTTCATCGGGTTTGCCAACTTCTATAGACGTTTCATTAGAAATTTCTCTGAGGTAGTGTCACCTATCACTCAACTTACCCGGAAAGAGTCTAGGTTTTCCTGGACTCCCCAAGCCCAGGAAGCATTTTCCCGTCTAAAAGATAAATTTACCACTGCACCTATCCTAGTACATCCCAACCCCGAGCTTGCCTTCATAATAGAGGTGGATGCTTCAGACTGTGCCGTTGGAGCTATGCTCTCTCAGAGAACAGGTGAGAAGAATGTCTTGCATCCCTGTGCCTTCTTTTCCCAGCAGTTGTCTTCGGCTGAGAGGAACTGCGATGTGGGCAATAGAGAGTTGTTGGCCATTATTGCCGCCTTCAAAGAATGGAGACACCTTCTTCAGGGAGCTGCACAGCAAATAGTCGTCCTGACAGACCATCGTAACCTTGAGTTTATCAGGTCGGCTAAGTGCCTGACTCCTCGCCAGGCTCGCTGGAATCTTTTCTTAAACCAATTTAATTTTATCATCTCTTATAGACCAGGATCGCGCAATGGAAAGGCTGATGCACTCTCTAGGATTTACTCAGCAGAGACACGTCCAATTACTCCTCCTAAGACTATTCTTCCTGACTCTAGATTCCTAGGAGTAATTCATAATCAAGACCTACTTAAGGACATCAAGGAAGCATACCATGCGGATTCCTTTTTGGCACAACCCCCAAGGGACGTAAGTCTTGTCTTTAAGAATGGTGTGTGGATTCAGGGACAACGTCTGTATATTCCTGAAACAGTCAGATTAAGAGTATTGCAACTCATTCACGATTCCAAGATAGCTGGGCATAGAGGAATTCTAAAGACACAGGAATTTCTTTCTCGTTTCTTTTGGTGGCCCACTTGCAGGAAGGATGTTTTGAATTATGTCACTTCATGTGAGGTCTGTGCAAGATGCAAAACACCTCGCTCCTCACCAACTGGTCTGTTACAGCCTCTTCCCACCCCGTCCCGCCCGTGGGGATCCATTTCTATGGACTTCATTGTGGAGTTACCAACCTCTCAGGGGAAGAACACCATTCTAGTGGTGGTTGACCGTCTAACAAAGGCAGCTCATTTTATCCCTTGTGTCGGCTTACCCACTGCAAAACAGACATCAGATTTGATGATTAAAGATGTGTTTCGCTTACATGGAGTACCGGATGAGGTTATTTCGGATCGAGGGGTGCAATTCACTTCTAGGTTTTGGCAAAATTTCTGTGCAGCATTGGACATTAAAGTAAACCTTTCTTCTGCTTTTCATCCCCAGACTAATGGACAGACCGAACGAACCAATCAAACCCTGGAGCAGTATCTCCGCTGCTTTATCTGCCACCTACAGGATGATTGGGTGGATCTACTTCCATTAGCTGAGTTCTCGTATAACAACTCTCAGAGTGCCTCCACTAAACAGTCTCCTTTTTACTCTAATCTAGGTTATCATCCTAACATTCTACCACGATTTCCCATAGAAACGCCTTTACCAGCAGTGGATGAAAGAATCACGTCTTTACAGAAGAATATGGATCTTCTAAAGGAAAATCTGGAATCGGCTCAAGAAAGGTACAAGAAAGCAGCAGATAAATTTCGTAAACCTGCACCAGCTTTCAAGGTAGGAGACTTGGTCTGGCTGTCAACCAGAAATCTTAAGTTAAGGATTCCATCGTCTAAGTTGGGACATAAGTACATTGGACCCTATAAAATCAGTAAAATTATAAGTGCCGTTGCTTGTCGTCTTCAACTGCCCAGAACTATGAGAATCCACCCTGTCTTTCATGTATCCCTACTAAAGGCTGCGACACCCAATACGTTTCCTGGACGTTCCTCTCCTTGCCCTGACCCAGTGCTAGTCGATGGTCAGGAAGAATTTGTGGTGTAAAGGATTTTAGATTCCAGGTTGTATAGAAATCAGTTACAATATCTGATTAAATGGCAGGGCTACCCAGTGGAGGACAACTCATGGGAACCGGTCAATAACGTTAATGCTCCTCGCTTGCTCCGTCAGTTTCATCAGAGGTACCCACACAAGCCTGGTCTGAGGTCATCCGGAGGTTGTCCTTAAGGGGGGAGTAATGTAAGGTTCTATGTATATATTCCTGAAACTCAGTTTGTTCGTCAGCCATTTTACTTTCTGTCTTGCTGCAGCTATCTTGCCCTCAGTCAAAATAGAGTTTCCAGCTTGCATGTTCCCGCCCTGATTCTCTCCTTTGCTTCTTAAGCAGCCACAGCTGAGCAATCAGTGCTTCAGAATCTAGCCTGCAGTGAACCTGTGACTTGACTCCTGTAAGCCTTGGACCTTGTACTCCAGCTATTCCTACTGAGGAACTCTGAAGCACTTGTGGACTCTGAACCCTGCTCTTTGAAAGACCCACGTTTGCATGGACTTACGGTAACAGAGAAGAAGATCCTGAATCTGTATTGGAGAGTGATTGCTGAGCTTGGATTACTCTGGCCTGCTGTGTCTCCTGTTTCTGTGTCTGCAAACTGTGTGACTATTTCTGCCAACTTGTATGAAGTAATACAGGACTTTTCTATATCAAACCTGTGACTCCTGTGTTTTCATCGCACCCAAGCACAAGACGCTATATGAACTGTACTACATACATTACAGCGAGTTTAATTGCCAACAATTCCCGATATCATAATTTAGTTCAGACTCAGAAAATTTCTTTGAAAAAAAAGCACAGGGATGTACTCCATCCGTCTTTGCCTGAGACAACACCGCGCCGACCGCCACAGAAGAAGCATCAACCTCAACCAAAAATGGTTTAGTCACATCAGGCTGCGTAAGGATGGGAGCAGAGCTGAACCTCTCCTTTAGCAACACAAAAGCCTTAATGGCCTCAGTAGTCCACTGAACCGCATCAGCACCTTTCCTGGTGAGATCGGTCAGAGGTTTGGCAATCACAGAAATTTTTTTATGAATTTTCTATAATAATTGGCGAACCCCAAAAACCTCTGTATTGATTTCACACCAATAGGTCTAGGCCAATCTTGCACAGCTTGCACTTTCACCGGGTCCATCTCAAAACCTTCACTGGAGACAATGTAGCCCAAAAAACTAAGTCTCTGTACAGCGAACTCACATTTTTCTAGTTTGGCAAAAAGTGAATTATCACTCAGTAACTGTAATACTTCACGCACACTCCTCCAATGAGACTCCAAATCCGGTGAATAAATCAAAATGTCATCCAAATACACAACCACTAGAGTTGAGCGATACTTTCCGATATCCAAAAGTATCGGAATCGGAATGGTATCGCCGATACCATTAAAATATCGGCGATACCCGATACCGATACCGGAAATCCAATGTAAGTCTATGGGAACAAAATATCGTAACTAAAAAAACCTCTTTCTTTCCTTGTAAACACTAAATATACACACATAGAATACATATATATATATATACATGTCATTGTGACATATATATATATACATATATTTATAGTTTATACACTTCTACATAGTAAAATAGCCTCTGATTCAATTGCCGGGTAAAGCCGGCTTTTGTGAAAAGACAGAAGCACCCGACATGAAATGACACTTGGTTTACATAGAGTTAACCATGTCTTTTCATGTAGTTTGATATCTGATTTGCAGAAACAATTACATGAGTGTAAGTGTGCAAAATTTCACACCTGTAGGGGTTAATTAAAGGTATAAATTCGTTGTAAAAAAACCGGACTTTTTTGCTACGAATTTACACCTTTAATTAACCCCTACAGATGTGAAATTTTGCACACTTACACTCATGTAATTGTTTGTGCAAATCAGATATCAAACTACATGAAAAGACATGGTTAACTCTATGTAAACCAAGTGTCATTTCATGTCGGGTTCTGCATTTTCACAAAAGCCGGCAATTGAATTAGCGGCTATTATACTATGTAGAAGTGTATGAACTATAAATATATATATATATATGTGTCACAAACTCAATGACATGTATATATATATATGAGGTGTAAAATTGCTGAAGAAAAATGCGTGGGCTCCCGCCCTATTTTTGCAACCAGACAGACAAAGCCAGTGAGTGGGGGCAGATAATAATAGCCCAGAGACGGACCATTATTTTTGGCCCCCCCCCGGCTACTAACATCTGCCCCCAGACACCCCAGAAAGGGCAAATATCTAATTAGATTTGCCCTTTCTGGCACTTTGCCCGTCTATTCCCATTGCCCTGTAGCGGTGGCGAATGGGTTAATAAGGGGTTAAAATGACCTTGCAATTGAAAGGTCACTTTAAGCCAGGTTAATAATTGAGAGCTGTCAATTAGACAACTATCAATTATTAATCCTATTGTATGAAAGAAAAATCAAACACACACACTTTAATAAAAAAAAAGTTTAATGAAATAATTACACAGTTTTTGACCATATTTTATTTACCTGCTAAAACCATTTCCTGTAATAAAAATAAAATAATAAAGCAAAATTATTCTTACCAATCCGATGCACAGTCAGGTCCCACGGTGTAATCCTTCAGAAAGGGTTAATGTTTACTGCAGGGACCGCAGCTAATGCTGCAGTCTCACAGTAAACCCCCAAATGAATGAGCTCCTCTCCTGGCTGACAGGAGAGGAAGTGGAAAGCTTAATTGATTGCTTTCCACTTTCACTTCAGGTCAGCCAGGGACACCATCAGTGACGTCAGAGGGAACTGATTAACAAAAATAGGGGTTCCCTTCGAAAAAAAAATGGCGTGGGGTCCCCCCTATTTTTGTTAACCAGCCAGATGAAGCAGACCGCTGAGGCCTGGATTTTCAGGCTGTTAAGGAGCCAAGATCCATGGACCTTGCCAGCCTGATAATACCAGGCCACAGCAGTCTGCATATCTTGGCTGATTAACAAAAATAGGGGATCCCCTCGAAAAAAATTAGCGTAGGGTCCCCCCTATTTTTGTTAACCAGCCAGATGAAGCAGACCGCTGAGGCCTGATTTTTCAGGCTGGTAAGGATCCAATATCCATGGACCTTGCAAGCCTGATAATACCAGGCCACAGCAGTCTGCTTAGCTTGGCTGGTTAACAAAAATAGGGGATCCCCTCGAAAAAAAATTGGCGGGGATCCCCCCTATTTTTGTTAACCAGCCAAGTAAAATGCAGACTGCTGCGGCCTGGTATTAAAAGACTGTCAAGGCCCATGGATTTTGGCCCTCAACAGCCTGATAATACCAGGCTACAGCAGCCCCACATTTGGCGCATCAAAAGATGTGCCAATTGTGGCACTTTACCCGGCTCTTCCCACTTGCCCTGTAGCGGTGGCAAACGGGGTAATAAGGGGTTAATGTCACCATTGATTGCACGGTGACAATAAGACCGGTTAATAATGGAGAGGCGTCAATAAGACACCGATCCATTATTAATCCCAAAGTTTTTAAATGTTTAAAAAAAAGACACAGCAAGAAAAAAGTCTTTTAATGAAATAAAAGAGACAACACAGTTTTCATTTCTTTTATTACACTCTCATTCCTGCGACGCCATCGATCTCCTGTAAAAAAAGAAAAAAAACAAACCAACAGTATACCACCTGTCCGACGCAGTCCATAGTAACGAGTGTCCCACGACGATCCAGCTCTCCTACATCGGAATGCCAGGCAGAGCCTGACATCCCGGCGCAGCACAGCTGATTACCTGCTTCTCCGGCGGTGACGTCATCGGACTGCTTTACGGCCGCGATTACCCAGCAGTCACTGCAGTTATCGCGAGAAACTGCATGTGACCACCAGGGAGAAGAGGATGGCGGCCATCAAGCAGTCCGGGATGTGACCGCCGGAGATCTTCTGCCGGGTAAGTGCCGCTGACTCCTGACAGACCCGACCGACGGACACTGACAGTGACATTCCGATTCCGGTATCCGATATGACGAAAATATCGGTACTCGGAATCGGAATTCCGATACAGCCAATATCGGCCGATACCCGATATTTGCAGTATCGGAATGCTCAACCCTAACAACCACACTTCTGCCGATCAAAGGTCTAAGGATGTCATTAATAAGATTCTGAAAAAATGCCGGAGCACTGGAAAGTCCAAAGGGCATGACCAGATTCTCAAAATGACCCAGTGGAGTGTTAAACGCAGTCTTCCATTCATCCCCCTCCTTCATGCACAACAAAATGTATGCCCCTCGAAGATCAATTTTCGAGAACCACTTGGCCCCCACTAACTGATTAAACAAATCAGGAATCAATGGCAGTGGGTAAGGATTGCGTACAGTAATCTTATTAATTTCACGAAAGTCTAGACAAGGCCGTAAACCGCCGTCCTTTTTTTAACAAAAAAAAATCCAACCGCCACAGGAGATTTGGAAGGCCTAATGTGACCGGCGGCCAAGCTTGTCTGTATGTATTCCTCCAAAGCCTTTCTCTCAGGAATAGTCAAATTAAATAAACGACTTTTAGGAAGAGTCGCTCCAGGGACAAATTCAATTGCACAATCATAATCTCTATGAGGAGGCAATACCTGTGATTCCTTCTCAGAAAAAACTTTCCAAAAATCCTGAATAGGTACAGGTAACTCCCCTTAACTACAGCAGCAATACGCCCGTTACAACACTTGTCATAACACTTAGGACTCCAGGACTTAATTTCATTGGTAGACCAATCCAGTACCGGATTGTGCAATTTTAACCAGGGTAACCCCAAAATCACCGGAGAAGGTAAATTATTCAAAACTACCAAATCCAAATTCTCTTGATGAACACCATTAATAGTAAGAGGAAATTCACAGATATGGTGAGTAACATTTTTCAAGTGAGAACCATCCACAGACACCACATTAATAGGAGAAGATAGAAGTTTGGGTTTTAATTTTAGTTTTTCCAAAAATTTCCCATCAATCACATTGAGAGTTGAACCACAATCCACAAATACCCGAAACTCCATTAATTCCTCCTCAACAGCAGTGGTAGCAGAAAGAAAGACACCTTTATTGTTTAAACAAGCTATGCGGGCAAAACTGACCTCATTTTTTTTTCTCTCTTTATTCATTCGAAGCGCACAGTTCTTAATGAAATGCTCAGATTTACCACAGTAGAAACACAAACCTTGAGCAAATCTGCGTTCTTTCTCTCGAGAGTGAGGTGTTATTGCTCCAGTTTCCATCGGCTCTGCAATGTCAGTACATTCCTTCTCCAAACTTGGAGCTGACAAGGCAGATTTACTCTCATTAACCCTTGCACGCAGTCTCCTATCCACCCGTATGGCTAATTGCATAGCCTCTTGCAAGTTACCAGGTATGGGATAAGCAATCAGCAAATCTTTAACCCTTTCACTTAACCCTGCAAGAAATAAACTTTTCAAAGCTGAATCGTTCCAGCCCACCTGAGCGGACCACCTTCGGAAGTGAGTACAATATTTTTCCACATTACCTGATCCCTGTCTCAAACGTCTCAATTCTGTCTCAGCTGATGAAACACGATCCGGATCGTCATACAATAACCCCAAAGCAGAAAAAAAACTATCCACTGATCTAAAGCATGGATCACTAGGCTGCAGAGAAAAGGCCCAGTCCTGAGGTTCTTTGCACAAAAGTGACATTATGAACCCTATGCGCTGTGATTCATCACCAGAGGATCTGGGTCTCAAACGGAAATACAACAAGCAAGCATTTTTAAAAGAAAAAAAATCTTGTTGTTCACCAAAAAATAAATCAGGCAAACGTACCTTTGGCTCCACGAAATCAGCTCCAGAACAACTACTCACGTGTTGCTGGATTTCAGCCACCTCCAGAGAGAGTCGCTGCAGGCGTTGAGCCAAATCCTGAACCGACACCATAATAGAAACTGAAAATCTTTCCTTAGAGATTTTTTTTTTTTTTTCTTTGGGCTGGACTTACTGTTATGATCTGCTACAAGCACTAAGGAAAGGTGGGAATTCTGTCCCTACAATAGGACTGAGCTGGATCCCTACGATGTAACGGGGGACCTGATCCTGCGACCAGACCCGCTAAAGTCCTCAGCTAGTCTGAACGAAGACCTATAGTTGCGAGGGAGGAATCCCTACAAGATCTAGGGACTGGGTGAAAAGGTGGACACCTCCTAACAGAAAGTGTAGCAGGGAATATAAAACAGAAAACAAATACTAAGAGATCCTAAGATCAAGCAAAACTGACAGAGTAAGGCACCTAAGCACCCGGCTAGCTTAAGAGTAGATAATACAATGAAGTCCAGCAAAGCCAGAAGGGCGGAGCCAGACTAAATAGGGAAAAAAGGTCATGTGACCAGCAAACTGAAACAAAATCTAACAAGAGGGTTCTAACATTGGGGATACATGATGTTATGCTGAACTGGGCTGCTTTGCAATTTGTGCAGCAGCCGCAGCATATATCACTGAATCGATCCTTTTTTTTTTTTTTTTTTTACTTGTGGGTGGAGTGGGTGGAGCTGGGTGGAGGGTGCGGGCGAGTGGGCGGGGAGGCGTCTCTGCTTCCTCAGCCCTCTGAATGTGTCTGCTTCATCGCTGGGGAACTTCCAGTGACCCAGAAGTTCCCCCTTACCGCTTCCTGTCGGCTCCAACGCTGACGCCGGCCCTTCTGTGCCACGCTTTCTCCGTGTGCTGGGACTGCTATCCTGGACCCCCACACATGGCGCACCTCGCAAAATCGCGGTCGGCCTGACCCGGACCCACCATTTTGGATCCCACATGCGTGTCAGACGAGGGGGGAGCCGGATTACAGCACTCCCCCGACGTTGCTTCCGATAAGGAGCTCCTGCCGTTCCCAAAGAGACCGCACAGGCAGCTGCAATATCAGGTATTTCTTCCCTGTAGGGATATCCTGCGGTTTCCCATAGGAACAGGAAACCAACTGAGGAGGACAGGCGGACCGCCCTCTTTTATCTCTGTAGGTTTCCTGTTCCTATGGGCGGATCCCTCTCTCTCAAGTGGGTGCTGTCGTGGCGAAGGGTAAAATCAGTGCTTTATCATCATACCGCTGAAGAAAAAGTGGAATAACACGCGATCAAAAAGACCGATATAAACATGGTACCGCTGAAAACGTCATCTTGTCCCGCAAAAAAACGTGCCGTCATACAGCATCATCAGCGAAAAAATAAAAAAGTTATAGCTCGCAGAATAAAGCGATGCAAAAATAATTATTTTTTATATAAAATTGTTTTTATTCTATAAAAGCGCCAAAACATAAAAAAATGATATAAATGAGGTATCGCTGTAATCGTACTGACCTGAAGAATAAAACTGCTTTATCAATTTTACCACAAGCGGAACGGTATAAAAGCCTCCCCCAAAAGAAATTCATGAATTGCTGATTTTTGTTCATTCTAACCTCCCAAAAATCGAAATAAAAAGCGATCAAAAAATGTCACGTGCTCAAAAATGGTACCAATAAAAACGTCAACTCGTACCGCAAAAAATAAGACCTCACATGACTCTGTGGGCCAAAATATGCAAAAATTATAGCTCTCAAAATGTGGCGATGCAAAAAACTATTTTTTGCAATAAAAAGCGTCTTTTAGCGTGACAGCTGCCAATCATAAAAACCCGCTATAAATAGAAAATCAAACCCCCCTTTATCACCCCCTTAGTTAGGGAAAAATAATAAAATTAAAAAAATGTATTTATTTCCATTTTCCCATTAGGGTTATGGTTAAGGTTAGGGTTGCGGCTAAAGTTAGGGTTAGTGTTGGCGCTAAAGTTAGTATTAGGGTTATGGTTGGATTAGGGATAGGGGTGTGTTAGGGTTAGGTTTGTGGTTAGGGTTGGGACTAGGGTTAGGGGTGTGTTGGGGTTAGGGTTAGGGGGGTTTCCGCTGTTTAGGCACATCAGGGGCTCTCCAAATGTGACATGACGTCTAATCTCAATTCCAGCCAATTCTGCGTTGAAAAAGTCAAACGATGCTCCTTCCCTTCTGACCTCTGCCATGCGCCCAAACAGTAGTTTACTCCCACATGGGGTATCAGCGTACTCTGGACCCTAAGAGTTATTGTGCAATTTGTCCTATTTCTTCTGTTACCCTTGGGAAAATAAAAAACTGGGGGCAAAAATATCATTTTTTAAAAAAAAAATGATTTTTTTTGTTTTTACGGCTGTACGTTATAAACTTCTGTGAAGCACTTGGGGCTTCATAGCGCTCATCACACATCTAGATAAGTTCCTTATGGGGTCTATTTTCCAAAATGGGGTCACTTGTGGGGGCTGTCCACTGTTTCGGCGCATCAGGGGCTCTCCAAATGGACATGACGCCCCCAGACCATTCCATAAAAGTCTACAATCCAAAACGTCACTACTTCCCTTCCGAGCCCCAACGTGTACCATACAGTAGTTTTCTCCCACATATTGGGTATCCGCGTACTCAGGACAAATTGGACAACTTTTGGGGTCCAATTTCTCCTGTTACCCTTGTGAAAATAAAATATTGGGGGCGAAAAAAATAATTTTTGTAAAAAAAAATATTTTTTATTTTTACGGCTATACATTATAAACTTCTGTGAAGCACTTCGGGTTCAAAGTGCTCACCACACATCTAGATAAGTTCCTTGTGGGGTCTATTTTCCAAAATGGGGTCACTTGGGGGTTTCCACTGTTTAGGCACATCAGGGGCTCTCCAAATGCGACAAGACGCCCCAGACCATTCCATCAAAGTCTACAATCCAAAACGTCACTACTTCCCTTCCGAGCCCCAACGTGTACCCATACAGTAGTTTTCTCCCACATATTGGGTATCCGCGTACTCAGGACAAATTGGACAACAACTTTTGGGTCCAATTTCTCCTGTTACCCTTGTGAAAATAAAATATTGGGGACGAAAAAAAAAATTTTTGTAAAAAAAAAATTTTTTATTTTTACGGCTGTTCATTATAAACTTCTGTGAAGCACTTAGGGGTTCAAAGTGCTCACCACACATCTAGATAAGTTCCTTGTGGGGTCTATTTTCCAAAATGGGGTCACTTATGGGGGGTTTCCACTGTTTAGGTGCATCAGGGGCTCTCCAAATGCGACATGACGCCCCCAGAGCATTCCATCAAAGTCTGCAATCCAAAACGTCACTACTTCCCTTCCGAGCCCCAACGTGCACCCATACAGTAGTTTTCTCCCACATTTGGGTATCAGCGTACTCAGGACAAATTGGACAACTTTTTGGGATCCAATTTCTCCTGTTACCCTTGTGAAAATAAAATATTGGGGACGAAAAAAATCATTTTTGTAAAAAAAAAAAAAAAAAAAATTTATTTTACGGCTGTACGTTATAAACTTCTGTGAAGCACTTGGGGGTTCAAAGTGCTCACCACACATCTAGATAAGTTCCTTGAGGGTCTAGTTTCCAAAATGGTGTCATTTGTGGGGGGTTTCCACTGTTTAGGCAGATCAGGAGCTCTCCAAACACGACATGGCATCCAGCCAATTCTGCGTTGAAAAAGTCAAACGGCACTCCTTCCCTTCCAAACTCTGCCATGCACCCAAACAGTGGTTTACCCCCACATATGGGGTATCAGCGTACTCAGGACAAATTGGCCAACAACTTTTGGGGTCCAATTTCCTTGGGAAAAATCAAAAATTTGGGACTAAAAAATCATTTTTGTGGAAAATTGTTTCTTTTTTTTTCACACCCAGGCATTATAAACTTTTGTGAAACACTTGGGGGTTCAAAGTGCTCACAACAGATCTAGATAAGTTCCTTAGGGGGTGTAGTTTCCAAAATGGTGTCACTTGTGGGGGTTTCCACTGTTTAGGCGCATCAGGGCTCTCCAAACACGACATGGCATCCAATCTCAATTCCAGCCAATTTGTTTGAAAAAGTCAAACGGCGCTACTTCCCTTATGAGCTCTGCTGTGCGCACAGACAGTGGTTTTCCCCCACTTATGGGGTATTGGCATACTCAGGAGAAATTGCACAACAACTTTATCTGTCCATTTTCTCCTTTTACCCTTGTGAAAATAAAAAAAAAGTTTGTAAAAGATCATTTTTGTGGCTAAAAAGTTAAATATTCATTTTTTCCTTCCACGTTGCTTCAGCTCGTGAAGCACCTGAAGGGTTAATAAACTTCTTGAATGTGGTTTTGAGTACCTTGAGGGGTGCAGTTTTTAGAATAGTGTCACTTTTGGGTATTTTCTGCTATATAGACCCCTCAAAGTGACTTCAAATATGAGGTGGTCCCTAAAAAAATGGCTTTGTAAATTTTGTTGTAAAAATGAAGAAATCGCTGGTCAACTTTTAACCTTTATAAGTTCCTAAGAAAAAAAAAATTTGATTCCAAAATTGTGCTGTAAAGTAGACATGTGGGAAATGTTATTTCTTAACTATTTTGTGTGACATATTTCTCTGTTTTAAGGGAATAAAAATTCAAAGTTTGAAAATTGCAAAATTTTCAAAATTTTCGCCATATTTGCTTTTTTTCAAAAATAAACGCAAGTTATATCGAAGAAATTTTACCAATAACGTGAAGTACAATATGTCACGAGAAAACAATCTCAGAATCGCGCAGATCCGTTGAAGCGTTCCAGAGTTATAACCTCATAAAGAGACAGTGGTCAGAATTGTAAAAATTGGCCCGGTCATTAACGTGCAAACCACCCTTGGGGGTGAAGGGGTTAATTCCAGCCAATTTTGCTTTGAAAAAGTCAAATGGCATGCCTTCCCTTCCGAGCTCCAAAACAGTGGTTTACCCCCACATATGGGGTATCAGTGTACTCAGTACAAATTGCACAACAACTTTTAGAGTCCAATTTCTCCTGTTACCCTTGGTAAAATAAACAAATTTGAATCTGAAGTAAATTTTTGTGAAAAAAAAGTTAAATGTTCATTTTTTTAAACATTCCAAAAATTCCTGTGAAGCACCTGAAGGGTTAATAAACTTCCTGAATGTGGTTTTGAGCACCTTGAGGGGTGCAGTTTTTTAGAATGGTGCCACTCTTGGGTATTTTCTATCATACACATCCAGCAAGGGATGATAGAAAGATAAAAAGGGTAAGAAAGAAAAAAGGAAAGAGAAAGATGGAAAGAGTGAGAAAGAAAGAAAAAATGTAATGCTCTATGAAAAATTAGATAGATTCACTTATTCTGAGAAGTAAAAGCAAGGGATAGATAGATAGACAGATAGAGATTTTTTATTTATTTTACTCATTTATATAGCGCCATAAAATTCCACAGCGCTATACAGACATGTTAGATAGATAATAGATATGAGACAGATAGTTAGTAGATAGATGATAGATAATAGATAGATTGTAACAGTTGTGCTCAAAAGTTTACATACCCCAGTTGAACTTTTGCTTTCTTGGCCTTTTTTCAGAGAATATGAATGATAACACCAAAACTTTTTCTCCACTCATTGTTAGTAGTTGGGTGAAGCCATTTATTGTCAAACTACTGTGTTTTCTCTTTTTAAATCATAATGACAACCCAAAACATCCAAATGACCCCGATCAAAAGTTCACATACCCTGGTGATTTTGGCCTGATAACATGCACAGAAGTTTACATAAATGGGTTTGAATGGCTACTAAAGGTAACATCCTCACCTGTAACCTGCTTGCTTGTAATCAGTGTGTGTGATAAAAGCTGAGTGAGTTTCTGGGATCCAGACAGACTCCTGCATCCTTCATCCATCCGCTGAGCTTCTGGATTGTGAGTCATAGGGAAAGCAAAAGAATTGTCAATATATCTACGGGAAAAGGTAGTTGAACTGTATAAAACAGGAAAGGGATACAAAAAGATATCTAAGGATTTGATAATGCCAGTCACCAGCATTCAAACTGTGATTAACAAATGGAAAATCAGGGGCTCTGTAAAAGAAAACCACGGTCAGGTAGACCAACAAAAATTTTGTCCACAACTGCCAGGAAAATTGTTTGGGATTAGTGTTGAGCATTCCGATACCGCAAGTATCGGGTATCGGCCGATATTCGCTGTATCGGAATTCCGATACTTAGTTCCGATATTTTTCCAATATCGTATACCGGAATCGGAAGTTCCCATAATTCTTTGAGAGGCAATGTGATTTTAGTCAGCCAATGAGGAATCTTATGAAGTGTGGGCACATCCTGTAATGCTGCGGTCATCTTAACTAATGGCATGGCTGTGATTGGCTGCTGAAATGATGTCAGAATGCACTATAAAAGGCGCCGCCGCCATTTTAGCGTCACTGTGCTGTAAACTCAGTTAGGGACAGAACGCTGTTCTGCTGACTTTGAGGGACAGTTAGACATTGCGATTTTGTGTACTGTGCTTTAGGCAGGCTAGTTTACCAACCGCTGTGTAAACCTTCCTTTTGCCAGTGTTGTTTTAACAGCTCTGTGCAAGGTGTGTGTGAGAGTGCAGGTGACGCTGCAGTTTGCTCTGCATCCACCGCTGTTTGTAGGCATCTGCACGTGTCACTCACTGACTCTTTTTTTTATTTTATTTTGTGGAATTGGTGCAGCTCCATTATATTTGAAAAAAATCTAATCTATTAGTGTGACGCGCTTCCATCCGTATACAATACATTGGTTGCAAACACTATAGAAGTACACAAAGGGGCCTTTTACAGCTACTGAACAGTTGTGTGCAGTGTTCACTGTAGTCTGTGAGCTTTTCATTTTTTGAGTGCAGATTACGCTCCAGTTAGTTCTTCAACCACTGCTGGTTGTAGTCTGCTGAGCGTGTGTCACTGCCTCATCCTTCACATTTTTCTCTAATTGGTGCTGCTCCATTCTATTTTCAAAAAATATAATCTATTAGTGTGACGCGCTTCCATCCGTATACAATACATTGGTTGCAAACACTATAGAAGTACACAAAGGGGCCTTTTACAGCTACTGAACAGTTGTTGCAGTGTTCACTGTAGCTGTGAGCTTTTCATTTTTAGGCTACGCTCAGTTAGTTCTTCAACCACTGCTGGTTGTAGTCTGCTGAGCGTGTGTCACTGCCTCATCCTTCACATTTTTCTCTAACTGGTGCTGCTCCATTCTATTTTCAAAAAATATAATCTATTAGTGTGACGCGCTTCCATCCGTATACAATACATTGGTTGCAAACACTATAGAAGTACACAAAGGGGCCTTTTACAGCTACTGAACAGTTGTCTGCAGTGTTCACTGTAGACTGTGAGCTTTTCATTTTTAAAACGCTCCAGTTAGTTCTTCAACCACTGCTGGTTGTAGTCTGCTGAGCGTGTGTCACTGCCTCATCCTTCACATTTTTCTCTAATTGGTGCTGCTCCATTCTATTTTCAAAAAATATAATCTATTAGTGTGACGCGCTTCCATCCGTATACAATACATTGGTTGCAAACACTATAGAAGTACACAAAGGGGCCTTTTACAGCTACTGAACAGTTGTTGCAGTGTTCACTGTAGATCTGTGAGCTTTTCATTTTACGAAGCTCCAGTTAGTTCTTCAACCACTGCTGGTTGTAGTCTGCTGAGCGTGTGTCACTGCCTCATCCTTCACATTTTTCTCTAACTGGTGCTGCTCCATTCTATTTTCAAAAAATATAATCTATTAGTGTGACGCGCTTCCATCCGTATACAATACATTGGTTGCAAACACTATAGAAGTACACAAAGGGGCCTTTTACAGCTACTGAACAGTTGTCTGCAGTGTTCACTGTAGACTGTGAGCTTTTCATTTTACGCTCCAGTTAGTTCTTCAACCACTGCTGGTTGTAGTCTGCTGAGCGTGTGTCACTGCCTCATCCTTCACATTTTTCTCTAATTGGTGCTGCTCCATTCTATTTTCAAAAAATATAATCTATTAGTGTGACGCGCTTCCATCCGTATACAATACATTGGTTGCAAACACTATAGAAGTACACAAAGGGGCCTTTCACAGCTAGTGAACAGTTGTCTGCAGTGTTCACTGCAGTCTCTGCGTAATAACCACACTTAGGCCTTATAACTTTTCTGACTTTCTTTATCAATCTACCAAGATGAAGAAGGCAGGGAGTAAGGCACGTGGTCGTGGCCGTGGAGTTTCAGCAGGGAGAGGACGTGGGGATTCTGTGGCTGCTGCCGCCCCCAATGACACAGCATCCACCAGTTTTCCCCGTGAGCGTTCCTTTATGCGCACTTTTGTAGGAGCTCGGCGTAGCCCCCTGCTGCGGGAAGAACAAATTGAAGCCGTTGTTGGTTGGATGGCAGCCAATGCATCGACTTCAATTGCTTCCACCTCCTCTCAGGACCACAGCACTGTTGAACAACCATCTGTCTCTTCACCGCCTGCCAAATTGCCCAGGCAGTCAGAGAGCTCTGTAAAGGAGCCAGCTGAGTCTCTGCTTCTGTTCTCAGAATCTGTTGGCTTGCAAACAGGGGCCCAGCCAAGCAGCATTCTGGAATGTGAAGAAGAGGGAGTATGCAGTGATGCGCAACAGCTGTGTCTCTCTGAATCTGAAGAGGCGGGTGAGCCAGTGCCGATGGTCAGCACACCGCAGAACGCATCTGATGATGATGAGACTCAGGTGCCAGTTTCTGTTGAGCATGGTGCTGGCCAGACCACCCAACAGCAGCAGGTGTTGGAAGAGGGTACTGGAGATGATGAGGTCCAAGACCCAACATGGCGTGAGGAACAGGAAGGTGGTGGGAGCAGCTCTGAGGAAGAGATTGCCCCAACGGTCCAAACAGTAGGGAGAGGTAGGCTGCAGACTCAGTTGCCTGTAGCCTCCAGTTTGGCACCCGTTCGTAGCAGTTCTCTTCCAACAGCCAAAACGGGCGCTCCCAGGACTTGCACTGCGTGGTCCTTTTTTGACACACTTGCAGATGATATTTGCTATGTCAAATGCAAGCTGTGTAATCAAAAAGTAAAAAGAGGTAAAAGTGTCAGTAACCTTAATACCACAAATATGTGGAAACATGTGCGGTCAAAGCACGTGGTTGAGTTACAAAGACACACTGGAGATGTAGGTCAACCTACAGCAGCACCTACATCTTCAGCTCGTGTTGGAGCCTCTTCCTCCAGCTCACACACAGCTGGTTCGGCTTCCTCACAGGATCGCCATGGAAGAACCTCTGTCACTGTTGTCCAGAGACCCAGTGTTATTCCACCCACAGCTGCAAGTTCCCTGTCATCCTCACACTCCCAGGCCACAAAACAGCCATCGGTACCACAGGCATGGGATAAAAGACGGCCATACTCGGCAAACCATCCATGAGCACAGGCTCTGAATGCTGGCATTGCAAAACTCCTGTCCCTTGAAATGCTGTCATTCAGGCTGGTGGAGACTGACAGTTTCCGTAACTTAATGGCATTTCCCACAATACAATGTGCCCAGCCGATTTTATTTCAGCAGGCAAGCCGTCCCTTGTCTGCAAAAGCATGTTGAGGGAAAAATTAAACATGCGCTACTAAACGCCGTCAGTAGCAAGGTCCACCTGACCACCGATGCGTGGACCAGTACCCATGGCCAGGGACGATACCTTTCCCTCACTGCCCATTGGGTCAATGTTGTGGAGCCGGGTACAGATCTTGCGAGTGGCGCTGTACATGTTCTGCCAACTCCAAGGATTGCAGGAATCAAGTCTGTCCACATTGACTCCTCCTCCTACTCCAGTTCCTCAGAATCATCGCTGCAGGAGCCGTCACGGTCTACCTCCACATGGACCCGTGAACGCTTACCTGTTGCGACCGATATGAGCACAGCCGTGGCCAAACGTCAACAGGCCGTCCTGAAATTAATTTCCATGGGGAATCGAAGCCACACAGCGCAGGAGCTCTGGAATGCCATCAAGCAGGAGAGCGACGTGTGGTTTTTGCCAGCGAATCTCCAGCCAGGCTTGGTAGTGTGTGACAATGGCCGAAATCTGGTGGCAGCTCTGGGCCTTGGCAACCTCACTCACATACCATGTCTGGCACATGTGCTCAACTTGGTCGTGCAGAGTTTTTTGAGGGACTATCCGGATCTTGATGCACTGCTGCACAAGGTCCGCCTAGAGTGTGCTCACTTGCGACGTTCCAGCATGGCCAGATCGCGCATTGCAGCTCTGCAACGCAGATTTCGCCTTCCTGAACATCGCATCATATGTGACGTACCCACCAGGTGGAATTCCACGTTACATATGTTGGAGCGGTTGTGTGAGCAGCAGCCAGCAGTAATGGAGTATCAGCTGCATCAGGCGCAATCAACTCACAATTTGCGCCGTTCACACTTCACCACTACTGAGTGGGCCTCTATGAAGGACATCTGCCACGTTTTGCGTGCGTTTGATGAGTCAACGCGGATGGAAAGTGCAGATGATGCACTAGTCAGCCTGACTGTCCCCCTTATCTGCCTGCTTCAAAAAACACTGCAAGCACTAAGGGATGAGGTTTTGGAAGAGGTGGAGGATGAGGAGTCACAAATTCCATCACCTTCTGGACAGTCAGCGCAACGTGGTTCCTCACAAAGGGCTGGGCAGGGCTCACTTAGTGAGGATGAGATCAATGGAGGAGGAAGACATCGCTCCAGAGGGAGGTACACAACGCTCTAGTCAGTATGTAGAGCGAGGGTGGGGTGATGCAGAGCAGGCAGAGATGACGCCTCTTGCAGGGGACAGCGTTTCTTGGCCAGTTGGGAGTCTGCAGCACATGGTTGATTTCATGCTGCAGTGCCTGAGAAACGACCGCCGCATCGCCCACATTCTCACCACGTCTGATTATTGGGTGTACACCCTCCTAGACCCTCGCTACCGGGACAACTTACAAAGCCTCATCACACCGTTGAACCGGGAGCGTAAAATGCGGGAGTACAAAGACACTGGTGCAATCCATAATGTTCTCCATTCCAGCCGAGAGCACTGCTGCTGCTACTGCTTTACAAAGCAGCTCTGTGCGTCGAGGCAGTGGAGACAGCTCTGCAACAAGAGGGAGCACAAGCAGCGCCTCTGCACAGGGCAAGACCAGTATGTTCCAAATGTGGCGAAGTTTTGTGGCAGCGCCACAAATGTCTACACCATCTGAGACGGCTCCAGTCAGCAGGAGGCAACGTTTCCATAAGATGGTGACAGACTACTTGTCTTTCCCTCTCAGTGTACTCCCAGATGGCTCTTCCCCATTCAAGTTTTGGGTCTCTAAGCTGGATACATGGCCAGAGCTTAGCCATTATGCATTGGAGGTGCTGGCTTGCCCTGCTGCCAGTGTATTATCGGAGCGCGTCTTTAGTGCCGCAGGTGGTGTACTAACAGACCGTCGCATGCGACTATCCTCTGATAATGTAGACCGGCTTACTTTTCTGAAAATGAACAAGGCATGGATCTCGCCTGAATTTGTCTGTCCGTTTTCAGATTAAATAACTGGTTCGCAACGTTATCCATGTCTCCTGTTATGTTCATCTTTCTACCACCTGAACTCTACTCCCTGGGCTACAACACTGCCAGTTGCTGCTCAGAAGTGTCGTGTCCACAGACCAATACACAAGCTATAATGTTAGTGGGGTTCAGTAACGCCAGCTGTTCCCCTGCTGTGTGTCCGGCAAGAAGTCTCCTGTTCCCTACACATGCACAGAAAAACCCATGTCGAACATGCTCCAAATAGGGAAGAGCCGTCACCCTGATTGTTATGCTTAAAACAGGAAATTGTGAAGTTTTCCAGGCCTAGAATGATAAATTTTTAAACAAATATGGACAAATAATAATTTGTCATCACAGCGCATATCTGCACATGTCTATTAGAAATGGTAACAAAAACTAAAACATAGTGTTCACTTTTTGAAATTAATGCATAAAAGTACATTTCATACTTATCAATTAATGCTTTTTAAGGAACTTTATCTGTACCTGTAAGATAATGCAGTCAATGGATGTACGAATCATAAACATCCTCATCATCATCATCACGAGTTATATTTATGACAGACATTATAAAATACACATACTGATGCCAACTGTAACTTCACACACCATATATGAAATGGCCAGCATCTAAACCTGGTAATAATGTGCAATAATAAATTATTACATCTAGAAAGTGCATCATGCATACTGACAATAGGTAGTTATACCTGCAAGTGCTGGTGAAACAACCACAACAGATATAAATTAATAATGGTATATAGGTATCACAGTGCATAGTTACTCATGGACAATGTCGATGTAATACTGTACCTCAATAAAGTCAGCGTCAACCATTATGCTTGTTAGTCTTGTAGATTGTTAAAGAGGGAACGTGTTTTTTTTGTTGGTCATAGGTGGAGTATTAGACAGTAAATGATTACTGCTGTCGTATTTTTGGCGTCCTTAGGGCACAATAACGCTGCGTAACGTCACATTTTATAGAGAGTCATCTAATAGACACACGCTACCCTACCCTACGAGTGACAGTAGGAAGGTAGTGTTGTTGACGGATAAAGCCTTGCGCAACCAGACATGCAAAATGCATGATTGCAGCCGCAGACTTTATTGACGTACAGTATAACATCGCCATTACCCATCAGAGGCTGTCCACTGTCTGATACAGACATAGAATATACCTTTGCTATCCGTAGCCTTTGTTTCACCTACACTTGCAGGCACACACTTAAATTGTGACAATGCATAATGTTTTTTTAAATGGTTATTTTTTATCGTACATTATTGCGTCATCACATTGATGAGTCCATGATGGACATGTCATACATGCTGTACAAAGTAACGATTTTATTAACTTAAATAATTGAAATGTCTGTGACTGTCACATATAAATTGCAATGATGATGATGAGTGACTATTCCAAAATCCATTGTCTTCACTATGTTATGGTTTAACATAGCGTTCCTTAAGCATTATTCATAAATACAAAAATGGACTTTTATTCTTAAATTTACAACACTATATTTTGTAACCAATTTTTTGGGTGGTGTGTTGTTCCATTTCTTGTTGGCATGTGCATATATGCGTTTATATTCCAGGGTCTTTATTTTTATTCTTGAAGTTAGGAAACATGTGTATCTTCGTACCGTGTTAGCCAGTAGATAGAAAAATATTTAGACTTGAGAGTCCGCAGTGGTTGATACCTTTTAATGGATAACTGAAAAGATGGTAACAAATTGCAAGCTTTCGAGGCTACTCACGTCTCTTCATCAGGCAAAACTAAAACAAAAAATGAAGCATCACATATTTCTATACACAACAGGACACAGGAATAGTGCAATAGGTAAGACAAGTAAGTGACGTGTAGCAGAACTGTCATTATCACAGAGGGATGAACATAAATATTGGAACAGTTCCTAGATAAGGATAGAAAGTTTTATTGCCCTCTGATTGGGGTCTGGTTTTGTGTTTTCATGCCCCTGGAAGGGCAGAGACGCAGATTCCTTAATTGATATAGAATGACATAAATCCGTGTGATCTATTCATTCCATCACTAACAGTGTCAAAGGTCATGATGAGCTTATATTCTGAAACCTTTGTATCTTTCTCATATTTGAAGTTATATTTTAATACCAGTAATTCCATATCCATCATGCTATGACCGGGCATACAAAAGTGTTTTGCCACAGGTAAATCCATTATTTTTTCTCTTATTGTGTGGCGCTGATAATTCATCCTTGTTCTCATTTTTTGGCCGGTCTCCCCTCACTTGTCTTACCTATTCCTGTGTCCTGTTGTGTGTAGAAATATGTGATTCCTCATTTTTTGTTTTAGTCTTAGCCTGATGAAGAGACCTGAGTAGTCTCGAAAGCTTGGAATTTGTTACCATATTTTCAGTTAGCCATTAAACGGTATCAACCACAGAGGACTCTCAAGTATAAATATTTTTCTATTCTTGGAATTGAAATTCATCATTTTATTGTCCTAGTAAAACTTCATTTATTCTTGTTTGAAGTACATACATTTGCAATGGCCACGTAACAAGGCAATAACTCAATATTTTATGCCTACACCCTCCTTGACCCTGGGCTTCAACACCGCCAGTTGCTGCTCAGAAGTGTTAGATGCACAGATGAAAACAATCGCTGATGTGTTTGTGGGGTTCAGTAACGCCTGCTGTTCCCCTGCTGTGTGTCTGGCAAAAATTATTGCTGCTAACTACAACTTCAAACATCTCATACTAGGCCTCTGCCTACACCCTCCTTGACCCTGGGCTTCAACACCGCCAGTTGCTGCTCAGAAGTGTTAGATGCACAGATGAAAACAATCGCTGATGTGTTTGTGGGGTTCAGTAACGCCTGCTGTTCCCCTGCTGTGTGTCCGGCAAAAATTACTGCTAGCTACCTAATCATGGTGAAAAAAACATGACATGTCAAAGTGTCTAGTGGTACACATAGATATGAGGCTACACCCTGATTTCTAAGCTGTAAACATTTGAAACATCAACTTTAAAACCATAAAATGATTAGTCTTTGTCACAAATCTGTAACAAAATAATTGTGACATATTATTACAGATATGCACATGTCGAAAACAAATGCAAACACAAAAGCCTACTTATGCTATAGTATACTGATGGTCAACCTTGTCACTCCATAGCTTAGACAAATCCAACTCACATCATGACTCAAATGCTGCAATGTTGGAAGTGCATAATGTGGGTTGAACTTTGACAACTGCTGCAGTGCGAAGGTTATACTTCAGTGTTCTTGCCTTTTAAATAAAAGCATACAAGTAAATATAATAATCCAATGTTGATTAAGGGACGTGATGTACACCTGTAATATTGTGCAAACAATGCATGTAGGAATAGTCCTCTTCAACATTACTTATATTTGTGTCATTTTAAAAAATACATATTTAATTAGAAAGTTAACAGCCCATATCATAAAGGTCCTTCATGTAAACATGATAATCGCTAACAAAAATCATCCATTACCTTGGTAAAGTCAATAGTGCATAGTCACAATAGCAAAATATATACCTGTAAGTGGTGCTGAAAGAACGACAACTGATAGAATAGGTGAATGATATCTATTTATCAGACTGAATAGCGACACCTGTACAATGTCGATATAATACTGTACCTTAACAAAACAGCTGTGTCACACCTCACACTCGTTTTTCTTGTAGCTTGTTATGTAATAGGGCACATGCGTGTATGTTTCATCATAGGTGCATGTTTACTGAGTAAAGCAGTCATGACAACGCCTTTGTGTTGTCGGTACGCTTGCGATGATGAACGATGCGAACCGTGAATGTTAGTCTGCGTCATCAGACGTACAGACGCTCCAATACCCAACGCGTCACAGCAGGAAGCCAGTCTGTGCGTCCAAACAAAGGCGCAACCATACATGCACGTAACCTTTTATAAAGCTATATAAAAAAAAGGATGTAGTAGTAACGCACACTTTATTGAGGTACAGTATTACATCGCCATTCACCATCTCTGGCTATGCAGTCTCATCTATATATACCTTATCTATCCGTTGTCATGCTTGCAAGTCCACAGTCAGGCATAAATATCTGTTTTCACTCTGCACTTTTTAAATTTTTTGTTTGTTAATATAAATGATTGGCACATATTATCAGTATTACATGATGGAAATTTTAGATATTTTTAAAAAATTTTAGTGATATTATTCACCAAATGTAAAGTTTTATGAATGTCAAAGATAACTTGTAATGCTGATTATGTTTTTAAGTCAGCCATTCATTGTCTACACAATAAAAATGGTGTACATACTGTTACTTAGCCATCATTAATGGATTCTGATATGTACTTGTATGCTTTTATTTTAAACCGTATAGCAGATTATTTAACCTATTTTAATTGTGGTTTGCATTGCTTTTCAACATGTTAATGTATGCGTTTATGTTTGTAAATTATTAATTTACATATATTTTTTTAAGTAAAATCATCATCTTATGGTACTAAAGGTTATATTTCTCTTGTTTGGAGTATAGACATTTTTAATTGACACGTAACAAGGAAAATACTTGATATAGTATTTAAACATCCTCCTTGACCCTGGGCTCCAACACCGCCAGTTGTTGCTCGGAAGTGCTGTTAGCACAGTGAACACTTGCTCCTGTGTTACTGGGGTTCAGTAATGTCAGCTGTTCCCCTGCTGTGTGAACGGCAAAAAGTCCTGCTGCCTCCACCATGTTCTCTTCTCATCCCTGGGCTACAACACCGCCAGTTGTTGCTCGGAAGTGCTGTTAGCGCAGTGAACACTTGCTCCTGTGTTACTGGGGTTCAGTAATGTCAGCTGTTCCCCTGCTGTGTGTACGGCAAAAAGTCCTGCTGCCTCCACCATGTTCTCTTCTCATCCCTGGGCTCCAACACCGCCAGTTGTTGCTCGGAAGTGCTGTTAGCACAGTCAACACTTGCTCCTGTGTTACTGGGGTTCAGTAATGTCAGCTGTTCCCCTGCTGTGTGAACGGCAAAAAGTCCTGCTGCCTCCACCATGTTCTCTTCTCATCCCTGGGCTACAACACCGCCAGTTGTTGCTCGGAACTGCTGTTAGCACAGTCAACACTTGCTCCTGTGTTACTGGGGTTCAGTAATGTCAGCTGTTCCCCTGCTGTGTGAACGGCAAAAAGTCCTGCTGCCTCCACCATGTTCTCTTCTCATCCCTGGGCTCCAACACCGCCAGTTGTTGCTCGGAAGTGTCATTGGCACGGCTACTCACTCCTGCCCAGACTGGTTACAGCACGCCATCTGTTTCCTGTCAGTGTAAACGTCACTTAGCCTCCAATAAGTTGTCCTGTCGTGTTGCGGTCGGGTTAGCCGACTCTATGGTGCTTGGAGTTTAGGTGCTTCCTATGTGTGCTGCGGGATATGCAAATATTTGCTGTTTCCGTTGTGACAATAGGACAATCACCCACTGTAGTACTGTGGGATTCGGTAACTGCGGCCGGCTCGCGGCCTGTCAACTTAAATTTCCATGGGTACCTTCTGCTACCCGTCCGGGTTCCAGTACCGTCAGCTGGTTCTCCGCAGTGCCTTTGGCCTAGTTGCCTCCATCTCGGTATTCCGAGTTCCAGCAACGTCTGCTGGTCCTTGGTAGTGCTTTGGAGCACAGGTACCTCCTGCTTAGTAACCGTGTCCCAGTAACGTCAGCTGGTCCTCGGTTGTGCCATTGGCTCTTTTCCTTCTGCTGCCCTCCGGGTTCCAGCACAGTCAGCTGGTCCTCGTTACTTGCATTGGCTCTTGTACCTTCTGCTACCCATCCGGGTTCCAGTACCGTCAGCTGGTTCTCCGCAGTGCCTTTGGCCTAGGTGCCTCCATCTTGGTATCCGAGTTCCAGCAACGTCTGCTGGTCCTTGGTAGTGCTTTGGAGCACAGGTACCTCCTGCTTAGTAACCGTGTCCCAGTAACGTCAGCTGGTCCTCGGTTGTGCCATTGGGCTCTTTTCCTCTGCTGTGCCCCTCCGGTTCCAGTACCGTCAGCTGGTTCTCCGCAGTGCTATGGCCTAGGTGCCTCCATCTCTGGGAATCAGAGTTCCCCGCAACATCTGCTGGTCCTTGGTAGTGCTTTGGAGCACATGTACCTCCTGCTTAGTAACCGTGTCCCAGTAACGTCAGCTGGTCCTCCGTTGTGCCATTGGCTCTGTGCCTCCTCCGTATCCGTCGTCTGCTGGTCCCTCCGAGGCTTTGCACAGTACCTCTCTAGTACGGTTCCGTAACTCAGCTGGTCCTGTTGTGCAGGCTCCTTGTGTCGGTCCGTCCATGGTCTCGGTGCATTGGCCTGTGCCTCCTCCATCGTCAGACGTCTGCTGGTCCTTGGTAGTGCTTTGGAGCACAGGTACCTCCTGCTTAGTAACCGTGTCCCAGTAACATCAGCTGGTCCTCGGTTGTGCCATTGGCTCTTTTCCTTCTGCTGCCCCTCCGGGTTCCAGCACAGTCAGCTGGTCCTCGTTACTTGCATTGGCTCTTGTACCTTCTGCTACATTTACAAATTGAAGATTTTTTAAATGTTTTTTTGGGTAATCACTCTGGATCTCCAACAATGAAGACGACGACCCTGATGACCACCCCGAAGAAGATGACGACCACAAGGACGACGAGCATCAAGCCAACCAGCCTAAACACCATCACAAAGAAGAAATAAAAGATTACCCAACAGGACTAAGAAGGTTAAGACAAACTACAAGATACAGAACGAGAGACTGAAGAACAATAAGCAGAAGATCAAAAAGCAGAAGAACATGAAGTATAAGACCAAAATGAAGAGCAAAATATATGCTCTAAATTATAAGCAGAAGACTAAGCAGTGTATGGGGGTGAGTCCGTTCCTCCTCGTGGTGCCCCTGGAAAATGCCTGCTGCTGCAGGCTAAACTGAACACGGACAAATACTGTTGTAATTTAAATCTTTTGTGACAGCAAGAACGGAAGGATGAAAAATTCATACTTTGACAGATTACAAGTACAGGAATCTCTGTCACAAATAAGAATATGATGAAGAAGATGAAGTACAATATGAATAAGAATAATAGTTTAATAAGAGAATATGAGTAATGTTAACAAAAAGATGAATAGCAAGAAGTTTAAGAAGAAGATAAAGAAGGTGAAGATGAAGAATAATTTGATGAAAAAGATGATGCTGCTGAAGATTATGAAGGAGAAAGTGTGTCAAAAGTTAAAAAGGTGAAGAGCATGGAAGTTGTGAAATATACATATTTGCCAAAATAGAAAAAACGTTAACAACATTGTCAATTTGTTCGTCAATCCGAACATCTTTAAAAAAAAAAAATATTTATGCTATTCCATTTGATTGGGTTAAACATCTATGCCTTTAATGTCTCCTCAACCTTCCCCAATACATTCTACATTACTCCTTGTTGTTTTCCTTCATGTACAATTAACCAACAAGGCAAGAATGGGTTTTTTTTAATTCCGATATTTTGTTCCCATAGACTTACATTGGATTTCCGGTATCGTATCGGTATCGCCGATATTTTTTGGGTATCGGCGATACCATTCCGATTCCGATACTTTTGGATATCGGAAAGTATCGCTCAACTCTATTCGGGATGCAAAGAAAACCCACAAATAACATCAGCTGAAATACTGGACTCTCTGAAAACTAGTGGTGTGAAAGTTTCAAGATGCACAATAAGGAGGCACTTGAAGAAAAATGGGCTGCATGGTCGAGTCGCCAGAAGAAAGCCATTACTGCGCAAATGCCACAAAGTATCTCAACTACAATACGCAAAACAGCACAGAGACAAGCATCAAATTCCTGGAACAAGGTAATTTGGAGTGATGAGACCAAAATTTAACTTTTTGTCCACAACCATAAACGTTACATTTGGAGAGAGGTCAACAAGGCCTATGATGAAAGGAACACCATCTCTACTGTAAAGCACGGAGGTGGATCGCTGATGTTTTGGGGATGTGTGAGCTACAAAGGCACAGGAAACTTGGTCAAAGTTGAAGGAAAGGTAAAGGCAGCACATTATTAGCAAATACTGCTGCGCATGGGACGTACTTGGATGTTCCAACATGACAACAATCCAAAACACAAGGTCAAGTTAACCTGTGATTGGCTACAGCAGAACAAAGTGAAGGCTCTGGAGTGGCCATCTCAGTCTCCTGACCTCAATATCATAGAGCCACTCTGGGGAGATCTCAAGCGCGCAGTTCATGCTAGACATCCCAAGAATTTACAGGAACTGGAGGCTTTTTGCCAAGAAGAGTGGGAGCTTTACCATCTGAGAAAATGAAGAACCTCATCCACAACTACCACAAAAGACTTCAAGCTGTCATTGATGTTAGAGGAGGCAATACACGGTATTAAGAAATGGGGTATGTAAACTTTTGATCAGAGTCATTTGGATGTTTTGGGTTGTCAGTACGATTTAAAAAGAGAAAACACAGTAGTTTGACAATAAATGGCTTCACCCAACCACTAACCATGAATGGAGAAAAAGATTTGGTGTTATCATTCATAGTCTCTGAAAAAAGGCCAAGAAAGCAAAAATTCTACCGGGGTATGTTAACTTTTGAGCGCAACTGTAGATAGATAGATAATAAATAGAGAAAAGAAAAGAATAGATAGATAATAGATAGATGAAAGATATAGATGGTATATAGAAAGATAGATAATAGAATAGATGGATAATAGATAGATGGATGGAGAGCCGATACGTCTCGCTAATCCTCACAGTGTCACAGCCAGGTGTGTGTTGAGGGTCCCCCATGTGCCCGGTGCTGATGTTGGGTGTGTTTGGGAGGGTGATGGTGCACTCCCTGGGGTTGCTGTTATCTCTGTCTCCTCACACATGTTTTTGGAGAGCAGCACAACAAAACCTCCTCCCGGCTGCTCTCGCCTCCTCCTTCCTCCTCCCGGCCGCTCTCGCCTCCTCCTCCCGGCTGCTCTCGCCTCCTCCTCCCTTCCGGCCGCTCTCGCCTCTCCTCCTTCCTCCTCCCGGCCGCTCTCACCCCCTCCTCCCTCCTCCCCGGCCGCTCTCGCCGTCCTCTCTCCTCCCGGCCGCTCTCGCCGCCTCCTCCCTCCGGCCGCTCTCGCCTCCTCTCCCTCCCGGCCGCTCTCGCCTCCTCCCTCCGGCCGCTCTCGCCTCCTCCCTCCGGCCGCTCTCGCCTCCTCTCCTCCCGGCCGCTCTCGCCTCCTCTCCCTCCTCCAGGCCGCTCTCGCTCCTCCTCCGGGCGCTCTCGCCCTCCTCCCTCCGGCCTCCTCTCGCTCCTCTCCCCCTCTCCGGCCGCTCTCGCCTCCTCCTCCCGGCCGCTCTCGCCTCCTCTCCCTTCGGCCGCTCTCGCCTCCTCCTCCCGGCCGCTCTCGCCTCCTCTCCCTCCTCCAGGCCGCTCTCGCCTCCTTCCCTCCTCCCGGCGCTCTCGCCTCCTCCTCCCTCTGGCCACTTCGCCTCTCTCCCTCCCCCGGCCGCTCTCCCTCCTCCTCCGGCGCTCTCGCCTCCTCCCGGCCGCTCTCGCCTCCTCCCCTTCGGCCGCTCTCGCCTCCTCTCCCTCCTCCAGGCCGCTCTCGCCTCCTCCTCCCGGGCGCTCTCGCGCCTCCTCCCTCCGGCCACTTTCGCCTCCTCCCTCCCCGGCCGCTCTCCCTCCTCCTCCCGGCCGCTCTCGCCTCCCTCTCCCTCGGCCGCTCTCGCCTCCTCCTCCTCGGCCGCTCTTGCCTCTCCTCCCGGCCGCTCTCGCCTCCTCCCTCTCCGGCCGCTCTCGCCTCTCCCTCCTCCCGGCGCTCTCGCCTCCTCCTCCCTCCGGCCGCTCTCGCCTCCTCCTCCCTCCGGCCGCTCTCGCCTCCTCCTCCCGGCCGCTCTCGCCTCCTCTCCCTCCTCAGGCCGCTCTCGCCTCCTCCTCCCGGCGCTCGCCGCCTCCTCCTCCTCGCCTTCGCCTCTCTCCCTCCTCCCTCCGGCCGCTCTCGCCTCCTCCTCCCGGTCGCTCTCGCCTCCTCTCCCTCCTCGGCCGCTCTCGCCTCCTCCTCCCGGCCGCTCTCGCCTCCTCCCTCCGGCCGCTCTCGCCCCCTTTCCTCCCTCCGGCCGCTCTCGCCTCCTCTCCCTCCTCCCAGCCGCTCTCGCCTCCTCCTCCCGGCCGCTCTCGCCTCCTCCCTCCGGCCGCTTCGCCTCCCTCCCTCTCCGGCCGCTCTCCCTCCCTCCTCCGGCGCTCTCGCCTCCTCTCCCTTCGGCCGTCTCTCGCCTCCTCCTCCCTCGGCCGCTCTCGCCTCCTCCTCCCTCCGGCCCGCTCTCCCTCCTCTCGGCCGCTCTCGCCTCCTCTCCCTCCCCGCGCCGCTCTCGCCTCCTCCCTCCCCCGGCCGCTCTCGCCTCCTCCTCCGGCCGCTCTCCTCTCCCTCCGGCCGCTCTCGCCTCCTCTCCTCGGCCGCTCTCGCCTCCTCCTCCCTCCGGCCGCTCTCGCCTCCTCCTCCGGCCGCTCTCGCCTCCTCCTCTCGGCCGCTCTCGCCTCCTCCTCCCGGCTGCTCTCGCCTCCTCCTCCCGGCCGCTCTCGCCTCCTCTCCCTCCTCCCGGCCGCTCTCGCCTCTCCGGCCGCTCTCGCCTCCTCCTCCCCGGCCGCTCTCGCCTCCTCCTCCCTCCGGCCGCTCTCGCCTCCTCTTCCGGCCGCTCTCGCCCTCCTCCTCCCCGGCCGCTCTCGCCTCCTCTCCCGCTCTGGCTCTCGCCTCCTCCGGCCGCTCTCGCCTCCTCTCCCTCCCTCCGGCCGCTCTCGCCTCCTCTCTCGGCCGCTCTCGCCTCCTCCTCCCTCCGGCCGCTCTCGCCTCCTCCCTTCCGGCCGCTCTCGCCTCCTCCCTCCCGGCCGCTCTCGCCTCCTCTTGCCGCTCGGCTCTCGCCTCCTCCGGCCGCTCTCGCCTCCTCCTCCTCCTCCGGCCGCTCTCGCTCCTCCTCCTCTCCCTCCTCCCGGCCGCTCTCGCCTCCTCTCCCGGCGCTCTGGCCTCCTTCCCTCCGGCCGCTCTCCCTCCTCCCTCTCCCGGCCGCTCTCGCCTCCTCCTCCCGCCTCTCCCTTCTCCCCTTATT
The DNA here is from genome assembly GCA_033576555.1 of Oophaga sylvatica. Classification (NCBI taxonomy): domain Eukaryota; kingdom Metazoa; phylum Chordata; class Amphibia; order Anura; family Dendrobatidae; genus Oophaga; species Oophaga sylvatica. The sequence goes on along the minus strand of JARQOD010000001.1, from coordinate 925,738,135 downwards.
TAGAAAGCGCTTCCGGCCGCGCTGAGCACTTTGACGTCATCCCCCACACGGGAGTGACGTCAATGCGGAGGGGAGAACGGGATGACGTTGCTTATTTAAATGTCTCCAGAGCAGTGGGATGGAGAGAAGGTCTGAGCAGACTGACGGCACCGGCCCGGCCAGCATCCCCGCCTCAGAGCCCCGGTAACCGGCATCATCAGGCGGTCAGTGCTGCCATCCTCGGTGTGTGGTGCGGTGTATCCGTGCGCTGCGTATTACACGGTGTCCGTCTCTCCGCCGGTGCACGGCAGGCACACTGCACCCGTCCGGCCGCACATCCGGGCACCTACACGCGGGCTCCCTCCATAGCCATCCGGTGCATGTGCCGCAGCGTGCGGTGACAGCGGGCAGTGCGGCTCCTCTGTGTGTTACATAACATGCGGCTCGCTGGCGCTTTCTGCACATGGGTATAGTCGGATGCCGGCATGCACACGGTGAGATGCTCCCGCTCCACCACCCTGCACGTTGTGTCTGCCCTGTGCATGTAACCCTTCCTAGCCCAGCTGGCATGGAATCAAAAGCAAGGGCAAAGGAAGGTGGGAGTGCGGCTGTGCCCGGAGCCCGCAGCGGCCGCCTGACGTGTAGCGCCTTCCTGCCCGCAGCTGAGGTGCAGGCCTGAGCCGCTGCTGAGGGCGGCGCTGTCCTTGCGCTCCGGAATATTGTGCGCTGTCTCCTCCCCGCGTCCCGTTACCCTCCTGTCACTGTGTGTTACAGAGACATGCTCGGTGCCACCAGCTGAAGGATGGCTGCGCGCTGTGCCCTGCTGCTGACGGCCGCGCACCAGCTGCCAGCGATCGCCCACTGCTGCTGTCCACGGTGCTGAAGGCGCCGCCTGTGTGAGTGCTGCTCTGGATGGTGAACGCTGCAGCCCCTGCAATGTCACAGTCTGCCGTCCCCGAGCCTCCAGCGCCGTTGCTCGGCTAGGATCCAGCACCCCGGGCCCAGACAGGTAGAGACCGGCACCGGCGGAACTGCCCGAATATCAGCTGTTATCCATGAATCCTGCAGTCACCCGGGGACCCGGCACCGAGAAGCGGCAGAGCAGGAGCCTAATCCCGGGGTGCATGCCCTGTATCTGCTAGCCCCTAATCCCGGGGTGCATGCCCTGTATCTGCTAGCCTAATCCCGGGGTGCATGCCCTGCATCGGGGGCACATGCCCTGTATCTGCTAGCCAAATCCCGGGGTGCATGCCCCGCACAGGGGGCACATGCCAGTGTCTGCTAACCTAACCCCGGGGTGTATGCCCTGTATCTGCTAGCCTAATCCCGGGGTGTATGCCTGCACAGGGGCACATGCCAGTGTCTGCTAACCTAATCCCGGGGTGTATGCCCTGCACAGGGGGCACATGCAGTGTCTGCTAACCTAATCCCGGGGTGATGCCCTGTATCTGCTAGCCTAATCCGGGTGTATACCTGTATCTGCTAGCCTAATCCCGGGGTGTATGCCTGCACAGGGGCACATGCCAGTGTTGCTACCTAATCCCGGGGTGTATGCCCTGTATCTGCCTAGCTAATCCGGGGGTGTGCGATACCGCTGTTCTGCTAGCCTAATCCCGGGGTGTATGCCCTGCACAGGGGGCACATGCCAGTGTCTGCTAGCCTAATCCCGGGGGTGCAGTGCCTGTATCTGCTAACCTAATCCCGGGGTGTATGCCTGCACAGGGGGCACATGCCAGTGTCTGCTAGCCTAATCCCGGGGTGTATGCCCTGAGTGCGTTCTGCTAACTTCCGGGGTGTATGCTCTTGTATCTGCTAGCCTAATCCGGGGTGTATGCCCTGCACAGGGGGCACATGCCAGTGTCTGCTAGCCTAATCCGGGGTGGTATGCCCATGTATCTGCTAGCCTAATCCCGGGGTGTATGCCCTGATCTGCTAGCCTAATCCTGGGTGATGCCCTGTACTGCTAGCCTAATCCCGGGGTGTATGCCCTGCACAGGGGGCACATGCCAGTGTCTGCTAACCTAATCCCGGGGTGTATGCCCTGTATCTGCTAGCCTAATCCCGGGGTGTATGCCTATGCTAGCAAGGGGTGTAGCCACGGGGCACATGCCAGTGTCTGCTAGCCTAATCCTGGGGTGTATGCCCTGTATCTGCTAGCCTAATCCCGGGTGTATGCCCTGTATCTGCTAGCCTAATCCCGGGGTGTATGCCACTAGTGTATCTGCTAGCCTAATCCCGGGGTGTATGCCCTGCACAGGGGGCACATGCCAGTGTCTGCTAGCCTAATCCTGGGGTGTATGCCCTGTATCTGCTAGCCTAATCCCAGGGTGTATGCCCTGTATCTGCTACCTAATCCCGGGGTGTATGCCCAGTTCTGCTAGCCTATCCCAGGGTGTATGCCCAGCACAGGGGGCACATGCCAGTGTCTGCTAGCCTAATCCCGGGGTGTATGCCCTTGCACAGGGGGCTCATGCCCAGTGTTTTTTTTTGTATGCTAGCTAATCCCGTGGCTACGTGTATGCCCTGCACAGGGGGCTCATGCCAGTGTCTGCTAGCCTAATCCCGGGGTGTGTGCCCTGCACAGGGGGCACATGCCAGTGTCTGCAAGCCTACCTTCCCCACCATCCCCTCCCGGGGTGTATGCCCTGTATCGGGGGCACATGCCAGTGTCTGCTAGCCTAATCCTGAGGTGTATGCCCTGCACAGGGGGCACATGCAGTGTCTGCTAGCCTGCACCTGGTGGCACCTGGGTCCTAAGCTCTGCTGCTTCCTGATCACTGGATTGTAGTCAGTAACTGAAAGAATCCACACAAATCAGCATTATAAAATAACTTCCATGAGCGAGAGAAGTAATAATAATGCTGCAGTGTGCGGGGTCTGTATGTGAGGAGCAGCTATTAACATCATCTATAGATCGATTTATCATCTATCTGTCTATTATCTATCTATCATCTATCTATCTCTTTGTCTGTGCGTCCATCCTTTCCACCCACCCATCTCTCCGTGCGTCCGCCTGCTTTGCCTCCTGATACTTGTCCCTTGTGTTCTGTAGCACTGGATCCGTCCTGCACAGCGGTCCCCAGAGGAAGCAGCGGCTCGGTTCTAGCACAGGAAGGAGACTTGGGCGGTCTGCAGTTCTTGGTCACACTGGTGCATACTGTATATATGTCTGTGTGTGTGGGAAGAGGAGCGTGGGAAGCGGATCTTTGTCAAGAAGGACATGATTGGAATAAGCATTGGGCTGGCTTCCTAGTGTTGCCTGAAACTACAAGACTGTGGGAGAAGAAGGCACATGAGTGCGCGCCTTTTTTGTTGGATATACTTTTTTTAAAATACAGTTGTTATTTTTTACTACAGTAAATTATATAAGGAAAAAAAAAAACTTATCGCTCCTTTCATTTGTTTTCTCCTTCGGTTTTGGAATTATCCTTGGATTTAAAAGCCAGACACTTCATGTATGTGTGTCACCCTGCTGAGTGACACAAGTTAGGAGAGGTGACCGTATATTCTGATTCAAGAAAGGCGGAGGAGAACTAATGGTACCAGAAGAAACCTTCTAAAAGTTCTTTACATCACTTCAGTGCAAAATCTTATCTGGGCAAAATGGGGTAAGTGTGAATTTACCGTTTCCATCTATCACATGAGCTTGATGATGATGACCTTGACATTGAGCGTCAGTCTAGACATCTATATGGTTCTCAGGGAAGACTTAGTGCTTTGTGTGATCTATAAGAAAGATTTGTTCTTTATGCATGATGTGTACAGGACTAAGCAGCCTAAATGCCCCATAAATCAGCACAGAAGATCTTTAAGTGATAGTAAGGCATAGATGATGGTAGTAAAGTAATACAACCCATGGATTTATTGTCCTCCACAAATAAGAATGATTGATGTGTCCGTCTATTCTAATAAAAGAGCGCGCCTTATTAAAGCAGCAGGATACTATTAAGGTTTCTTGATTCAGAGTCGAGCGCTTTGTACTTTCGCCGGAATAACTCGTCTACGTCTTTATTTAGTTAATGATCACTCAAGCTGCAGTGTTATTTAATGCATCGCTCTTATTATCAACGGGGGTAAAAGACCTGAAATTGGTATAATGTTTGATAATGGCTGGGGTAATCGCGTCAAATGTCCGCCTTGTGCAGAGATGAAAAACACGCGTGTTCCAGGAGGGAATAAGGTCATTGCATTTAAGATGACAGCTCCTCCAGGATGAATGACTTGCGGTTAAAGGGTTAAACACGAGATTCGGAAGACGCTAGGAACCGTTTCGAGTGTGAGTTTGATGTAGGACAAGTAAAGGTGCGCGAAACCCAACGTAGAAACCATATAAACTGCAGCATAGCAAAGAGATCGGTATCATGCCTGTCTCAAAACTTGAGATACAAGGAATAATCAACTTTTGGACACTTTTTTTTTTTTTGGACTGTGTGACCGTCTATTGCACTAATTATCTATGTATCACTCTTCTTGGGATGATACTAAAAAATAGTTCAGAAACCAAAAAATAAAACTTTTTCAGCAGCAGGGCTAGAACCTGAGATAGGCAGAGTTAGAAGTTGCCTAAGGCGCCTTAAGTAGGGTGGCTCAGTGGTTAGCACTGTTACTTTGCAGCTCTGGGTTCAAATCCTGCCAAGGACAACATCCGCAAGGAGTTTGTATGGGTTTCCTCCGGGTCTCCCCACTCTAAAAATGTACTGATAGGGAATAATATTTAGAGTTGAGAGTCCTCAGTGGTTGATACCTTTTAATGGCTAACTGAAAAGATGGTAACAAATTGCAAGCTTTCGAGACTACTCAGGTCTCTTCATCAGGCATAGACTAATACAAAATCTGAAGAATCACATATTTGTAGACAAAGCAGCACAGAAAAAATGCAATAGGTAAGACAAGATATTTTTCTATCTACTGGCTAACACGGTACAAAGATACACATCTTTACTGTATCTGATAGGGAATATACATTGTAAACCCCAATGGGGACAGTGATGATAATAATGTATGTAAAGTGCTGTAGAATATGATGGTGCTAGATAAGCAAAGCATAATAAATATAAGCATTGCATGTAAGGGGGCATCTTCACTTAAATTTCCTAGTGCAGTTCAATGAATGCTACATCTGAGATGTTGATAATACCGTAGATGTCAAGGTGTGGTTGATCTTTGGGGATCTGAGCTCTGCTACCAACAGCGATCTTGAGAATTGGACTACAGAACCCAGAAATAGTGAGCGCTTTATTTGATTTTCCACCGTAGTCCCATAGGCAATGAATGGAGCAGAGGCTGAGCATGCACATCTCCTCTCCACTGAATACAGAGATCTGCAGTCCTATTTCTCCGGGCTCCGGAGGATTGCTGGGGGTCAGATACACAGCGATCAGCAAGTTGTCTCCTGTTATATGGAAACATGCGATTATGGGAAAAACCCCTATAAACGGGTTACAGACGCCCACTATGACTATAACCATTTGGGGCTGCCCTGTAAAGCAGAGAGATGGTGCATGGAGAGGATCAGCAGAAGATGGTGGACCTTACTATAGATACATGATGGGGGGACAGTGGGTCTTGCAATTAGATCTTTACATGTATGGAAGCATGACGGTGGAGAGAAATGAGGATATACATAAGGCTAGCTGCAAAAATGAGGGGTGCTATATCTTGTTTAGTTGCCCATGAAATACATTTGGAATGCTGCAATCGTCATTTCTTTGCCTTAAAGGGGTTTTCCTATGAACAAAAGTGGATTTTAATCAATACATGTTGGAATAATAATAATTTCCACAATTGGATGTGTTTATATAAAATGTCCCTGTGCTGAGATAATCTTATAAATGTCCCCTGCTGTGTACTGTGTAATGGCTGTGTATGACTGTGCAGGAACATGGTCTGATCATACCACAGCTCCTGGGCAGGGGAGGAAAAAAGGTATACAGCCATTAGAACATGGGATCACAAATTATTTTTTCTTTAAGGTAAAACATTGTTTAAAAACAGGCGGTGAATTTTTTTTACCTCAGAAAAATAATTAGCTGTGATCCCCTACTGTCCTGTCTGTATTCTCTTTTGTGTCCTCCCCTTCCCTTTAAATAGAAATGGCATGGCTTTATGTTCCCCTTTAAAGGGTATATCTGGGACTTTGTGAAAAACAAAAAATGTGCCTAAGCAGTAAGTCAGAAAGTTGCTACCTACCGGCCTGTTGTGTCCATCGCCGTTCATTGCCGGCACAGAGCGGTCACAGACCGGTTCCTCCTGGGGATTCAGCTGCCTCTGCTGACATCACATCGACAGAGGGGTGGCTTTTCCACCCTCCTCTGTTGACGGTGCGTGGCTTCCGACATCAGTTTGATTGACAGTCCGCTCCCCCAGTTAGGCAGCGGGAATCTGGCTGTCCATCAGAATGACGTTGAAATCCTGCCCTGTCAACAGAGTGGAGCAGAAAAGAAGTTGCCGCTCTGTCGACGTGACGTCAGCAGCTGAATAAATGGACGCCGCCGTTCACAACAGGCGAGTAGGTAGCAACTACCTGCCTGTTAGTGAATAGGAAGATTTTTGTTTTTCACATAGTCCCAGATATCCCCTTTAAGTATTGCTGAATTTACTGGTTTATCTTATCACAGCATATGTCTTTTTAGGACGTATAGATGTGAGAATGTCAGGTCTCCCTCTCAGTGCCCCCTCATATGTGCTAAAATGGAGAGACACTCTGAGGTGAACCCCTCTTGTCCGTGCCTTTGGGGTCTTTTTGTACAGGGACATAATCGATAGAGCAAGTTAACATTCCCAATCCAGTGTGGACATGTGCAGTGAGTAAGTGATCAGTGATTGATCGCTCATCCGTCGTTGATCACGTTTTATGCTGAACTCAATATTGCGCTTTTCCGGTAGCACGTCCGTCAGTGTACTCTGGTGTCAGCCCACCGTTTGCAGTGGAAAGAACATGACAACACAAACCCCACTCTCAAACCAAAATAAATACACAGGACACCATATAGTGTGGAAATAAGTGGCCGTGGCGTTTATTTCAGAGTTACTTTAAAAAGTTCTTTTATTTCTTCATAACTTAAAGTTCAAATATAATCCATATTTTATTAAAACCATACCAATCTCCAAATCCGCCTGGAAAAACCAGGCGATTTTCCCACAAAATAAACGCACGACATAAAGAGATACATAGATAATAATAATAAAACATGGGCGGGAGGGATCTTCTGTCTTCTTGTGACGACTGACCTCAGCTGACAGGACAGCTGATCTTAAATACACTTTCTTCTTCCCGCACTTTTTGCTCCAGCCAATAAAATTTCAAACAAAAGAGCGGGAAACCATCCAGATAAAAACCGGTTAAAACCTGCTCGTGAATAACACAGCTTACTAACAGACCTTTAACCCTTCACTTCCCAACTTACTGAACTTCTGTAAGAGAAACCATATTAAACATTATGAGGGGGCTGTGTTCTCATGTGACCCCCCATTTATTTTAAAGGGGGGGTTTCATGAGAGAAGGATACACAAGCGATCGTACCAGTGATCAGATTAAGGCTAAGTGCACACGTTCAGGAATATTTGCGTTTTTTTCCGTGATTTTCCGCGGTAAAAACGCGAAAAAAACGCAAGCATTAAGCATCCTATACATGTTAATTGATTCCGCATGTTTTGGCCACATGTTGCGTTTTTTTCCGCGAAAAAAACGCTTCGCGGAAAAAATAGCAACATGTTCATTAATTTTGCGGAATGTAAGCGGTTCATGTGCGGTGGTACCCAGGGTCTGGAGGAGAGGAGACTCTCTCTCCTCCAGGCCCTGGGTACCATATCCCTGGTAAAACAATAATTAAAATAATAAATAATTATATTCTCACCTTCCGGCGGCCCCCGCAGCCTTCCCGCCTTCAGCGACGCTCCCGGCAACTTCCGGTCCCAAGAGTCCTTTGCGAGAATCACCCAGATGGCATAGCGGTCTCGCGTGATGCTACGTCATCGGGGTGATTTGTTGCAATGCATCCTTGGGACCGGGAGTTGCCGGGAGCGTCGCTGAGAGGCGAGAAGGCTGCAGGGGCCGCCGGAAGGTGAGAATATCATTATTTATTATTTTTTTTTATTATTTTTACATTAGATCTTTTTACTATTGATGCGACATAGGCGGCATCAATAGTAAAAAGTTGGTCACACTTGTCAAACACTATGTGTGACTCGTGTGACCAACCTGTCAATCAGTTTTCCAAGCGATGCTACAGATCGCTAGGAAAACGCTATTATTCTGGCGGGAATACGCATACAAAAAAAGTGCGTATTTCCCGCGGGAGAAGTGCGGGATTGCCGCGGAAATTTCCGCGGCAATTCCGCAACGTGTGAACTTAGCCTAATAGTCTATGATGTACATGCAATTTTCAGGAAAGTCAATGATTTACTTTTATCGACCACCGAGACTCTTCTAAGTGATTTCTTTTTCAGTAGATGGAGAAATATGTGTGTGTGTGTCTGTGGCTTCCTCCGCCAGTGACAGCTGATCGCTGGGAAATAGAGAATCCCGACCCATGGCGATCAGATGGTTTCTTATTAAAAGGGAACCAGTCCTCTCCAGAAAAGACGCTTCCATCCAGTACGGTACTGACAGGCTCCAGTAGTAATGTGCGAGCTACTGAGCAGAACATTGCTTCATGGTATCGGCCCCATATTGTCTGACACTTACCTGATGTCCGTCCTGGGCAGGAAGCCATCTGGTCTGGTCTGAGATGATAAATAACAGCACATGCACAGAATATGCTGTGCAGCTCCCAGACACAGTCATGGCGTTCTCTCCGGGTGAGGTTCTGGCAGAAGAGCCTTCTACGATATCGGCTTCAGCTCATGATCCAATAATCCAAGTGCAAAATTTAGTGCAAAAAGCTCATGTGGCTTCATAACCAAGAATGGAGTTCAGCTGGGAAGGAGTCGCAGCATTTTCTATGTCTCATTCCCCATCTGAGAAGCATTTCTTAGTCTGTTTTACCCTTATTATTTTGCAATATTAAAAAAGAGATGTTTTTTTACATGTTTTTATTTTCTGATTCTAAATTTTTGTATTCTGTATTTTTTTGTACACGGTTATGGTGGTGACAATTTTGCCTAAGCTTCTGTAAGTGGCATTAAGTGATATACTTTACAGCAGACGCATGGGCCATAGGAAAACAATAATCTGGAGATGTCACTTCTATGGGACCTGTGCAGAGAGGGGGAGGAGGCGAGCTGTGACGTCACTTATTGTTAATGGTGGATCCTGTGTTACTTTCTTCAACTAGATATCCTACCTATGTTGGTAATTAGGTGACTGCTGAAAAGAGATCTCAGCAATCCAAGAAGTGTCAGCCTAGAATTAGGTTTAGTGGCCAGATTGAAAATTGTAAGAGTCAGAATTTTACTTTTTTTTTATAATTCATTGTATTTCCGCCATTTTTTTGGCACGCATACATTTTGATTTGCGTCAAATTCATCCACCAATTTACTCCTTTTTTTCAGGTTGTCTTTTGTTGCCTATTAGTTTTCTGATTTCTACATTTCTACATCATTCTCAGATGTTTTAAACGGATTCATCAATTGCAACAGTCTGAAAAATTGCCAAATCTGACACAAGTCCATTCCGATTCCTCCTGGAGTGGTTTATTTTCTGTAAAAGTTGCATTTTTTTGATATTTTTTTTGCAAAAAGTTGTTAAAATCCTAAAACAGTTAAAGGCAGAATGAAAATTGAAAAAAAATGAATTGCATGTGCCATTTTGCTGACTTCGGCGCAATGATACATTAGTGAAAGTTTAAAAAAAAAAAGTCAAAAAAGAAAAATGACTGTAAAAAAAAAAACTGCAAACGATGATTCAGGTCCATATTGGAAAAACATTGATTGATTTAAGCTGTAGGTCGTTTACATACAGAACATTTTCTTTATTGTTGCCGTAAATGCATTGATAGTTTGGCCAGTCAGACTGACAATGAATAATTGGCACAAAATGAGTACATTTATAGAGGCCTCGTTTCATTACTGTATTTGCGCCTTTATTTCTGGAGTAAAAATGGTTCTAATAAAGACTTTTTTTATTTGCACCTTATATATTAATATTGTCCTTGCACTTTTTTTAATTTAACTCTACTTAGTTTCAGCTATTTTTTGTTGTTGTCCAGCATTATAGGCGTGAGTATAGTTCTCCAGATTTCTTAGGCTAAGGCTATGCACTCTTTGGGTTATGCCTCAGTTCACACTGCTCCTCATTCTCCAGCCATATGTAGTGCAGCGGTAGCACACTGTGCAGTGACCCAGCAAAATTCAAAACAAAACGTCTCTTTAATGTTCAACTCACAAAAACAAGCACACAATATACTCCGGATCGCAGCCGGGAACCATATCCTCCAGTTTACAGTCACTAAACAAGCCAGTCTACCTCTGACCAGTTGCCGTGGGCGACTGCACCGCTGTGTACGCTGTGGATGCTAGGCTTTCCAGCTCCCTTTGCTGTTTGGCTCCACTGGCCTGTGTTGCCTCACAAAGGTGGAGCTCTGCAGAGCCGTCTGCTCTGTACTACTCCAAACACCAAACTGACACTGACCCTGACACACGCAAGGCCTTTAACTTGAATAAAACGGACTGCAACACTAACATCCTGCAGTCTGTTTCAAAACACAAAAGCCCAGAGCAGGTTTTCCCTAAATCTACCTTGGACAACCATCATGTCCAAGACCTATAGTCACTTTTATTCTGCATTGCAACCACAGCTTTGCCTGTAACTGCAATGCACTCTCATGGCCTCAATACACCTCCGTGCGCACCCTGGGGGGAACACACAGCGACCCCTACGTGTGACACCAGTCACTGACTCACAGTGTGTCAGTGACATCTGTTGTGAACGTGTTGGAGACAATTTCTGAGCTGAGACTCCCTCTGGTGGTTGCTGACGGTACTGAGGCTGTGTCGAATGACAGGGCCTCCTCACCTGCCACTGACGACTGGCAATCAGGAGTCACTGACTGGGCTGATATAAGGGAGCTGCCTACCCATGATCCTCGCCGGTGATCAATTGTTGTTTCCTGGTTCATTTGGAAGTCTGCTGGTGTCTTGCCTTCGTCTGCTACCTTCAGATAAGATATTTTCTGCTTGTTTCTATTGTGTTTGCTATTTCCATTTTTGTCTGCACCTTTGTGGAGGTTAGCCGGGTCCCCCCCTGGGGCCTGTGCTACTCTCTGTTTTCCAGTAGCCACTGTTATTTGTTCAATTGCTCTTTCCTGCTTTTTGAGTGGCTGTGGGTTAGCCTTGTTCACACTGAGATCTGATTTAGTGGGTGGCGAGATCGCATGATTTCAGCATTTTTGAAATCAGAAGTGTTGGAAGTTTTACTAGGGTTTTGCTGGGTTGCAGATAGTATTCTGTCCTGTCCTGTCCTATTTAGGCAGTGTCTGGCCCCAGCATTTGCTCACTCGTATTTTCTGCCTGTGTTTGTGTTTCGTTTTGTCTAACCGCCATTATATGTTTGGGGGCTGCCTATTCCTTTGGGGCTCTACTCCGGGGCAGTTAGCTTTCCTGTTTCTATCTTTAGGTGTAGCTAGCTCTCCGGCTGTTTCTAGGACCACCGTAGGTACGCTCCACGGCTGCTTCTAGTTGTGAGGTTAGTTTAGGGATCTGCAACCCATTAGTTTCCAACCTCTCAGGTGTTCGGCTGCCTTGCTGTTTTGCTCCTGTCCTCAGTTACCAAATCATAACAGACATCTATATATCTATGTATTCTATATGCATATATCTATTCTATTCTAACCTGTCAGTGTGATTTTACTGTACGCGGCACATGAATTGCCGGCTTTTCAAAGGACATCGGTGCGTAAAAATCGGACAGCACTCGCATGGTCCAAGTGCTGTGTGATTTTTATTTTTTTTTTCTCGTACCCATAGGCTTGCATTGGCGAGTCTCGGCCGAGTCTCGGTGATAATCGGAACATGCTGCGATTTTACACGCACGCTGAATATGCACGAGAAAATAAACGGTGATGTGATATGCCCCATAGATTAACACTGGGCCGAGTGCAATGCAATGTTTTCTCGCATAGCACTCGTCCGTATTCTACGGTAGTGTGACTCCGGCCTAAGAAACCCAGTGCTGGGTTTAGTCTGTATTTTTAGTATAGTTATGCTGATACTGCGTTTGGGGACAAATAATGCGAAACCTTTAAATATTGTTAAATGTTTCCGCTGTTGGCACACAAGTCTACAATTCACTTGCCCCATGATTCAGTGATGCTGTGTTATATAGCAGAAGTCTAAGCGTTGATCTTAGGACACAATGGTAATTGAAGGCAATAAACCTAAGCAACCACATATTAGCTGTCCCTTTTTGTGTGAAACTTTTGCGATGTTCTCTGCCAAAGCCTTTCCGTGACGTGAAGAATGGAAAGTCACAGCTTTAGGCCATAGTGTGCCACAGTGGGGCTATACTTTGAGTTTTTGTTATTTTCTTTTTCCTTGAGGTTGCAACTGAGATTGTGCAGCATTGTGAATGGCACATTTGGAAGACGGTTCTGAAAACAAAGCCGCCCATTGTCGTGCCACATGCCTGAATTATAAACTGAGAAGAAGAAATGTTCTGTTCAGTGGGGCACCTTTACATCTGCCTGCACATACCTTTATGCCTCCTGCTACCAAAGTGGCGTCCCGGTGCTTAAATCTCTTACTGTTTGTCTTGTAGGAGATAATTATGTCTGAATGAGTATACAGATTAGCATATACGTACTTAAACTTACTCACAGCTCCGGAAAATGTCTATATATGAATGAACTGGCATCACTCCTCGTGCTCTTCCTGTTATACTTTACTTTAATGGTTGCTGCTATTATTATGCTGCTTTTTAGGTTGCTTATGATTTTTTTTAGTCTCATTGATTATTGATTTCTCATATTTATTTAAAACAAAAAAACCCTTCAGTTATTAAAAATTCTGGCTTAAAAATGAATTTCAGCCATTGTCACCTGGTCACATTATGGCATAGTCATTTTAGTCTTTATTTTTTTATTTCCTATGGTGAATTTCAATGTCAAACACAAAGGTTGTTCAATTTGTCACAAACCGCAGTACTGCAAATCCTCTGATTGCGCTGAAAAAAAAATGTGTGTGATACTCTGAGGTCTCCTGGGACTATATCTAACCAAGCTCTTTAATACAAACACAGCCTTAGTCATTTCAAAGCGACCTCACCATAGAAATGGATGGATACCCGGTAGTAACCCACAGACCATTTATTAACACAGTACACTGACAGACTTTACATGTTTTTCTAAATAAAAAAAATAACAGTCCGAAAATTTACTCTCCTAGTCATTTGTGATCAGACAGATCATTCGGTGCAGAAAACTGATAGTGTCAAATTGATAGTGTTGCTGTCAGAGGTAAAATCATCCTACTTTCACTGAGATGAATAATGTGCCATATGTTCCATAACCCCCTCCGCTTCCGACCCACTAATACACTTGCCGGAGGTTGCACAGGAATTAAAAAATGGGTATAGTCACTCCTGACTAGCAAGCACACTTTCCCTGACTTACACTGATTTCATATTTTTTATTTTTGGCAAAAAATATTGTGCTGCTGTGCTAATGCTTTCTAGTGTATTAAGAAGGTAGAGCAATTTATTATTGTAATTCAAATGCAGTAAAACCGATTTCAGCTACAACATATCACTGATCAATCACAGTCTGGCACAGCTGAAAGCTCCTCTGCTATCTCTGTCTCTCCTCATATTAATTGAATCTTTGTATTATGTACAGACTACTACACTCATCTTCAGTTATGCAGTTGAACAATACATTACTGTCTGGACTATTTATTTGTCCAGTGTTTTAGGGCTTTCTCTTCCTATTTCTATTGTTGAGCTGTGAGCTCTGACATCTTCTACCTATCCTAAGTCACCCTAAAAATGGATACTGCATTCCTTGCTTCAGCTTTTATACAGGCTATGATAGTCCTTTTTGATTGACTGCGCTATACCATGTACAAGGCATTAAAGGGAAGCCTCTGTATATTACATTTAGGTTAGTCTACCCAATCAATAGACACTTGAGACTTAGGAAAAAGACACTTGTCTCTCAATGTCAGTATATTGTCAAAAAGAAAAACAGTGATAGTTTTGTTTTAGAGTTGAGCAAAAAGGACCATTGTCCAGCTGCCATATTGGTGGTCCTTAGTATATCTTAAACCATATGTTCGGAGTGAAATGCAAAAAGTATCATAAAGTTTCTATATAAAGGTGACAAAAAATTAAAATAGCTAAGAATTGTTATCCATCTATGAATGGTTATTACTAGATATGAGAAAGATGATTCAGAGGACCCCGGGCTAGTGGTCACTTCAGTGATAAGCGGTCACTGTCAGAGGTAAAATCATCCTACTTTCACTGAGATGAATAATGTGCCATATGTTCCATTACCCCCTCCGATTCCTACTCACGAATACACTTTCCTTAGATTGCCTAAGAATTAAAAAACTGGATACAGTCACTTCTTACTAGCAAGCAAACTTTCTCTGACTTACACTGATTTCACTTTTCTTTCTTTTTTTTTTGCAAAAAATATTGTGCTGCTATGTGAATGCTTTCTAGCGTATTAGGAAGGAAGAAAAAATTGTTATTATAATTCAAATGCAGTAAGACAAATTCCAGCTACAACATATCACTGATCAATCACAGCTGGACGCTCCTCTCCTATCTCTCTCTCCTCATATAAATTGAATCTAATAAAGTTTATTAGTAGATATGAGCAAGAAGATTCACAAGATCCCGGGCTAGTGGTCAGTTTGCAAACTTTCTCCTACCTGCCAGCATCCCCGGTGCCTCCTCTGTGTAGTAAATCTGGTGTAACATCATTGCTTTGTAACGCACACATGACATTGTGCTGGGCCCACTAATCAGAAGACACCCTGGGATGCCGGCGCGAAGGTAGAGTTTTGCTGGGCTGTCGTCCGGCAGTATCAGGCTACTGAGGTGGCCACTGGACCAACATCTTCCAAATCATTTTGCTCAACTCTAGTAGTAATGGTAATAAAGAAATGTTTTTCACTTGGGCCAATTGAATATAGGATATTGTGTTACATGAATGTCTGATTAGCTAACATGGCCTGTGCTGGGGACAGTGCATCAAGTTCTGCCTTCCATGGATAGTCTTGGCACTAGGCACTCCAAAACCAGATCCCAGGAAATGTATCAGTTTTCAACAGTATATATAAACCTGGACTTCTCTGCAAAAGCCTTTGGATTGCGTCTATGGAGTAGACATGGCTGGCAGTAGAGTAGTGGACAAGCTGCATCAGAACCAGAGGTCAGTACCAAAGACAGAGTTAGCAGGCAGGTATGATAAAAGGAGAATAGCTAAGGTCAAATCAGGAGTACAAAATGAAAGACAAAAGCAGAATGCACAAGATGTTAATCAGTCTACGTCCTCCACCATCAGTGCTGCTCTGCGAGACAGAGTGTCAGTGTCTGGTAGCTGAGGGACATTAATGCATACAGCAAGTGGCCATTAGCTCTTCCTAATCTGATGAAGCTTTTGCGTGACCCTTAATAAATAGTTAGATTTACATTTGATATTCCAATTGACCGTAACTAACTTATTCAAATGTTTGAAGCTAATATTTTTACTAGCCATATTTTGTATTACTTATATACAACCATTTAGATATAAAGATGTTGTCTTGTGCCACCTTGTAAATCAAAACGAACACATCCAGCCCATGAACGGCAGCGCTTCCCAGGACTCACAGCCAAAGATGATATTTTGAATTTTTTCTTTTTTATTATTTGATGGTAGGAGATACAATGCGTTTTGGATACAGTATATATCCTTCTTCGGGTATCATAAAAAACACAATACACCTTGTGACATCCACTCTGATGATTGGAAACACTATATAACCAGGGGCTACATTAACCAGTGTCGTCGCTGTTATCTTGTTAACCCTTTCCTCCTCAGAATGTGGTACCAGAGAGAATAAGACACAAACCAAAGGGTGCGTCAATATACTCTACTCTTTATTGCTAATGAAGGGGCTTATATACACCCCTGAAGCAGGAAGCGGAATTACCATATATGGCAGTTAATACAACTTATCATTAAAGCACGTAACATACTGTTTTCTAACCAAACTTTCCATCTTTGCCTTTAGCTCCTGATTTTCGCTCCTAGTACAGAGTATCTCTTCATGTCAGGAGGAGTATTTATTAATGAAGGAACATTCCTTTCTTATCTTCCCTTCTGCTATGCCTCAGCTTTCCAAGGCCTTGAGAAGAAATACTGAATTTAACTCTGCTAACCTTATCATAAATGGATGGAAAAGTATTCACATGAATTTAACTCTAACATCCCCTCCTTTTGTTCCTTCATTTGATCAATACATATCTTTATATCTCTTCTTTGTCTTAGTACATCGTCTAATACACATCAAACAAATTTTAAAAAGTAAATAGATAGCAAGACATATCAATAAAACCTGTAGGCCAGCTTGTATTATCCCAGTCAGCCATCCCCCTATGCCTTTGAACCAATTTGCGGGTTAAGAAAGGAGAAAGTATTTGCCCACCATGAATCTTGATTCTTCAGATTTGCCTCATCATATAGTTTCTTTAACTTTATGACATCCTCTAGCTTATGTTTAAGGGTTAAAACACTAGAATTATCAATATAATGGCAACATGCAGGTCCAATAATCTGGCACATCCCTCCTTGAGCTGCAGTCAGGTAATCTAACACGAGAGTATGTTGGTTAGTAACAATAATTAGCTGGTTCTGTACTGCAAGGGACCCATTCATGATATCTAAAATATCCCATATTTGATCATCTAGGTAATCTGTGGATTCTACCAACTTATCCCATGTCTGAGTTATCATAGGGTAGATAAATAATGCACTGAAAAATTTATTTGCTATCCCCATCTCCACTATGTGTGGTCTCCCATTTGGGCGAGGTCTATTGTCTGCAGATCGTTTATGTAATATACGAATCCAACAGTTTGCAACAGTTTGGTTTTGTTCTTTCAGTCCATCCACTAAAACTAAGTGGTGTCTAATGAACCTGTTATCATCACCATCTACTCGGCTAAGTCTGTTCCAAGCATCCGTTACTGCAAGGATGCAAGCAAATGTCATTAGTAGCATCATTCCTCTTCTGGAGGCTCTCCAAGGATCTTCTTACAATGCGATGCGTGGATCCAAGTTTCTTTGCCTTGTAGCTTGACTGCGGTACTTGTCGTCAGTAGAACTTGAAAAGGTCCATCAAATCTCGGATCCAGACTCTTTCTCACGTGTCTTTTAATGACTACCCAGTCTCCGGGCTGCAAGCTGTGACTCCCAGGATCCTGGTTCGGATCTGGAAGAGAACTGAAGACATTATCATGTACTTTTTTTGAGTCTTTTATGCAAATCCCTTACATATGAGCTACTCATCTCCAGTGCTTGGGGAAAGAAACATCCTAAACTAGGCATTTTGCCAAGTAGTACTTCATACGGAGAAAGTCCAGTTTTTCTATTTGGAGTGTACCTTACTGAGTATAGGGCTAACGGTAAACATTCAGGCCAAGATTTCCCTGTTTCAGCCATGGCCTTTTGGATTTTTAACTTCAATGTCCCATTTAGTCTTTCTACTTTTCCACTGCTTTGTGGATGATATGGGGTATGAAAAGCTTGTTGAATTCCCAGAGCTGTCAAGACTTCATTCATTATTTCACCTGTGAAATGTGTACCTCTGTCACTTTCGATCACCTCTGGTACTCCATACCTGCACACCACCTCCGCAAGCAGCTTCTTTGCGGTTGCCGCAGCCGTAGCCTTGGCAATCGGGAAAGCCTCCGGCCAACCTGAGAATAAATCAAAAACACACCAACACGTACTCCCATTTTTGGCAGCTGAATATAATCAATCTGCAGTCTCTGGAAAGGATAGAAGGGCCGAGGGGTGTGTTTGGGTGGTGTCTTGACTACCCTTCCCTGATTATGTGTAGCACATACCATGCATCCCTGGATCAAACCTTCTATACAGGTGGAAAAGCCTGGTGCTACCCAATGCTTCTGCATCACGCTCATTACAGCAGTTTTGGACTGGTGGGTTGGCCCATGTAACATCTGGGCGACTGCAGGGTACAACGCTCTTGGAAGGCATCGACGCATCCCTCTCCCCCATACCCCAGTTGCTGCATTCAGACATGCACCTTCTTTTTCCCACTTTTCTACTTCCTCCTGGCGCACCTGAGCCTGCATCTGGGCTAAGGCATCCTCCGACACAAAGGGATTTTTGGGAGCGCTTACCTGGTGCATCGTTACCCCTTGGAGTGGTCTACTGGCTGCTGTTTTTGCTGCTGCATCGGCCATTGCGTTTCCTTTACTCACCTGATCAGTGCGTCTGGTATGTGCTTTAACTTTTATGACAGCTACCTTTTGGTAATTGTAATGCATCAATTAACTGCTGGACTGCGTCAGCATTTTTAATGGGATGTCCTGCTGCCGTCAGGAATCCTCTAGATTTCCAAATTGGACCAAAATCATGAGCTATACCGAATGCGTATCTAGAATCTGTGTAGTTGTTAACAATTCACCTTCAGCTATCTTACAGGCCTCGGTCAGAGCCTTAAGTTCAGCCTCCTGGGCCGACTGATGTGGGAGCATTGGTTCTGCTTTGATCACTGCATTCAGGGAGACGATGGCATACCCGGTGTGGAAGGTACCTGAGTCATCTTGGTGGCGAGATCCATCTACAAAAAAATTCAAAATCAGCATTAAGTCTCTCAGTTTCAAACACTGTGGGTAGGCCTGCTGTTTCCTGTGCCATAAGCTGAACACAATCATGAGGAATCTCCTCTCTTGGATCTTCTTTGTACAATACCTGACCTGACCCCTCCTTTAGATCCGAGAGAGGTAACAACGTGGCAGGATTAAGTGTGGTACATCTCTGCAAAGAAACATTTGGAGGCATTAAAAGTGCACATTGCAATCGAAGGTGACGTGCAGCTGAAAGGTGTGCCGGTTGCACCTGGTTCAGTATGTTATATACGTCATGAGGTGTAAGTACTGTCAGTGGATGATCAAGAACGATATCTGACGATTTGTGGAGCAATAGTCCTACAGCATGTACTGCCCGTACACAGGACGGGGCACCTCTAGCCACTGCATCTAGTCTTCCACTGAAATAGGCTACAGGCCTTTGATTGTCACCATGTAACTGAGTCAATACCCCTGCCGCGTGTCCCTGCTGTTCATGGAGATACAGGGTGAATGGTAGTTTATAGTTGGGGGTTCCTAGCGCTGGAGCTGCCACAATCCTGTTTTTGAGAGAATAAAAACAGTCTATACCTTCAGGAGTTAGTTTAAAAGGCACAATGGTGATAGTCATAGAGAGGCTGCATGAGGATTGATACAGCATGTATCCACTGCCTGCAGTAGGAAACCAGTCCAAGAAATGTCCTAAGAGCGGCAACATTAACAGGAATAGGAAAATTCTGTACAGCTTCTTTGCGAGCGCTGGTCAGATGTCGTGCCCCCAGTGTAATGCAATGTCCCAAAAAGATAACTGAAGATTTACAGAATTGCAGTTTATCCTTTGACGCTTTACATCCAGCTTGGTACAAAAACAACATGAGTGATATTGTTGCAATACGACACTGTTTCCTGGAGGGGGCACAAATCAGTAAGACATCAACATATTATAAAAATAACATTGGCAAAATCAATAACTGTGAACCAAGCAGCTTCCTGAGATATCTGGAACAAAAGTGTATATATATATATTGTACCAGCCAATACATAGAGAGTTAAATCTCGTAGTTGAAGGGGGAAGCTGGAGTTTTTTTTTTTTCTGTTAAAGCTACTGATAAGAACCTAGCTGCAGGCCTGCTGCCAAAGGTGGGGGCTAGGTTTTAACATCACTTGCTACCAGTTTCTGCATCTGCTGAGCAATAGTCGTTTCTTGAGCTAAACTAAGAAGATACTGTCTCTGTTGGGGCAGGATTGCACCTGGCTTTAATTTGACCATGACTGGCTGCACCCTTAATCTGCCCACATCTGTTTTATCTGAAGCCCAGAAATCATGCGGTATCACACCTTCTAACATTGAAGGAAATTAATTTGTCCTCTTCTGTAATTACTGAATTGTCTGCCCCCGTGTCCACTTGGAACTCAACCTCATGTCCCCCTGGTGTTCACCTGCACTGTGCATTTAGGAGTGGGGGGGTAAGGAGACAAGGGGGTTCATGTGCAAGCTACCTCTTTTTGCCTGCGCTAAATCATGTTGTGCCCCTGTGCTATTCTGGCTAGATCCTCTGCTTTAACTGATCTCCAATCTGGTCTACTTACTTTCTCTGCCTGTCTATCTTTCTTCTCACATACTCTGACCTTCTATTCACATGCCTAGCCCTTCGATTCTTACGTACTGTGTCTATTCTAAAAACATATTCAACAGAGGTGATTAGAAATCTGAAACCTACTGCACTCTGGCTCTGCGTCTCTATGCTGAATGCCTGATGGGAGGGGGTAAGTCGGGCCGCTGCGCAGTTTGTGTGTCCTCTCTCCCTCAGCCTTCAGCTTCCTTATCTGTAGAATGACCTTGGTCTAAAGGAAAATGCCATCTCGCTGCTGCCAGCACTTATCTCTGCTTGCTGTCACTGACTTCTGCATTGTCAGGTGTGGTCCTACACACATAGCACTTGTATGTCTCATCTATCAGTCTATCGTATCTAGCTTCATCTGCCAATTTCCCTTTTATAAGTGCTTGCAAATCCTGTCTAGTTGCTTTATTAGAGCCGACTGCTCTGTAGGGCTCCATGGTCTGTATAACACTACTGTCCGGGGGGAGGGAGGCAGACAGGAGGGTAAATCAGTCATCCCTGTTTTTGTCAGTCTGTAACGTCCGTCTCCTAATTCTTCAGTCTTTTCTTCTAAGTAATCACACGCACTCATCCACAGGTTCACTGTTTTCCTTTGTCTCTCAACCATCCATGATGTGAGTCAAAGAACCTTTTCCATTTATCACTGTTCAATTCTCCGTTTTCATTCATGCCTGCTTTTCACAATCTCTGCGCACAACTAAATCTTTAGCAGAAATGCCTTCCTTGGCATTTTTGGTCCCCCATTTTTTTATCTCCTCACCTAGAAGAGATTCTCTTGTCACCAAGACAAGTTTGTCACCAAGACAATTGCGTCACTATGACTCCGTCACCAAGACTCTGTCACTTAGACAATGGGCCACAAAGGTTTCTGAACCATTCCACTGCTCGCTCTTCAATATTTGTACGCCAACCAAATGAACAATCCAATCACACAGACACCAAGACAAAACCACAACACAATCATTGGATCCATACTGTCATTATTCAAAGGAGGAAAGGCAGGACTGACAATTAATCTGAGGGTCTACTGTTCAAAGGGACCTGAGCCAGGAATACCTGTGAATTACCTGGAAAGCCGACCGCTCGGGAGGAGGGAGTCCACTATACAGTGATATAGATTTTGGGTAGAATATAATAAGTATTCTTACCCCAGCGCTGTATGTATATCACCAACAGAAGGCTCCGCTCATCCCACGTCTCCGGACCGGTCGGGCTTCCTCAGAGTAGATTAACTCAGGTCCCTGTTCGGGCGCCAGGCTGTCGTCGCTGTTATCTTGTTAACCCTTTCCTCCTCAGAATGTGGTACCAGAGAGAATAAGACACAAACCAAAGGGTGCGTCAATATACTCTACTCTTTATTGCTAATGAAGGGGCTTATATACACCCCTGAAGCAGGAAGCGGAATTACCATATATGGCAGTTAATACAACTTATCATTAAAGCACGTAACATACTGTTTTCTAACCAAACTTTCCATCTTTGCCTTTAGCTCCTGATTTTCGCTCCTAGTACAGAGTATCTCTTCATGTCAGGAGGAGTATTTATTAATGAAGGAACATTCCTTTCTTATCTTCCCTTCTGCTATGCCTCAGCTTTCCAAGGCCTTGAGAAGAAATACTGAATTTAACTCTGCTAACCTTATCATAAATGGATGGAAAAGTATTCACATGAATTTAACTCTAACACCAGATATAAGAAAAAAATGAGCAAACAGGTTAGAAAACTCACAAATGAGTAAAGGTGACCACACTCATTAAATGAATGTTGGCTTAAAGCCATTCATTTCTGCTTTAACATTTGTGTGTTCGACCTGACTTTCCCCAAAAAACAGATGTCATGAAGAAGAAATGTCAGACATATTGGATTTTGACACCTGATTCTATGATCACAAGGGAAAATAAGCTGCCACCAAAGGACTCTGCTTACTTTTAGGAACACATGCTCAAATGACTGAACTGTTTATGGGCTGAGACAATTATCTGTACCGCCTTAAATGGGTTGTCCACTACTGGACATTGGACAACTCCCTCTTAACTGCCTAAGTTCCCCATATAAAACAAATCACATACCATCTGGACCGATGCAGTTGCAGTAATCTTGTTGCTGCTGCCACCTTAACTATTCCATCAGAGCAAACATCAGCTCTCACAAAATACTGACAGGCAGTTACTGATTGACCGCAGCGGTCACGTAACATAAGGATCAGAGACACAGTGCTGAAATTGCAAGAGCGGCACCGTTCCGGGAGGTAAGGGTATGATTTCGTTTTCATTTAATTATACCTGGGACACTTTGGCAATTAAGATAGGGCCATCAACTCCTTTAAAAACACTGTGGATTTCAGATTTATTGAGTTTTTTGCTGTCAATGCATAATCGTTTCGTAGATAAACATCAGAAGCATCCTTAGCTGATGAGTCTTTTCAATATACCCTGATCATGATCACATACTACGTGAATTCTTTTAGTAGGGTTGTGAAAACCCATTACTATTTCTATTACAAATGACCTAATGAATACTCCATGAGAACCAGCTACAGGGCAACCAAGCTTCTAAAATATAAGGATATGTCTGAACATTCCCCAAACAAGGCGACCTTGGAGTATCGTAATTTACTCAAACTCCCTTTAATACCATTTTGAGGTTTTCATATTTTTGGTACACAAGAAACAAGACAGTTTTTCTTACAGAAAGTGCTACTCTTCTTCACAGGCAGTACCTTGAATTACATTAATCAATGGCCTTTTTAGGGTAAATAATATGTCTAAAAATTAGCAAATATGTGAAATAACGCCATTTATTGAGTGACTTAAATGTCTCCGTGAAATAGGTCATTATGTACATCCTGTATCTTAGCAAAAAATTGAACATTAAATCAAGGACTTTAAAGCCTTTAGTTGGATATCTCGGTCCTTAGCATTATTATGTCTTGTAATTGAGTCACTAGGACATGATGGCTTTCCAAATAATTTTTTAATGCTTTTTTACCCTCCCCTGTGTCTTTTCTGCCTTGGGGGAACAGAGCACTCAGAAATTATTTAGGAAGATGAGCAACTGCTCATTTTATTAGAATTTTTTTTCCATCTCGTAATTGATTTCTTATAATACGGATTTGAAAGCAGATCTGTAAATTGTCAGTGGCATGTAAATGGCCTTGTTTTTATAATGCGAAGATTAAAACACCAGACCGTCCTATAAGCTGATAAAATATCACTTGAAATTCCCTTGAAGTCCTGATAAATGTTGCAGAGTCCGCGTGACCATTTTTCATACCCATTTACAGTATCGGGAGAAGTACATGCTAAAACTGTCTGCACATTTCATTATTCTGCGATAAAACACAATCCGCTGCTCGGTCAGATGACATCAGACACCATTTGTGTAAATCAAGGGCAGGCAAATCTTGACACCCCAGCTCCCTTGTGAATATAAATGTCTATAATCAGTCAGAGGAGATTGGTGCTATTAGGTTTTATTTTATGTTACTTTTATTTCTTTTCATCTCTATTCATATTCCGATAATTGTACTACTGCACAAAGCTGCTCTATTCCAAACTGGGCATTTATTTTATGCCCGAGTTTGGGGATTTTCTATCGGACAGTGGTGCTAAATTTGAAAGCACCTCTGAATTTATAAAACAAATATGAGATTTCTCCAAAATTAAAATGACTTGGGCAGTGGCAGTTCCCCTTACAAAAATCACTTTATCAATACACATCTTCCATGGAAGTTTTTGTAAAGATCCAGTGTTGTCGTCACTGGCTTCCTCTCTGACGCACAGGTACGGGAGTGAGCATCAATAATTCGACAAAATAGAGATGACTGCACGTAACAACATAGGCTGTGTTCACGTCTGTGCCAAAGACTTTGTTTGGAGCCTCCCTCGCCTATTCCAGGATATTTTATGTAAGAAGTACAGTCATGGCCAAAAGTTTTGAGAATGACACAAATATTCATTTTTACAAAGTCTACTGCTTCACTTTTTCTAATGGCAATTTGCATATACTCCAGAATGTTATAAAGAGTGATCAGCTTAACAGCAATTACTTGCAAAGTCAATATTTGGCTAGAAAATGAACTTTATCCCCCAAAACACATTTCAACATCATTGCAGCCCTGCCTTAAAAGGACCAGCTAACCTCTTTTCAGTGATTGCTCCATTAACACAGGTGTGGGTGTTGATGAGGACATGGCTGGAGATCAATCTGTCATGATTAAGTAAGAATGAGACCACTGGACACTTTAAAAGGAGGCTGGTGCTTGGCATCATTGTTTCTCTTCTGTTAAACCATGGTTATCTCTAAATAAACACGTGCAGTCATCATTGCAATGCACAAAAATGGCCTAACAGGGAAGAGTATCGCAGCTAGAAAGATTGCACCTCAGTCAACAATCTATCGCATCATCAAGAACTTCAAGGAGAGAGGTTCCATTGTTGCTAAAAAGGCTCCAGGGCGCCCAAGAAAGACCAGCAAGCGCCAGGACCGTCTCTTAAAAGTGTTTCAGCTGCGGGATCGGGCTACCAGCAGTGCAGAGCTTGCTCAGGAATGGCAGCAGGCAGGTGTGAGTGCATCTGCATGCACTGTGAGGCGGAGACTCTTGGAGCAAGGCCTGGTCTCAAGGAGGGCAGCAAAGAAGCCACTTCTCTCCAGAAAAAACATCATGGACAGACTGATATTATGCAAAAGGTACAGGCAGTGGACTGCTGAGGACTGGGGTAAAGTTATTTTCTCTGATGAATCCCCTTTTCAATTGTTTGGGACATCAGGAAAACGCCTCATTCGGAGAAGACAAGGTGAGCGCTACCACCAGTCTTGTCTCATGCCAACTGTTAAGCATCCTGAAACCATTCATGTGTGGGGTTGCTTCTCAGCCAAGGGAATCGGCTCTCTCACAGTCTTGCCTAAAAACACAGCCATGAATAAAGAATGGTACCAGAATGTCCTCCAAGAGCAACTTCTCCCAACCCTCCAAGAGCAGTTTGGCGATCAACATTGCCTTTTCCAGCATGATGGAGCACCTTGCCATAAAGCAAAGGTGATAACTAAATGGCTCAGGGAACAAAACATAGAGATTTTGGGTCCATGGCCTGGAAACTCCCCAGATCTTAATCCCATTGAGAACTTGTGGTCAATCATCAAGAGACGGGTGGACAAACAAAAACCTAAAAATTCTGACAAAATGAAAGCATTGATTGTGCAAGAATGGACTGCTATCAGTCAGGATTTGGTCCAGAAGTTGATTGAGAGCATGCCAGGGAGAATTGCTGAGGTCCTGAAGAAGGGTCAACACTGCAAATATTGACTTGCTGCATTAACTCATTCTA
Source organism: Oophaga sylvatica (assembly GCA_033576555.1). NCBI lineage: Eukaryota > Metazoa > Chordata > Amphibia > Anura > Dendrobatidae > Oophaga > Oophaga sylvatica. The sequence goes on along the minus strand of JARQOD010000001.1, from coordinate 925,712,465 downwards.
ACTGTCAATATAAGCTTTTGTTACTCATATGTTTGCAATTATTATATTTCTGTCTGTGATAAAAACATCTTTCAAACACACATAAAAACCAGAGGTCAGCAGATCATGTGAAAATATAATATTTGTGTCATTCTCAAAACTTTTGGCCATGACTGTATTTAATTATGCAACTTTTAAAATGACAGACAATATGACAGCACACAATGGACGCAGTCATAAGATAGTGGGGCACATTGGACTCTAGTGCAGGTGTTCGGAATTTTGCAGAACACGAAACCAGAAAAGTTAATGTGAACCTGGCCATACACTACAATGGATCGCACACACTGAAAAGTTATGTACCTGCACCATATAACGGTATAGTCACACAACGTCTTTTTCAGCTGACCAAAACATTCCTTTTTCAAGCAGAAGATGCTTCAGGACACTCTCCTTTTGAAAACCTGAAACGCCTATTTTTGGTGTTTTTTGACAATATTTTTGATCACCAGTGTTTAGGCTCACCTGATGTGGTGGATCCTCTAAGCCTCAGGTCCTGGTGGGTACACAGACCCCAGGTATTGCAGGAAGGCATTTGGAAGCAATGACTTGGCACACTTAGGAATCTTGGGAGCAGCAGGACGGATGCAGGAGAATCCAGCATGGATTGAAGCAAGTTAAAAGTACGGTGTGCAGAAAAATACACCAAACGAAAGTTTTCAGTCTCACTCCTAGGGCACAGGTGTGTGTCTTAATGGACCTCAGATAGGTTTAGGTAGATGACATCACTGAGCCACGCTGGGCAACTTGCAAATCCTGGGTGGAGCACAACAGAGGGCAGCAGATCAAGGTGAAGGAAGCAGAGCCCTGAATACTTGGGATAAGTGTGTAACAACCATAGAGGATTTTATAGCGTTTTTTCAGCATTTTTGAATTACTTTTTTATTGGCATTTTCAAACCTTTTGTAACTCCATTCCACAATGCAGAAACTGCTGGAGGTTTTTTAAACCTTCCTGTTGACTTATATTGTAAAGTATAGAGCGTCTTCTGAGCAAGTCATTTCTTCTAACCACTTGGCATCTTTGGAGCAGTTAAAAGACACTTGCTTTTGAGCATATTACAAGCACTTTTTCAAGTGGTTTTTCGGGCCAACTCGCTCCAAAGCTGCCTGAAAAAGATGTCATGTGAATATACCCTGAAGTGGGAAACAGAATCACTGAAGAGACATATTATTTGCCTGTGTGCATTTTTTCTGGGGAAGAATACATTCATTATACAGCACTTAAATTTTTTGCAGGGGACATCTTTATGACCTAATAGGAGTTTTCTTCATGGGACAATCCCTTTAGAAACAGCAGAGCTTAGTGAAGAAATATCTCAGGTTAGGTTGTGTGAGGGCCTTGGACTGAGCTTGCAGTTGTAATAAAATTCTTTGACATCAGCGTCCTTGAAGAAATAAGTTTTCAAGGCACGCTCCGGCCTTAGCTCAATTTCTCAAAGCAGTTTCATCGGTAGAGTTTACTCGGCGATATGCAAGTCATGTTATAACAAAAAAAGTTGTCATTGTTTATTTATTGATTTGCTGTTGGTTTGATTTTATAATGCTTTCACATTGGCATCTTGACTTCTTTTCGTAATAAGCATCAGAAAAAGCAAAAAATGTACACAGGTAAAAAATACAAAATTTTACTGAAAGAAAAAAAAAAACAGGCAAAGTTATTAAAAAGTGGGAAACCAAAAATTTGGCAACAGGAACTCACCACATATTGTAAAGAGGTTGTACATGAAAAATTGATAGACTAACACACTACACAGGATATTACATCAAACAAGAGAGCAAAAATACTTAGTAGAAAAACATTCTCCTAAAGAAGTGTGAAGGACTACAAAGAATAGATCAGAATAGTACAAAAGCTACCTCTAGTGGGTGCAAGTGCCTGCCCCTACGTACGTTTCGGCTATTTCCTTCTTCTGGGGGTCTTCTTTTCGTAATAGTAGCCATGACGCTTTGCCAAATACAATGTGCGATTGATGCAAGCCGCAGCAGTGAACGAGTGCTAAAAGTAACAAACAGCAAATGCATGTAGGTTTATCTGTAGGGGATCAGTTTTAATTTCTAATTTAAGTTTTAATTTCAATTTAGTTTTGGCTTCTGTAAAAAGAGTCATGTAAATCAGTTATTTTGGCCCAAGGATGCAACTGGCATCCACAGACCTGACCACTCAACTGAGTCCGGGAAATGTCCAGTCTATCTCACGGGCGCTTGTCAGTACTAGATGTAGAATCCAGAATATTATCAGACATATGTTTTCTGTGTTCCTGTTGTTAGATTTATATTCACTCCTAAATATTGAAATTGCAAAGTCAAGATGAAAAATTTGTGGAATTACGGAAAGCACAGGAAAGCACATGTTAATGATATGCAAATTATGAAAAAATGGAAACATTTTCAAAACAGCTCGATTTATACGGCATTGACTATGAGCACCACACACAGAAATCCCCCACACTTGCACGCCTTGGTTGCTATCAATTAGATTATTAAAGGGAATATGTCACCTATTTTTTCTTATATAAGCTGCATCCACCACCATCACGGGCTTATCTACAGCATTCTGGAATGCTGTAGATAAGCCCCCGATGTAACCTGAAAGAGAAGAAAAACGAGTTAGATTATGCTCACCCGGGGGGGGCTGTCTGGTTCGATGGGCTTCGCGGTCCGGGTCCAGCGCCTCCCATCTTCTAGCAATGATGTCCTCTTCCTTGCTTCTGTCGCTGCTCCTGCGCAGGCGTACTTTATCTACCCTGTTGAGGGCAGAGCAAAGTACTGCAGTGCTCAGGCACCGGGAAAAGTCAGAGAGGCCCAGCGCCTGCGCACTGCAGTACTCTGCTCTGCCCTCAACAGGGTAGATCAGTACACCTGCGCAGCACAACAGAAGCAAGGAGGAGGACGTCATCGCTAGAAGATGGGAGGTGCCGGACCCGGACCTGCAATGCCCATTGGACCGGACCGCCCCCGGGTGAGTATAATCTAACTCGTTTTTCAGGTTACATCGGGGGCTTATCTACAGCATTACAGAATGCTGTAGATAAGCCCCTGATGGAGATGGCTGCAGCTTAAATACGAAAAATGGGCTGACAGATTCCCTTTAAGGGTTGAGGAATATTCTGCCATGCTGAATGCACTTGGTCACAAAAATCATCAATATCCACTGCTGGCAGTTCCCTTTGTAATTGCAGATCAATGATATCCCAGATGGGCTTGATTAGAAGCAAGTCCGGAGATGCTGCAGACCTAATTAACATGTTTGGGCCTTACAGGCTGCTCATACAGTAGTAGCACACTCAACATGCAGCCTTTCATTCTCTTGATGGAAAATAGCTCTTGGGACACTTTGGAAAAATGGCTGTACCACTGGTTCCAATGATCCATTCCATACTGCTAATGAAATTGGATGTTAAATACTAAGCCTAAGGTGTCAAATAGTGTCTACACAAACCATCAGAAGGTGTTTGCACGACATTGAGCTACGAGCCAGATGTCCACTTCAGTTGTTCCATTGACCTCACAACACCTCTCTCAAGGGCTATCATGATGCAGAGCAAGACGGCAATGGAAGCTGTCTTCAGCAATGAGTTCCGCATTTGTCTTGGATGCAATGGTCGCTGGAGATTGGTATGGAGACCACATGGGCAATGCCATGAAGAGGCTTTCACGACAGAACGTCACGTCGGTCCAAGATTATGGTGTGGCATCATGTACGGCAGCTGGACCTTTCTTCTCTTCATTCCAGGTATACTAACAGCTTTGTTATACTTTGATTTGATCATGGAACCAGTGATATGGTCTTTTCTCCAAATGTCTCCAAAGTGTCCAAGGAGGCATTTTTCAAAATGATAATGCCAAGTTGCATATTGTTTGTGCTACTGTGAGCAGAGTGTGTAGCTTAAATGACTTGTCTCCCAATAAGCACATCTGGGAAGTTATTGGTTGGCAATTAAAGAAGGCAGCTGCCAGCAGTGGATCATGATGATTTACATAACCATTACATATAACCATTAATAACTTCACTGAGAGCAGCCATGGAGTGTAAGTGCAGGGATTTCTGTATGTGGTGCTCATATTTGATACTGACTAAATGGTTTTGAACATTTTGTTTCCATTTTATCAACATTTCCACTTTTGTAATAGGTCTGTCCATCATGTGGTTCCCATAATTCTACAACTTTTTATTCTTGGTGTTGCTATTTCACTGTTTAGATGAACCCAAAATATTAGTGCGTCAATTCCCAAAATCCAAATAAACTCATAATTGCAAATATACAGCATTTTCACACCAGTGGAAGCTTTGTTTTTCACATATAGTACTCCAAATCTCTGTTTGAAGGTAGATGGCTCAACTACCGGTTACCTGTCGCCACTCTGACTGGAAGCCTAGGATAAAAATACAGAATTTTAGACCTAAAAAGTGAAGATGCCATTAATTGTATACATATTCTGTTCGTTTCAAGAAAATCCTTGCATACAACATACTGTATATATATGCATTTGGAAATTGTTTAAAGTGGTCTTGCCACTAATTTTATGAAATAAGAATAGCACAGTGTAAAAGTCCTGCACACAATGATATGGATTTACGCTTTCACATAAAATGGTCTATAGGGGAAACTAAAGCCACAAATCCTGCTGCTAATGCAAATTATGCTTGTAGAAGTCTACAAGCAAACAAGACAAATTTACTATATCATATTCCCTCATATATATGTCACTGAACAATAGAACCATTTCCAAAATTTTGACAAGACTGAGTTTTAAAGAACTTTTTTGAACCCATAACATGAAAGTAAGGTTAATAATATAACTTTCATTACAAAATATTCTATTTTCATCAAATTAATCAATTAAAAACTACTTTTTGTATTGTATTATCTCCATGATTTTTAAGGACAGCACTAAGTTTTCTAGGCATGGCAACATATTCATATTCTAGCAAGTTGGCGACATATTGTAGCATCTATCTTTTTCCATTCTTCAATAACAACACATTGAGAGCCTGGTTACTGGATGGAGAGTGATGCTCAATTTGTCTCCTCAGAATTCTCCACAGGTGTTTGATTGGGTTCAGCTCATGAGACACTTGGCCACTGAATCACTTCCAATCTGTCCTTCTTCAGAAATGCAACAATGGTCTTAGATGTGTGCTTTAGTACATTGTCATGTTGGGAAAGTGCACGTCTACCAAGGGCAAGGAATGATGGCAGCATCTTCTGTTTCAATATAGAGCAGTACATCTGTGAATTCATGATACCATCAATGAGATGTAGTCCCCGACACCAGCAGCACTCATGTTGCCCCACATAAGGACACTGCCACCACCTTGTTTTACTGTAGGCACCATGCATTTTTCTTTGTACACCTCAGCTTTGTAACGCCGTACAGTTTTGAAGCAATCAGTTCCAAAAACATTTATCTTGGTCTCAGCACTCTAGAGTGTAGAGCCCCAGAAGTCTCCATATTTTTCAGCATGGACCCTTTCAAATTATAAGTGGGCTTTTTTTTGTTAATTTTTTTTGTATCAATTTTGCTAAGAATATTCTGATGAGGAAAGCTTTGCTGATCTTATTGTAGTCTTAACCTTTCTTGTGTAAAGATTAAGAAATTATTTTCTATCTCAGGTTTTGTGACAGTTCTCTTCCATGTGGTGCCATTGCTGACAGCATGAAATGGGAAAGTTTTCTTTGTTAAGTAATGCCACTTTCCTCTGGACACCTGTTTAACCCCTTCGCGACATGCGCTGTACTATTACTGCTCTGCGGGAGGTGCGTTCGTGCCGGCTGCAGTACTAGTACGGTGCTGCCATCCCGCGGTCTCACGCTAAGCGCCACGGCGATCGCGTGCGGGTGTCAGCTGTATGTGACAGCTGACACCCCGCAGCAATGGCCACGATCGGTGCGAGTAGACTTATATGGGTGCGAGTGCACCGAGACTCGGCCGAGAGCCGGTGAAAATCGCAGCATGCTGCGATTTCACTCGCACGTAGAATATGGCCAAGAAAAAAAAACAGTGATGGAAGCTGCCCCATAGATTAATACTGGTCCGAGTGCTATGCGATGTTTTATCACAAAGCACTCGTCCGTATTCATCGCTAGTGTGACTCCGGCCAAATACGTGATTCAGACAGAACCTCTGGCTGAAGATTCCCTATAATGAGGCAGATGGAGGCACTGTAGACACCATATGACCTGTGATCTGGTGGTGTCCGCCTTTTTAGGATTGCATAAAAGTGCCGTCAGCCACAGTTTTGTGCATTTCTGAAAAGAAGGAAACCGCGGAACAGAGGCCAGTCGGAGTCCAGAGTAACTCTGTTGCCTCACTACAGTGAATGGATCCATCAGGGGTTTCTTCTGAATCACGTCACTCAGAGATTTAAATCGAAACCCCACATTAAGAGCTCAGCATAGAGCGACGGATAACTGTGATCCCAAACGTTATGTAAAATGTTCCCATTAAAAGCTTCCACTCAATCCACAAAAAAAGCAAGTCCCCACTCAGATCTGTCATCTGTTAACGGAAATATAGGGGACTTCCGTGTTACTGGTAGTACAAAGTCTCTGGAAAAGCTAAATGGCTCCTCACCTGCCTAAAGAAATTCAGCAAATTCTCCTCTCCCATATCCAAATACATCCTTCCCTTCTGAGCCCCAGTGTGCCTAAACAACATTTAGCACCCACATGTTTGGCATTTCTGTAGTGATGAGAACCCGCCTAATTTACAGGTACGTGTGTCCAGAAGCACGAGCTGGGCATAATGTACTGGTCTCTACAACGGCAGTTTGCAATTTTCACTCAGCAACATCCACTGCTGCCTATTTCTGGAAAACACCCATGGAGTCAAAATTGTCACAACATCTGTAGATAAGTTCCCAAAGGGTTATAATTTCCAAAATGGGGTCACTTGAGGGGGGATTCTGCTTTTCTAGCACTTAGGGGCTCTTTATATGGAATCTGCAAACTAGTCTAGGAAAATCTGCGCTCCAGTAGGCAAATAGATTTCTGGGCCATCTTGCATACACTGCTATTTTGAGGTCTAGCCACAGATTTTCAAGGATGTTCATGCCGGGGAACTGTGAAGGCCATTGTAAAACCTCCAGCTTGCACCTTTGAGGTAGCCTATTGTGGATTATTATCCATTTGTAGAAGTCATCCTCATTTTACCTGTGAAATATTCCCTGTGCCATTGGCTGCAACACAACCCCGAGCATGATTGATCCACCCCCATGCTTAATGGTTGACAAGATGTTCTTTCCCTGAAATTCTGTTCCCTTTTTTCTCCACACATACCTTTAATAATTGTGGCCAAAGAGTTCTATTTTAACCGCATCGGTCCACAGGACTTGTTTGCAAAATGCATCAGGCTTGTTTAGATGTTCTGCATACTTCTCTCTCTTCCATGAAAGCCATATTTGTGGAGGTGTCTCCTAACTGAAAAACAATGTACCACAACTCCAGAGTCTGCTAAATCTTTCTGAAGGTCTTTTGCAGTCAAGCGGGGTTCTGATTTGTCTCACTAGCAATCCTACGAGCAGCTCTCACTGAAATTTTGCTTGGTCTTCCAGACTTTATCTTGACCTCCTCTGTTCCTGATAACTGCCATTTCTTAATAACAGTTTGAACTGTGGAAAGATCATTTCATCTTCAACTTTTGAAACTGTTCAAAATAACAGTCATTTTGACCAGGGGTGCCCAAACTTTTACATTGCACTGTACATACCAGGATGGGGCCAAGGATGAGGGACATATATGCCAGGATGGGGGATACGAATACAAGGATGGAGGACATACATATATATTAGGGGGGCCTGGTGCAAATTGTGCATCGGGGCCCATAAGGCTCTAGTTACGTCATTGGATTTACACATCTGTTGTTATTTCTCACTTCTCTGACTTTCTGGGCTTTCCTCTTTTAATATCATTGACTGTTAGCCTCACTGCATATATTATATGTGATGTGAATAAACAGACGTTTGTGTTTAGAGATTTTTGGAAGCATCAGGTTCTGGTGAATATAATATTTTTCCAGCCTAAACACCGTCCTCTTGTCCCTGTAATTATAATTATGAGTAGACTTTATACTCTACTAGTGTGAATACAGCCCATCCCTATACATGTACTTTATTTTAACTATAGCTTCCTGTTAGTAAACTCATCTTTTGGAATTGGAAATTCTCAGTCCTCTATTCTCTAGATAATAATGGCCGGGTGTTTTATCATACCCGGTGTCCTATACTAGACAGACGTTTAGGACTTAGTGTATGCACCACTCGTGTGACTGTAATGACGTGTCTTCACCATTGCTGTGAATTGACCTTATATAATTTTTAATACATAACATATAGTGACACTAGTGTCGGACAGAGCGTCTCTGTCCATATCTACTTATAATTTCATTACGATCCTTGTTGTTAACTGGGTCAAATTATCCATAGGAATTATTGGCTCACAAGAAATAGTCTCTAATCACAAGTGATTGTCGTCAAATGGAGCTGGATCTTTGGATGCTCTAATATTCGGCCTAATTACTGTCATTGCGCCGTTGGAGGATCTTCTGGGTCTTTGTGGGCTTGTCGTATCTTGTAGAAAACTATATACAGTGTAGTGAGAAAATGTTCATGTCCTTTTACTTTTTTCCTACAGTTGGTTTCTTTCCAGCCTTTTTCCAAAAATGGATAATAATATTTTTTCTCAACAACCTTCACATAATACCTGATACTACTAATAAAAAGTCAGGTCTCTCAAGGCGAACAAAAATAATAAGAATTCAAACCCCTTACATCCGAGTGCCTGATGCTGCCACCAGCATACTTCATCATGCGGAGGGCATTGGAGACTAGCAAAGCTCTAGTACAAGAATGTCCTCCCAATAGTCTACCGGAGCAATTCCAAGAAAAATCCATCTCTACGTAGATAGTTGTAACTGGATTGTCTGATTAATTAGTCATCTGGCATTTACACAGCCAGTTAGATCGCTGTATAGATCGCTCAGTGCGCATCATTTTCTTTGGTCTGTGTAAACAGGCATTCAAACGACCACCAATTGGTAAAAGTTTACCGATCATTGGTTGTAGTGTGCCGCCGGTCGGTCTGTGTAAACAGACCCTAGTTAGTGAGGCTAAATGTAATTTACAGCTAAATAAACTTTCTTAAAAGGGCAATGCCACTAAAACAAAAGGAGTGAAAAAGAAAGCAAACGGTTAACGAGAACAATGAATGCTTTTCATGTGTGTGAATGTTTAAAGAGATTTTCCCACTATCAAAGTATTGTGAGACAGTGAGTGAATATGTGATGAATGGGGTGTACATTTCACCTAGGTATAAGGGAAATGTGTGGCTTTGTAAACCTAGTGGTAGAGAAAGGTCACTACACCTCACATTCAGCACACACTTGCAGCACAAGCCTGAAACTACTCAGGTCTTAATTAGGAGACCAGAAGTAGGTGTCTGCAAACACAATCTGAGAGCTAGTTTAGCCTGGACACAGGAAGGTGTCTCGGCACAAGAAACAGTCTCCAAGAGTGTTAGAGCTAGTTTAGCCTGGACACAGGAAGGTGTCTCGGCACAAGAAACAGTCTCCAAGAGTGTTAGAGCTGTCTTTAGCCTGGACACAGAGAGGTGTCCTGGCACAAGGAAGCAGTCTCCAAGAGTGTTTGAGCTATCTCAGTTTGGGTGCAGGAAGGACCCCGGACATAGGAGTAGTCTCAGTGCGAATCCGTGTGAAGAGCGGCTGAATAGGAGTGGATCTCTCTCAAGTCTGGTCATGGAAGGTGCCTTCAGACACAAGGAGGAGTATCTGTGAAGCTCCATACTGGTAACATATGTGATATGTGTTGTTTTGGGCACAGACTGGCAGAGTCTGGGTCCCGGATAGAGAGGGCCATCTATCTAAGTGTAATTAGAGGCTAGACAAGCCTAGGTTTTCTGTTTATGCTTTGTTTTAATCTGTTTGCTGTGGACTTTAATAAAGCTGGTTGCGGCCAGTTTTGCACCAGAACTGCTGTCTGAATGAACTGTTTTCATGCCATTCTGTCTACCCAGACAGCGATCCTAGAGCTAAACCCCCTGGAAAGGCTACAATTGGTGGAGAATGCTGGGGCAGCGCAGTGCCTGATACAGTTAGTGCTGGAGTGTGTATGCAGCACAGTGGCGAGAGACAGCATTAAAGGTGAAGTCTATTGAAATAGCAGCAGAAAAAAAAAAAAAGTGTGTCAGCAGAAACGTCTGTTTGGAGCAGTCTTGGAGAGACAGTGGCCCTGATAGGGTCTGCAGAGAGAAAATGTATGCAAAGCAAAGCTGAACTTGTGAAAATGACTGTGGAATGTGCAGCAGCAAAAGAAAAGTCTGTGGAGCAGTCTTAAAGAGACAGGAGCCCTAATAGACTTTGCAAAGGAAAAAAAAAAAAAAAGTGTCTGCACAGCAGAGCTGAATTTTTCTATGGAAAAGACTGTAGTGTATGTCTTGAGTGAAGACTGCCGTTGTTAAGACAGAGAAGTCTGACAGCATGGATGACAGCATGGAGGCGCTGTTTGAACAAATGGCGCAAGTTAATGTGCAACATAAGACTGCCGTGGTTGAGACAGATAAGTCCGGCAGTATGGAGGAGCTCATTGAGTACCTGGCCCAGGCCCAGCGAAGCATGCAGCAGAGCATGGAGCAGCAGCGCCTGCAGCACCAGCAGCGCATGCAGCAGGCCCAGCAGCAATTCCTGCAGCAGCAGCAGGAGAATAACCGGTTATTTGTTGAGCAGATGACAGCACCAAAAAAGGATTTCGGTGCCGCGTCCCGAAGTAATGTTGTGAAGGCACCGGCGTTGTCCGCTATAAAGAAGGCGGTAAGACGGTCCTTGAGAAAAATGACACCTCGTGATGATGTGGAGGTATATCTTACTAGGTTTGAGAGACTGGCAGAGAAGGAGAATCTGCCACTATCTGAATGGGCCATGGCGGTCGTACCCTATCTGATTGGGGAACCCCAAAAAGTCTGGGCTGACCTGAGCAAGCAGGACAGCGAAGACTATGCCAAGTTGAAAGCGGCGATTCTTACCCGGCTGGGTGTTACGGTGACAGCCCGTGCCAGGGGAGTTCATGACTGGAGATGCAGTTGGGAGTCTGCAGTAAGCAAACCTGATTATGGAGTTGAAAAGGTGATAGTGAACCGCTACACCCGAGCACGTCCTCCTGAGGTACAGCCGTCTGAGAGGTCGTCACTTCAGAGTTCCCGGACGCTGAACTCTCGCGGTAAGAGCGTTCCAGCTGTTGGGGACATGGGGTATGCTGATAAGCGGGTTCAGGCCCGAGGGGACATGTGGGTGGGAGAGTGTGATGGACAGTGTTGGAGCTGGCGTGAAATTGCAGCCAACTGTCCAATAGAGGGGAGCCTATGTGTTGTGATGTTGGCAGATCCCTCTCTCTCTGCGCAGAACCTGTGTGTGTGTCCACCTCTGCCGAAGAGACTGGACCACAGGGGTCCCCGGTGGTTGTAAATGACTGCCCAGCACAGGCCCTCTTGGACTCAGAGAGTCCAGTGACTTCCGTATGTGACAGCCTGATTGATAGGGACTTCATCCCTCATAAGCACCTGAGTATGGTGTGCATCCATGGAGACACCCAAGTCTACCCAGAGACTGCCGTGGACTTGGTCCCCAAACTCAGGGAGGTTTCATGTGAAGTGGGGTAGTGAAGACCCTGGTGCAACCCGTTATATTGGGTAATGACTTTCCCCGGTCTAAGGATCTCTGGGGGAAAAATGTTTCTGATGGACAGTGTGATGGGGCTCCTATTGGGGGTGCGCGGTCCCGAGGGGCGGAGCACAATGCTGGTGGGCCGTTGAACTTATGTGATAATGATGATGATGATCATGAATGATAATGATAATGATGATGACAATGATGATGATGCTGATGCTGATAATGATAGTGATGATGATCATGATAGTGATGATGATACTGATCATAGTCATGATAATGATATTGATAATAATGATGACTGTGATAGTGATGAAATTCCTTTGCAGGTGATGTTGGGAGACGAGGATGGTGGTTCTCGAGAGCCGAGTGTCCCTGACTTACCTGTGTCCTGTGACAATTTTGAGAGTGAGCAGTGGCGAGACCCCTCTCTTAAAACGGCACAGGAAAATATGATTGTTCTAAATGAGGTTTCCCAGGAGCCTGGCTCTGAGGAGAGGTTTCCTCATGCTGCCATGGACAATAGCCTATTGTATAGGGACACTGAAGTCCAGGGAGAGGTTGTGAGTCAGCTCCTAGTACCTGAGCTATATAGAAGTATAGTGCTGGGGTTGTCACATAGTCACATACTTGAGGGACCAGATGGTGAAGTTAATGTTGTGGATGACATGTTAACTAAGGTTCCAGATCAAGATGTGAAAATGAATTGTATAACCCTGACAGTGAGCAGGATGTGAATGAAAATGAAGTGTATAACCCTGACAGTAAGCAGGATATGAATGAAAATGAATTGTATAACCCTGACAGTGAGCAGGATGTGAATGATAATGAAGTGTATAGCCCTGACAGTGAGACAGATGTGGCTGAGAAAAAGGGGTCAGATAGTGATAGTGAATTATCTGATGACCATAAAGCAACCAGTGCAAATGAGGAAGGCATGGTAGCAGAGGAGGTTGAGAGTCCTGAGAAGAAAGCTGATGCTGACCTTACAGCCAGACAGAAGATGGCATCTGAAGATGTTTTACAGTTGGCCGGTTCCCTGGCGAAGACTAAGGTGAAAGGAGGAGAGCTGAGCTTTAAAGGCAGGACTCTGAAACTGAACACAGCACAAGTGGATGCTGTTGAAGATGAGAAGTTGTCAGTGTGTGGTGTGGATCTGCATCATGCCAAGGACTCTGAAGGTGATGCTGCAGAGGTGGAAAAAGCCATGGAAGTGGTGGTCACCAAGCCAGATGCCTCATCGGAAGCTGAGGTTTCAAGTGAAGCTGTGAGGAACAAGACTGAAGATATGGGGACTGACTCTGTCCAGGAATCTGTTTCTGCCAAAGACAGCTGCGTGGACGGGTTACGGTCCGGATCAGTAGCTGGCATTGGTGAGCTCAAGCGCACTTTCAGGGAGGCTACATCGGAGCCACGTCCCAACAAATGGGAAAAGCGATGTGTCACTCCGTTGCCACTACAGACACACGGGAGCCCAGATGGGATGCAGAACGTGGTGGAAGAGAAGAATCCGGCGGGTTCTGAGTATACAGATGCCGCTATCAAGGAGAACTTGAAAGCTGGAATAAATGGAGATATTGGAGACCAAAGTGATGTGACTGAAGAAGTAGAGTCTAGGACTGACGGTAGGGCTTCTGGGCATGTCCTGCCAGAAGAGCCTGAAGGAGGGGAACTGGAGAAAAGTGAAAAACCCCCTATACCTTCTGTGATAGTTGGTGACACATGGTCAGTGCACCAGGAACAGGAGGTACGTGAGTTTCTGAGGAAGAGTCAGCAGAAGTGTTCTGATGTGCCGGGTCGTACTTCTCTGGCCAGGCACTATATCGAAACTGAGCCCGGCCCTAAGGTCAAGATGAAACCGTGCAGGATACCCGAGGCCCGCAGAGAGCATAGGCCTGGGAGGGTACAGGGTAGTGCGGATGCTTCAGATGAAGAGAAAGCTGATGTTGGCTATGACTCAGGTGAAGATACAAATGACAGTGGTGAAGATGAAGCTGATGAGGGCCATGACTGGTCCAGAGTTCACTGTCTCTGTTGGATTGTTGACCAGCCCTCCGGTCTGGATGACCAGCCCTCCGGTCTGGAGAAGAGGGAGGGGATATGTGAGACAGTGAGTGAATATGTGATGAATGGGGTGTACATTTCACCTAGGTATAAGGGAAATGTGTGGCTTTGTAAACCTAGTGGTAGAGAAAGGTCACTACACCTCACATTCAGCACACACTTGCAGCACAAGCCTGAAACTACTCAGGTCTTAATTAGGAGACCAGAAGTAGGTGTCTGCAAACACAATCTGAGAGCTAGTTTAGCCTGGACACAGGAAGGTGTCTCGGCACAAGAAACAGTCTCCAAGAGTGTTAGAGCTAGTTTAGCCTGGACACAGGAAGGTAGTGAAAATGAACTCGGCACTCAACTTTAGTATAGTGAGAATAAAGATTTTATTCACAGTAGTAACACGAAACGTTTCGGTCCTATATCATGGACCTTCATCAGTCACAGATACTACTGGGAAGGGGGTTGATCCACATAGGGAAGAAAGAAAGGGCTGGATATAGCCTGTATTGGTGGGGTGAGATGAGGAAGAGGACAATGCCTCTATTGCACTAGTAACCTGTTGTGAAGGAGTCCGGCAGTGAGGATAGGTCTCTGCATTGGACGCGGTGTCCACCGCTAGTCTGAGCGCGTCCAATGCAGAGACCTATCCTCACTGCCGGACTCCTTCACAACAGGTTACTAGTGCAATAGAGGCATTGTCCTCTTCCTCATCTCACCCCACCAATACAGGCTATATCCAGCCCTTTCTTTCTTCCCTATGTGGATCAACCCCCTTCGTGTTACTACTGTGAATAAAAATCTTTATTCTCACTATACTAAAGTTGAGTGCCGAGTTCATTTTCTATTAGATACAGTGTGGGAACCTACTCTGGCACCTTCTTGGTTGTGCACACGGTTATTTTTTCATATGGACACAGGAAGGTGTCTCGGCACAAGAAACAGTCTCCAAGAGTGTTAGAGCTGTCTTTAGCCTGGACACAGAGAGGTGTCCTGGCACAAGGAAGCAGTCTCCAAGAGTGTTTGAGCTATCTCAGTTTGGGTGCAGGAAGGACCCGGACATAGGAGTAGTCTCAGTGCGAATCCGTGTGAAGAGCGGCTGAATAGGAGTGGATCTCTCTCAAGTCTGGTCATGGAAGGTGCCTTCAGACACAAGGAGGAGTATCTGTGAAGCTCCATACTGGTAACATATGTGATATGTGTTGTTTGGGCACAGACTGGTAGAGTCTGGGTCCCGGATAGAGAGGGCCATCTATCTAAGTGTAATTAGAGGCTAGACAAGCCTAGGTTTTCTGTTTATGCTTTGTTTAATCTGTTTGCTGTGGACTTTAATAAAGCTGGTTGCGGCCAGTTTTGCACCAGAACTGCTGTCTGAATGAACTGTTTTCATGCCATTCTGTCTACCCAGACAGCGATCCTAGAGCTAAACCCCCTGGAAAGGCTACAGTATATTATAATAACTCCACAATAAGATATGTTAAAAAAATGTCCCTGTGCTGAGATAGTTATAAATGTGCCCTGCTGTGTACTGTGTAATGGCTGTGTCTGACCGTGCAGGAACATGGTCTGATTATACCACAGCTCCTGGGCAGGGGAGGAAGGAAAAGAGTATACAGACAGGACAGTATGGGATCACAGCTGATGCTGTCTGTGAGGGAAAACTTGTTTCTAACCGACAGGGAAATGTTTTACCTCACAGAGAAGAATCAGTGTGATCCCATGCTGTCCTGTCTGTATACTCGCTTTTGCTTACCCCCATGCTCAGGAGATAGATATGATCAGACCATGTTCCTGCACGTCAGACACAGCCATTACACAGTACATACAAAGCAGGGCACATTTATAAGATTATCTCAGCACAGGAACATTTTTTAACACATCCAATTGTGGAACATATTAAAATTCCAAGATCTATTGATAAAAATGTACTTTATTGTTAGGAAAACCCCTTTAATTCTCTTTGACCACATAACTTTGCTAGAAGAGTGAAGAAAGGGGATGCAGCTGCAGTTTTTCTCTATGTGTGTGAGAGGAGAAACAGGAGCGCAACATGAATATGAAAATATGAATGAACTCTTTTAAGAGTAATCATGATTTCAAAAGTTTTTTGAAACATAGAGATTGCAAAGTGCTGTTGATCGTGAGGTCTGGTCCTGAGATTCCCAGGTAAACCCCATTGATTTCTTACAACCATTCTCTGAAGAGCTTAGTTTGAGAGCAGAGCAGTGTACGGCGCAATAGAAACTCTGTGGGTCCATTTACAGCTCTGTGAGAGTGGGGTACGGACTTAAAAGACTTACTGTTGAGCTTCTACACCGTCAGTCAGCGCTCATGCAGGAGTTGCACACTTCAGAAACATGTTTAGATTGATTGTTGGGCTTTAAGGGCCCGGACCCTCATTGATTAGTAGAACTTTGCAGCCTTTATAATGTACAAAAAAATGTCTTGAAATGATAGATACCCTTTGTGGAGAAACAGGGTCAGTGGGTGCTCTTGTCCGCTGGCCTGGCTGCCTTTAGAAAGACTGCATGGACAAGGGCTCATACCACTGAACGCCCGCTCTATCTCCCCGTGGTCAACATACCACACAAACAACGAAGGGTTAGGTAAAACAGTGTGGCAATACTTTATTGAACCACAACACCCTATTTCAAACAGAACATTCCAGCAATTACCCCCAAGATGGTGCACATTACAAGGTCTCACCCTTCCGCTGTCTCGCCAAGATGATGGTAGATGATATGTCGGAGCTCCCAATGTCGATATTCCACCTGTGGTACACACACAGAGAGGAGGTACGACAAGCGTGGGGAGATAACCGAGAGCAGTCCTGTGTTCTTTCAGCGGGTCCGATGTACCCTCAGCTGAAATCCTCAAGAGTGACCCCAGCCAGAAGGAAAGAAGTCTCTCTTATACCTGAGGCAGGTGATCTATTTTAGATTACCCAGTGTGCTTCAGTTCATTCTCACAGCCTTTCCCTATCTACCTTTGAAGTCAACAAACTGGTTATAGAATACAATACACAATTAGCATATCAGCTCACAATAAACACAGATAAAGACACACTATGTACAAGTCACTGTTACAGACTTACATGGTATGTTAAATGGTATGCAAGTCTGTCTTCACCCACCAGACATAAACACTTAAATCCACAAGCCAATATACAGATAAAATGTCAATTCTTGTGGGTTTACAAAAAATGGTTGTCTGGGAAATTAAGATACAATCTGGTTTCTTCACACCTTTTAAGCAAGCCTGATGAAAGAAAGGTCGTAAGGATTGAAAAAGGCCCAAAATATGGAGGTTAAATACATTTCTGGCTGCTCTGTAGAATAGACAAAGAAGAGATTAACAATTCTTACATAGTGATAGATATTTAGTATTCCAAATAAAACATAAGACATTTTCTTTCCGGTATTCCTAAGAAAATTCAAAAACAATATGTTACATTTTGGATAGCGTTCACATACTGTAAAGGATTCGACAATCTTATGTAGGAACCTGTCAGTGAGTCTGATACTTTGATGGCTACTCATGTACGTTGTTGTCTATCATATGTCGGATTGTCTGTCACATATTCCTCTATCACAACATGTTGTTTTCTTTTTCTTCCTTTAGAGAACAACCCATCTTCAGCACCAAAGCCCATGTCTTCCAGATTGATCCAAACACAAAGAAGAACTGGGTTCCCACCAGCAAACATGCAGTTACTGTGTCCTATTTCTACGATAGCACAAGGAATGTCTATAGGATAATTAGTCTGGATGGGTCGAAGGTAAAAAAACAAAAAAGAAAATTCTGACTTTTGGTGAACAGACGCTCTAAGTAAAGCTACACTTAACAGATAATATTATCTTTCTATCTTCTGCTTTTACCATGACCTCCTGACCACCATGGGTGACATCTATTTTCAATGCTTGGTCACCAATATGTTTCAAAGACATTTTGCAGCTTAAATTTGCTATCCCCTCTCCATCAGTTGAAGCCGTAGATTTTTCCTGCAGATTTTACCGTTTGCAGAAATCCTGTGGATTCCCCATTTTTAAGAGGATCGTGCAGCTGTGGATTTTCTGCTGCAAAATGTCCCAAGTGGATGTTTCCTTAGGGCTCATTCACACAAATACATGGTGGCCTTATTTTCATAGCACTATTATTTGACTTGTTCAGGGGTCTCATGATCTAATAGCTTAATATATATATCTATTTTGCTTTAAGTTTGTTCTTGAGAAATTTATGGCCGTAAAAATGGATGAGAATATATGGCAATATATTTAAGGCTTGTTCAGATGAGTGTATAATTGGACCATGTGCACCACAGACCGCACATGGACCTATTGTGGCCGGTGTGCCAGGGTACATGGATGATTTTACACATGGACTAATGGTTTGCATGGTAAAAAAAAATGGCAGCGTGCACTACTTTGGCCCAGAATAATGCATTCAATGAAAGGTGAGCACACGGAACTGCACGCGGAGCCTGTCACTTCCACAGTTTGTGGTTGTGACTGTCCCGATTATCAATAACTGCCTCTACCTGACCTTGAAAACCTTTACTTTCAGATGGAAGAGACTGTTCATCTAATAATCACTTTTTCCAAGTTCTTGGCATCAGTAGTTACCGGTGATGCGCGTGTCATCAAGAAGTATTGTAAGGCTGGGATAACACAGGAGTGCATCCAAAAAAGGAATAAGAGAAAGATACACATCTTTCCTATAAGAGAAAGATGGAAATTTCTGTTTTGTATGCATTGCGGTACTTGGCTTGAAACACTGGCTCAAACATTGCCATAAGCACTGCATATGTGATGACAGCCTCAGGCGACATTCAGATAAGCCTTGTTTCACTCCATGTGCTGTGTAGAAACAGACATAACACAGACCAATGATAATTGCTGTGCTAGTTCATCTGATTAGCCTTGCACACATATCAATGAGAGGCAAAAATTGCGGCCTGCACTAATCTTACTGTATTTTTTTTCTGCTGACACTCTGCCACCTGAATGGATTGGTTTCTTTAAATGCACCAATTAATGGCACATTAAAAGTTGATGTCTGGTCATTGCAGAGTTTAGCAGGATTGGAGGCAAAGATGGAGACAAAAAGAAGGGTTAGATGACTACGGGAATATTGTAGGTGAGCATTTGGGCAAGGACTGCACAACATTGTAGGGGTGAGATCCGAGCAGTGGAGAGAGCCGACCAGGTTTGCCAAGTTGTCTCTTTATTTTTTCTGGACAGCTTCTCAAAAATCATTGACAAAGAATATTTTTTATGGACAAATCATTATGATTATCAGTGATCCATGTCTACAGCCCATAAATCTGATATGAAGACATTAGCTGCAGTCACTGTGAACTGTAAAATGATGATAATTACTGTCGTAATGCTCTGTATAAGTTTCTTCAGCTTAAAAAAATGACAGATGCCTTAAAAAATGTTACCGACAGGTCAAAAAAGTGCTCTATTTTTCTGGACTGTCCTGGGATTTCTAGACGGTTGAAACGATGGATGTGCTTTCAACTTTCCATTCATATATGGTTGGTCGTCAGCTGGTACAGAAGATCGGGGGACTCCTGTCTTGGACGTTGATGTGGGTCCAAATAGGCATTTAAGGCATATCTGATGGATATGTAGTAAAAGTACCGTATGTAATGAGACAATCCCTTAAAGACCGGGGTCACACTTGCGAGTGTGATGCGAGAAACTCGCTCGAGTCTCTCGCATCAACAACCGGCACTGCCGCCGGCACTCGGACCGGAGTGTGCGGCTGCATGTATTTCTAGGCAGCTGAACACTCCTGTCCGAGTGCCGGCTGCAGTGCCGGGTATTGATGCGAGAGACTCGCGCAAGTTTCTCGCATCACACTCGCAAGTGTGACCCTGGTCTAATGGCAATAAAAGCACAATCTCAATGGAGGTAAAAAAGAGATCCTACAAGAATCCATGAATCCCAACATACTGTAGATTGACTTTTTACGCTTATAGAGAAGCATTGATGTTGCTGGCGAGTCCTGGTAATCAGAGATGAACAAAAAGATGCGAGAGGCCCATATCTAGCAGCCACATTGGTAGTCCTTGTCGCCAACCAGAGCCCAGAGAACAACCTGCTAGAATCCTTTGCGCCTCTTCTGATTTGTAGGCCCATCACAACGTCATTGTCACAGCACAACGAACGCATGACATCAAGCAAGGCCTGCTAATCATCAGAGGTGCCAGGGATGCCGGCAGGTAAGAGGTTCTCAGCGCTTTGTATGGTCAGCCTCAAACTACCGACATCGCAGGATCATGGTCCTTTGAATCGTTTTGCTCATCTTTACTGGTAATTATTTTCAACAACACTTGGGTGATCAAAAATATATTGGTGGAGTAGCCCAAATGTATGGAAATTGACCTTCAGGGTCTAACCCTATCGCTTTCATTCTGATCTACTTACTGTGAGATCCAGTACTGTTCCCGAAAAGTTTGAGCACTGATTTCTGGCCATGACGCTTGGATTTCCTACCAGCACTACATTTATCTTCATTAAGAAAACTGCTGTTTCATAGTTGTGGTACATACATCTGCCGAGCTGGCCCATTCATATACATGTCATACCACTGAGCATTTCCACAGCAGTCTGCTACTTTAGTAAAATTCAGCATTGATGGAGAGGTGATTCGTCTAGCAGACACATTTTAAATAAATACATTCATTTTGGACGGCCGGCAGTTTAATTAACTTTTCTTTTAGGTCTAAGCTATATTTGTAAGTGTAGGACTTCGTCAGCAAATCCTCATCTTCGGTTTCCTAGTGCAGATGTTTGAGGTTTTGTGATGATTCTGCTTCTTTCTGTGAATGAAACTTGCTGATCCATTTATTACTGCATGCTTGTGTAAGGCTTGTGTAAGGCCAAATGTTTAATACATGTAAAGAAAAATTACCAAAAAGTTGGCGCATTTGGCTTCAGCAGCTCCTCCACTTAACAGATTAGAAAGGTAGGATTCACAAGTAAATAAATATATACAAGTCTGAGAACTGCAGAATATTGTGCTTCAGCTAAGAGCAAGTCTTTGAATTAGTTTTTTGGCTGCACGAAGTCTGGCATGTGTCTTCCCAATCTATTGGAGCACTAACACCTATCATGAGAGAAGAACGAAATGTTGAAACCTCACCACCCGCACAGTTTTGCCATTGTGGCTGTACAAATAATGTTGAATCATGTAATGCAGGAGTACCCACTGTCTCTTAGAGCTGAATTTGATTCAGCTCTAAGAGACAGTCGTGAGCCACATCTGGAGCCTCCTGAGCAGTGACATCTAGCTCCTGCCCTCTCTCCCCCCAATAGTTAATCCTAAATCCCCCAATACCCATGTAAGTCAAAGCTTCCCCACACAACTCACATTAAAGCAGTATGCTTCCGTCCAGGGGTTCCCACCTTACCCGCCATTGGTATTCTCGCATTAGGCACTCCCACCACACTATCGCATCGAGCTCCAAGCAGCCCTCTATCTGGTAATTTCATTCTTTCTCCAGCTTAACATATTTATCTCTCCAGCCCCTAGGCCATTATATGTGCATCCATGTTCTATTAGGGGCTACTCACAAAAGTCACCATCTGGAGACCTTCTCTTCAAAACTGTTTGTTAGACCTGTTGCTAATGTACCTAGCTGGCACACAGCCGTGAGCCACACATCATGGACCTGTGAGCCACATGTGGCTTCCAAGACACGGGTTGGGGACCCCTGATGGAGTGGGATAATGTATGGATTTTACGCTTGGACCCTGTTGGTTTATTCAAAGTACACTCAGGAGACTATCATTATCAGCACGTCAGATACATTGGGTCTAGTAATGACTTTTGAGCCTGGTCAATTCTTCTAACTTATGGCGCCCATTAAGTTGTCTCAAAAGTTATAGAGTAACTAAAGTTTTTTTTTTATCATTTAATTGTCCTCCAGGTATTATAAAGTTATGAAATATTGTAAAATTCTTCATTACCTTATTTTGCTTACTACTTTCCCAGAAGTACAATAGAAAGCAGAGAAGCTCAGAGAGAGGAATTACCGTACTCTGTTCATAAGTGGAGTTAGTTTCATCTTAGGTGAGCAGCAGATGAAAGCTGTTACTAAAGAAGCTTGAAATGGACGTGAGACACAACACTGCAGCATGAAGTAAGAAAAATACGATCGAGAAGTACATTGCAAAAATTCACAACTTTGCAATACCCGGAGGATAGCTAAATATAAAAACTAGTCTTTAAGTTGCCTACCCATCTCAGGTATGCTCTCACCACCACAGTCGTGGTAAATCAGAAGTGTCTTCTAGAGGCCTGCGGTGTATGGCAATAGCCTCCTCTAGTCCTTGGCCTAATTAGAGTATATATGACTTTGCTCGAACCCTATGTCTTCCCTATATAACTTTCAGTACATTAATTATGCAATGGCAGTGTGCTCTATTTCTTGTCATGGGTCGAAAAAAAAGCTCATCTAACACTAATTAGTTATTTGGCAATGTGCTCATCTGGTGTCACAGATAAAAATAAACTACAATGATGTTTTAAAAGCAATTAAAACCAATTACGTTTTTTTTTACAAGGGGTGTGAACGAGGCAGGAACTGGTATAGGATTCTCATGCATGTTGCCCTTGTTTTCTGAGATAAGGGTGAAATCCTAAACTAGTAAAATATTTTCAGGAACCAAGTAGTATTAGCAAGGAGGTTGTAACTTCTGTGGCACTTTAGAAATGGTGCTAGTTTGGTTCCCCACTGATGAATACAGGGCGATGGATAAAACAGAGTACCGTAATACAATTTTGAATCTCATCTTTCATATTTTTTCTTTCTGATTTTTGTTTTTCTTTGCCAGGCAATAATAAATAGCACCATCAGTCCCAACATGACATTCACTAAAACATCCCAGAAGTTTGGCCAGTGGGCGGACAGCAGGGCTAACACAGTGTACGGCCTTGGCTTCTCCTCCGAGCATCATCTCACAAAGGTGAGTGAACTGTGATAGAGTACTGCATGATGTACACACATTTTCTTCTTTTTTTTTATTATTTGGAGCCACTTTTGGTTTAAAAATACTGATCCAAAATGCTGAAAGTGGTGGAGAACATAGACAGCAGGAGCTTAGACTAGGCCGAAGATGTGCAGAAAGTGGCTCGTTTCTGGATGATGCCTTTGGAGACTGACACGGTTGTCTGACTTTGCACAACCTTTTGATTGCTTTAATTTTAGACCGGTGTTGGTGCGTTTTAAACTACACACCTTCCTAGTAAGATATACAACATTTTCACTACATCATATCTCTTTGTCCATACTGGGGCACTTAATAAATGTGTTTTTTTTCTGATATAGTAAGGTTTTTACTGCATTGCCATGGTGCATAGGACAGTACCTTAAATGATTATGTCAGTCTGTGGCTCTGCCTTAAAGAAGCGCTCCTCCTCCTCTTTCTCCTCCCATCAAAGTTTTATCCTCTTCATATATTGCAGCCATCATATTATACAGCACTGTGTACTTACAATTGCTCATTTTGCCGCCTCATTCCTCGCACACTGTGACATGGGATGGGTGCTGTTACTTATCTGTTGGGTTTCATTAATTTTCTTTTTCATTGATTAGTTTGCAGAAAAATTTCAGGAATTTAAAGAAGCTGCTCGATTAGCAAAGGAGAAATCCCAAGAAAAGATGGAGCTGACTAGTACTCCTTCCCAGGTAAGGTTCCTGCCAACTATTTTTATCATTGTTTACCCATAAACCATACTCTCCTGCACTATTTTTTGGTTTTAGAGGGGTTTTTTCAGTGAAACACAAATATAATCTACTGATGTTTAAATAGTAAATTAAAGTATTAATGTAGACCTTATATGATAGATGTCCAGACACACCATCAACTGCTCCATCCCAATTCCTGGTGGCCTCATTTCTGGCGCTGTACTCAACACAAGACAGAGTGACCAGAGCAGTATGTGAAGGGGCTGGCCGACTGCTTTCAACAGCTAAGCCAGCCCCCATCTCTCTCTATACATCAAAGAAAGGGCATAACCAGTCAGCCATCCCCTTCACACACTACTTCTGGGGACTTACCATCACCGGAAGATAAGACTCAACCAGTGGAAGGTTGAGTTACCTGGTCTAATAGAACTATATTAGTAATTATCTGACTTACGATTTTAGAAACTATTTATCTAGATTTTTTATCTTTTCAGTTTACTACAACGCTCTTATTTACATGATAGTTATACAGACAGAACCTAAGATAAAAACTAAGCAAATACCCTGTAGTAAGTAAATGATTAAATGGTAATTGTGACACGAGTCACTATAGTAAATATTAGTCCCAGAAGTGAAGAGAAAGACTACAATAACAGATAGTAAAAACATATACTACTTACAGAATAAGTAACGGGACGTCAAACAATCCGAGGTCAGGTCCAGGAAATGGCTCAGTACAACAGGGGAAGTCAGAGACGAAATCCAATACATGAGCCGAGGTCAGGAAAGCCAGAGAGACTAAACAGTTTACAGGGAGCTGGCACAAGCAAAGTCAGGTCACAAGCAAAGGGTCTGAGTCCGGGAAGAGAATCAAGTCAAGCTGGGTCAGGCACAGAGCTCAGATGGATCAATGTTCCACAGGCAACAGCAAGTGTACGATTGACACTGGGTGGAGGAGCTAGCCTGCTTAAGTAGAAGACTAATCAAGGAAAGTGAACACAGATGATTGCAGCAAAGACCCAGCACAGGCTGACAGCCCCAATACAAAGTAACATATGAGACAGGAACAGAGTGGAGATCGTGACAGTAATAGTACATGTAAGTAACATAGGGTACCGGTTAACACTGTTTTGATTTAAAAAAAAAAAAAAAAAGGTGTAAAAGCCATCCCACCGCAACAAGGGTACCAAATCGGGATCCTCCTACTACTCTCGTAGTTCACCTCACTATGTACCAGCAGATGTAAAAATAGATAAGGGCAGAACAGCCCCGGGTCCCGTCTGTTCAGACACCTGCCTGTGAAAAACTAAATAAACATAATAACAGCCCAAAAAGGGTTAGCCATGCCACCGTTTGTACAAATATCGTTTTGCTTTTATCTTAGCTCTGTCAAATGGCCAAAGTGTGAATGCACACCTATGCAGTGCACTCATACCTACATATTGTTTTAGTTTTTCATGGGACCCATAAAAGCTGGTATTGCTACCTCCAATATTCCATGTGAACACGTTCAGATTCAGCATATATGCACTCACATAAATGATGCAGAGTAAATGACTATGCAATAAAGCTCATTCCATCCATGTCTGATCCTTTATGCTATGAATCCAATAAATGCCGCACAACATGTCTCCCTTCTATACTAAAAGGAACAAGAACGTCCTGTGTCCCCTAACTGTGTTCTATTTCAGGTTGTCAGAAAGCTTTCTCCACTTAGTGGATTTGATTGAAGGCCATTTGCATTTGACATCTGGTCATTTCCTGTTGAGTAAAAGGAATTGGTGTTGGTCCAGTTTTTACAACACAGGTGTCCAAATTGTCTGAAAGAAGCCGCAATCACAATTGGCATGGTTTAGCCATCTCCACCGAGAGATGAGAGATGGAGAGCCTGCTGACACAAAAATCTAATCCATTATGTAGATATGTGTCCCATTTATTTTGGTTCTCTTGTTTGAGAGGGACAGGCTATTCATGCTCGAAACCAACGCTACATTGCTGAAACCAAGTCATGCTGCTGGATTATCAGTGTCCGACTGGGTTATTCTACAAGAGGAATAGTTCTTCAGAGGGTGACATTGGGAATAACGCCATTCAAGGTTACCTTCACATTCATAGTTTATTACTAGCGGGAAAAGGAACTATGAATTATATCATGAATTATGTTATCAGACAATAGAAAAAGAGGAAAAAAACATATTTATAGGTCTAGATAGACTCAAAAAATTGTAACACAAATATGACACCATCACAAGTGTTTTATCAGTCTTAAAATTGGTTATCTCTGTTCAGTCTTTTGCTTCTGGTCTTGTGAAATTCCAGTTTTTTTTGCTGTGAGCTAGTACACTGTTTATAAAAATAGAGGGAACACTATAATCCCACATCCTAGATATCACTGAATGAAATATTCCAGTTGCAAATCTTTATTCATTACATAGTGGAATGCGTTGAGAACAATAAACCATAAAAATGATAAATGCAAATCAAAATGAATATCCCATGGAGGTCTGGATTTGGAATGATACTCAAAATCAAAGTGTAAATCAAATTACAGGATGATCCAACTTCAGTGGAAATGCCTCAAGACATGGAGATGATGCTCAGTAATGTGTGTGTGGCCTCCATGTGCCTCTATGACCTCCCTACAATGCCTGGGCATACTCCTAATTAGGCGGCGGATGTTCTTCTGAGAGATCTCCACCCAAACCGGGATTAAAGTGTCAGTCAACTTCTGAACAGTCTGTGGTTCAACATGTTGTTGAAACGAGACATGATGTCCCAGATGTGCTCAGTTGGGTTCAGGTCTGGGGAACGGGCAGGCCAGTCCATAGCATCAATGCCATCATCATGCAGGAGTTGCTGACACACTCCAGCCACATGAGGTCTGGCATTGTCAAGCATCAGAAGGAATGCAGAGCCCAATGCACCTGCATATGGTTTCACAATGGGTCTGAGGATCTCATCCCGGTACCTAATGGCAGTCAGTGTACCTCTGGCTAGCACGTGGAGGGCTATGCGGCCCTCCAAAGAAACGCCTCCCCACACTATTACTGACCCATTGCAAAACCGATCATGTTGGAGGATGTTCCAGGCAGCAGAATGTTCTCCATTGCGTCTCCAGACTGTCACATGTTCTCAGTGTGAACGTACTCTTATCTGTCTAGAGTACAGGGTGCCAATGTGAAATCTGCCAGTCTTGGTGTTCTGCAAATGCCAATCGCGCTGCACGATATTGGGCTGTAAGCACAACATCTACTGTTGAACGTTGCGCACTCATACCACCCTCACGGAGTCTATTTCTGACAGTTTGAGTAGACACATGGATGTTAGTGGCCTGCTGGAGATCATTTCGCAGGGCTCTGACACTACTCCTCCTGTTTCTCGCACAAAGGAGGAGGTAGTGGTCCTGCTGCTGGGTTGTCGCCCTCCTATGGCCCCCTCCACGTCTCCTGGTGTAGTGGCGTTCTCCTGGTATCTGCTCCGTGCTCTGGACACTGTGCTGACATACACAGCTACCCTTCTTGCCACAGCTCGCATTGATGTGCCATCCTGGATGAGCTTCACTACCTGAGCAACAACTGTGGGTTGTAGACACCGCCTTATGCTACTGTACTGTAACTGTAGGGGTGAGATCATTGACAAAACGCAAAAGTGACTAAAACAACAGCCAAAAAGGATGAGAACCGAGAAGTGGTCACCCCCTGCAGAACCACTCCTTTTTAGGGGTCGTCTTGCTAATTGCCTATCATTTCTACCTGTTGTCTGTTTCATTTTCACAACAGCAGGAGAAATTGATTCACAATCGGTCTTGCTTCATAACTGGACAGGTTGATTTCACAGAAGTGTGATTGACTTGGAGTTACATTGTGTTGTTTAAGTGTTCCCTTAATTTTTTTTGAGCGGTGTATTAGGAAACTTGATACCTAAGGTCATAAGGCCATACAGTTTAGACTAAATTGAGCTGTCAATCTAATGTTTATGAGGGTCTTCCAATTTCCCCCCAGCAGATGATGTCGGGAAGAGAAGGATTCAACTTACCAGATTTCTGATGGTCAATCGTTTTGTTCTCCAATATCTTAGCTGTTGTCGCAGCAGTTTGGCAGCGGCTCTCTCATAGAGGAATACAGAAGTGCTCCGTCAAGGCGAGCATTCTGGTGCATGGGGGAATCTGGACATATAGCGAACAGCCCAATAAAATCCCATGATGTTTTAGCACAGCATCACATCACTGACCAGAGCTAGAACCATATCTGTGCTGACACTTTAAAGGGAACCTGTCATGTCATTTGTAGCATCTGAACTACCCACAGTGCGTTGTTAATGATGCAATGTGCATCACTAACACAAATTTTCATTAAAATTGCCACTGTAATCATTATCAAAAATCAGTTTGTATACTTACATCTTACCCGCTCGTTTAGTCAAAGGGTATACTTCATTGCGTTCAATCAGGGTTGAAATTCCGCACTTGCGCAGTGTGTATTGGGTCACTGCGCTTGTGCAGTGTGAATTGAGAAGCTGCGCTTGCGCATTATTGATTGGTGAGCCACGCATGCACTGTGACGGGCGGCTCCTCGCGCGTTCACACTGAAGCTGTGAGTAGTTCCCAGTTTCACTGGCTTCAGTGCATGCAGTCAGTGAAGCTGGTAACTACTCACAGCTTGAATGCACACGTGCAGGGAGCAGCCTGTCACGGCACATGCGCAGGTCGCTGATCGACGATGTGCAAGCGTGGCTCCCCAATACACACTGCAAGCTCGGGATTTCAAGTGACGTTGGCGCAAACCGGGGAACATAATTCAAATTGTGTGGATGGCGACAGCCCTGATTGAACGCGATGAAGCCCACCACTATGACTAAATGAGCAGGTAAGATATACCTTTGTAGCTATGTTTTTTTTAGATCGAAGACCATTGTCTCCACATGTTTCTTAATGTAAATATTGAAAGGGCTATTATTACAGATCATGATATGAAAAAAACATATATATTGCCAAAATGCTTAAAAAATACATGTAACACCAAAACCTGATTAAAACAATAGGTAATTTTCTGAGGACTCAGTTCTTTGAAAAATGTAGTATAAGGGTATGCGACCACGATCCAGAATAGCAGCGTTTAGTAAGCAGCTCACCTGCGCTTTGTCCAAAACGCTGCATTCTAGGTTAAAAGCACAGTAGATGGGATTTATAGAACGTGTTGAATCCCTGTTTCATCCTCTAAAATTCAATCTGCTAATAGCCTTCCTGCTTGGAAGCAATAAAAAAATATTGTTATATTCTCAATATCCCTATTTCTCCATTTTTCTCTTGTTGGTTATAAAGAGAAATTTTATTAAAATATATATGCAATTAAATTGCTTTGATTAGCCCTTTCGATCTCAGTAATCTACAATGTAAAATTAAGGTGATGGTTCATCCACAGCAAAGCTGTGTGCACGGCTCCAGATTTCTGTATTACAGACCACAGGCACCATATCCAGCCATGACAGTACTGCTTCCAGGGGACTACTGTGTAATATGGCATTCAGTAGAACACACCATAATATTCCTTCTTATGGATTCTGTCCAGTTCGGACCAGTAGCATACTACGGTCATCACATTACAGCTCCGTACAAAATGACTCTATATGGAAGCGTTTCGCCTAACATTTCCAAGCAGCTCCTCCCTGTGATCAGCTTCTAGAAGAGAATATCTAGAAATATCTGCCCGTCAGGTCCGTTCTTACATTTCCTATCCTGATACTAATGGTTTGGATGTTTTCTTACAGGAATCTGCCGGAGGGGATATCCAGTCTCCTTTAACGCCAGAAAGCATTAATGGAACGGATGACGAAAGAACAACCCCTGAAGTGACGCAAAATTCTGAACCAAGGGCTGAACCTACGCAGAATGCGTTGCCATTTACACATAGGTACCAATTCGGTTCACAAATCTTAATTAACTGATTGTGTATCTGTGACTCTGGATATTCTCATTACCTTCTGACTAGTTGGCCGATTATATGCAATGACTGATCTACGGTATCTCACTGATCCGACACGGTGGCAGAGAGTTACCGACTAGCTATGTGCAAGTGTGTTGTCACTCTGATCAGTCGGTTGTCGGCAGAGCTGTGCGTATGGGGACATCTAATTTGGAAATGGTTTCTACCGATCTGTTCTGTTGTTGTTTAACCCTATATGAGTAATTTGCTGTTGAGCAATAATGCCGCAGTGCATACTGTAATATATAGTTTATTTTACTGGATTGTTTTGTGCCAATGTTTGATACAGTCACTATTGGCGAAACGGACACCTCATCCTTTTTTTGTTCCTAAAAATACCATAAACCTAATTATGGAGTACACACAATGTACATTAAATGGATTCCATTAAGCTGTTTCAATGCACATACTTGCACTGAAAGGGAGTCTGTCACCAGATTTTTACTAACCCATCTGAGAGCAACATAATTTAGGAGCAGAGACCCTGATTCCAGTGATATGCCACTTACTTGGTTGCTTGCTGTCATTTAGATATAATCACTGCTTCATCTGCTGCAGATCTAGCAGTGCTCAGAACACTGAGCTCTGTATAACCCCTCCTCCACCACTGATTGGCAGCTTTTTGCCAATGTATAGTACACAAAAGCTGTCAATCAGTGGTGTGGGCGGGGTTATACAGAGCTCAGCAGTCTAAGCTCTGCTAGATCTGCAGCAGATAAAACATTGATTTTATCAAAATGACAGCAAGCAGCCCAGTAGGTGACATATTGCTGGAATCAGGGTCTCTGCCTGTACATTATGCTGCTCTCAGATTAGGTGGAAAAAACTGTTGACAGATTCCCTTTAAAGGAGTTTTTCCTGATTTTTAAGTAACTTGCCAAGAGTAGAGAATGTTAGAAAATAAAACTTTCTCATAGTTGATTCCCGTGTCACTGCCACGATCTTCAGTTGTCCTGCAGTGATCATGTACAGTACATTCACATGACCACTGCTGCCAATCACTCACCCAGCAGTGACTCTCGTATATATGGTGCTTAACAATTGAGATCAATGATTGACTGCAGTGTTCACGTGAATGACTGACCTGTTCTCCTCATTTAAGGACCAGCAGGGAACATTGTGTCAGTAGAGCTGGGACAACAGGAGAATCAATGGGAATGTGATGGTTATTTCTTTATTTTGTGAGATTTGTTTTCTGAAGACTGAGAAATCCTTTTAAGCTTACAAATCCTGTAGAAATGTGAGTGCTGTTCCCTGCTCTTCAGTATTGTGTCTGTCTAATGAGCTGCATCAGACATGTTCGTGTGCCTTGAGTTTTTAGTATTAATATTGGCGTTTTAATATTATGTACATTTGTATGGATCTTCAAAGACTTGTTGTGTGACTTTCAGGAACACGTTCTCATCTTTTTGTCATTTTTTTGAAAGTTTCTTTTGCATTTTACCAAAGTGTTTGTAAAATACAAAATAAGGTAAGGAATCAAAATCAGCTTTTTACCAGTCCAGTGGAACTTTATGTTTTTCCACGTTTACTTGCCAGAGTGACACTACTTCAGCAGCATGGTGGCTCAGTGGTTAGCACAGTTTCCTTTCAGGGCTGGGGTCCCATGTTCAAATCACTCAACGGACAACATCTGCAAGGAGTTTGTATGTTCTCCCCGTGTTTGCGTGGGTTTTCTCCAAGTTGTCCAGCTTCCTCCCACGCACCAAAGACATCCTGATAGGGAATTTAGATTATCAACCCCAATGGAGACAGCGACGATGTCTGTAAATTACTGCAGAATTAAGCATAATAAATACTAGGCAGACAACATAAACCATTGCAGTGTTAGTTCCTCTGCAGCATGCATAGTTTGTGGTATTCAACTTGTTGCAACCAACACACATTTCATTTGCAGCAATTAGGAGAACAGTAGGCATGTCTGAAATGGGGGTATTCTGGTAAGTAAAGCTTTGGGGAGATGGTCAGCACCATTGGATCCGCAAATAACTGTTGTTTGAATTTTGCTCAGAGATTTCTTTTTTGCAAAAGTTGCATCTGTGGTATTAGAAAGGGGTTTAAGAAGCGACGTCACATTTTCCTTGCTATACTGAGATTAGTAAAAAAAAATCTAGAGGCATACCGTGAAAAGAGTTGGGCACATTAGTGCGATAAGGGATTAAGTGGCCTGGAATATTAGGACTGCAGTAAGAAGACGTGGTCTGGAATATTAGAACTGCAGTAAGAAGACGTGGTCTGGAGTATTAGGACTGCAGTAAGAAGATGTGGTCTGACGTATTAGGACTGCAGTAAGAAGACGTGGTCTGGCGTATTTGGACTGCAGTAAGAAGACGTGGTCTGGCGTATTAGGACTGCAGTAAGAAGACGTGGTCTGGCACATTAGGACTGCAGTAAGAAGATGTGGTCTGGCGTATTAGGACTGCAGTAAGAAGACGTGGTCTGGCACATTAGGACTGCAGTAAGAAGACTTGGTCTGGAATATTAGGACTGCAGTAAGAAGACGTGGTCTGGAATATTAGGACTGTAGTTAGAAGACGTGCTCTGGAATATTAGGACTGCAGTAAGAAGACGTGGTCTGGAATATTAGGACTTCAGTAAGAAGACGTGGTCTGGCACATTAGGACTGCAGTAAGAAGACGTGGTCTGGAATATTAAGACTGCAGTAAGAAGACGTAGTCTGGCACATTAGGACTCCAGAAAGAAGACGTGGTCTGGAATATTAGGACTGCAGTAAGAAGACGTGGTCTGGCACATTAGGACAGCAGTTAGAAGACGTGGTCTGGAATATTAGGACTGTAGTTAGAAGACGTGGTCTGGAGTATTAGGACTGTAGTTAGAAGACGTGGTCTGGAATATTAGGACTGCAGTAAGAAGATGTGGTCTGGAATATTAGAACTGCAGTAAGAAGACGTGGTCTGGAGTATTAGGACTGCAGTAAGAAGATGTGGTCTGGAATATTAGAACTGCAGTAAGAAGACGTGGTCTGGAGTATTAGGACTGCAGTAAGAAGATGTGGTCTGGCGTATTAGGACTGCAGTAAGAAGATGTGGTCTGGCACATTAGGACTGCAGTAAGAAGACGTGGTCTGGAATATTAGAACTGCAGTAAGAAGACGTGGTCTGGAGTATTAGGACTGCAGTAAGAAGATGTGGTCTGGCGTATTAGGACTGCAGTAAGAAGATGTGGTCTGGCACATTAAGACTGCAGTAAGAAGACGTGGTCTGGAATATTAGGACTGCAGTAAGAAGACGTGGTCTGGAGTATTAGGACTGCAGTAAGAGGATGTGGTCTGGCGTATTAGGACTGCAGTAAGAAGACGTGGTCTGGCGTATTTGGACTGCAGTAAGAAGACTTGGTCTGGAATATTAGGACTGCAGTAAGAAGACGTGGTCTGGCACATTAGGACTGCAGTAAGAAGACGTGGTCTGGAATATTAGGACTGCAGTAAGAAGACGTGGTCTGGAATTAGGACTGCAGTAAGAAGACGTGGTCTGGATATTAGGACTGCAGTAAGAAGACGTGGTCTGGAGTATTAGGACTGCAGTAAGAAGAGTGGTCTGGAATATTAGGACTGCAGTAAGAAGACGTGGTCTGGAATATTAGGACTGCAGTAAGAAGAGTGGTCTGGCGTATTAGGACTGCAGTAAGAAGACGTGGTCTGGAAGTATTAGGACTGCAGTAAGAAGAATGGTCTGGAATATTAGGACTGTCAGTAAGAAGATGGTCTGGAATATTAGGACTGCAGTAAGAAGAGTGGTCTGGAGTATTAGGACTGCAGTAAGAAGATGTGGTCTGGAATATTAGGACTTCAGTAAGAAGACGTGGTCTGGAATTAGGACTGCAGTAAGAAGATGTGGTCTGGCACATTAGGACTGCAGTAAGAAGACGTGGTCTGGAATATTAGGACTCAGTAAGAAGATGTGGTCTGGAATATTAGGACTGCAGTAAGAAGACGTGGTCTGGATATTAGGACTGCAGTAAGAAGAGTGGTCTGGATATTAGGACTGCAGTAAGAAGACGTGGTCTGGAATATTAGGACTGCAGTAAGAAGATGTGGTCTGGAATATTAGGACTGCAGTAAGAAGACGTGGTCTGGAGTATTAGGACTGCAGTAAGAAGATGTGGTCTGGAATATTAGGACTGCAGTAAGAAGACGTGGTCTGGAATATTAGGACTGCAGTAAGAAGATGTGTGTCTGGATATTAGGACTGAAGTAAGAAGACTGTGGTCTGGAATATTAGGACTTCAGTAAGAAGAGTGGTCTGGAATATTAGGACTGTAGTAAGAAGATGTGGTCTGGCAATTAGGACTGCAGTAAGAAGAGTGGTCTGGAATATTAGGACTTCAGTAAGAAGCGTGGTCTGGCACATTAGGACTGTAGTAAGAAGATGTGGTCTGGCACATTAGGACTGCAGTAAGAAGACGTGGTCTGGAGTATTAGGACTCAGTAAGAAGAGTGGTCTGGATATTAGGACTGCATTAAGAAGATGTGGTCTGGCATTAGGACTGCAGTAAGAAGACGTGGTCTGGAATATTAGGACTGCAGTAAGAAGATGTGGTCTGGAGTATTAGGACTGCAGTAAGAAGACGTGGTCTGGAATATTAGGACTTCAGTAAGAAGACGTGGTCTGGAATATTAGGACTGCAGTAAGAAGATGTGGTTCTGGCACATTAGGACTGCAGTAGAAGACGTGGTCTGGAATATTAGGACTCAGTAGAAGAGTGGTCTGGATATTAGGACTGTAGTAGAAGATGTGTCTGGATATTAGGACTGCAGTTAAGAAGACGTGGTCTGGAATATTAGGACTGCAGTAAGAAGACGTGGTCTGGAATATTAGGACTGCAGTAAGAAGATGTGGTCTGGAATATTAGGACTGCATTTAAGAAGACGTGGTCTGGAATATTAGGACTCAGTAAGAAACATGGTCTGGAATATTAGGACTGTAGTAGAAGAGTGGTCTGGAATATTAGGACTGCAGTAAGAAGACATGGTCTGGAATATTAGGACTGCAGTAAGAGATTGGTTGGAATATTAGGACTGTAGTAAGAAGACATGGTCTGGAATATTAGGACAGCAGTAGAAGATGTGGTCTGGAATATTAGGACTGTAGTAGAAGACGTGTCTGGAATATTAGGACAGCAGTAGAAGATGTGGTCTGGAATATTAGGACTGTAGTAGAAGACGTGGTCTGGAATATTAGGACTGCAGTAGAAGATGTGGTCTGGAATATTAGGACTGCAGTAAGAAGACGTGGTCTGGATATTAGGACTGCAGTAGAAGATGTGGTCTGGAATATTAGAACTGCAGTAAGAAGACGTGGTCTGGCGTATTAGGACTGCAGTAAGAAGACGTGGTCTGGAATATTAGACTGCAGTAAGAAGACGTGGTCTGGAGTATTAGGACTGCAGTAAGAAGACGTGGTCTGGAATATTAGGACTGTAGTTAGAAGACGTGGTCTGGAATATTAGGACTGTAGTTAGAAGACGTGGCTCTGGAATATTAGGACTGTAGTTAGAAGACGTGGTCTGGAATATTAGGACTGTAGTTAGAAGACGTGGTCTGGAATATTAGGACTGTAGTTAGAAGACGTGGTCTGGAATATTAGGACTGTAGTTAGAAGACGTGGTCTGGAATATTAGGACTGTAGTTAGAAGACGTGGTCTGGAATATTAGGACTTCAGTAAGAAGACGTGGTCTGGAATATTAGGACTGTAGTTAGAAGACGTGGTCTGGAATATTAGGACTTCAGTAAGAAGACATGGTCTGGAATATTAGGACTGTAGTTAGAAGACGTGGTCTGGAATATTAGGACTGTAGTAGAAGACATGGTCTGGAATATTAGGACTGTAGTTAGAAGACGTGGTCTGGAATATTAGGACTGTAGTTAGAAGACGTGTCTGGAATATTAGGACTGTAGTTAGAAGACTGGTCTGGAATATTAGGACTGTAGTTAGAAGACGTGCTCTGGAATATTAGGACTGTAGTTAGAAGACGTGGTCTGGAATATTAGGACTGTAGTTAGAAGACGTGTCTGGAATATTAGGACTGTAGTTAGAAGACGTGTCTGGATATTAGGACTGTAGTTAGAAGACGTGTCTGGAATATTAGGACTGTAGTTAGAAGACGTGGTCTGGAATATTAGGACTGTAGTTAGAAGACGTGGTCTGGAATATTAGGACTGTAGTTAGAAGACGTGGTCTGGAATATTAGGACTGCTAGTAAGAAGACTGGTCTGGAGTATTAGGATTGTAGTTAGAAGACGTGGTCTGGAATATTAGGACTGTAGTTAGAAGAGTGCTCTGGAATATTAGGACTGTAGTTAGAAGACGTGCTCTGGAATATTAGGACTGTAGTTAGAAGACGTGGTCTGGAATATTAGGACTGTAGTTAGAAGACGTGTCTGGAATATTAGG
Organism: Oophaga sylvatica; assembly: GCA_033576555.1. Classification (NCBI taxonomy): domain Eukaryota; kingdom Metazoa; phylum Chordata; class Amphibia; order Anura; family Dendrobatidae; genus Oophaga; species Oophaga sylvatica. The sequence goes on along the minus strand of JARQOD010000001.1, from coordinate 925,676,601 downwards.
ACTGTAGTTAGAAGACGTGCTCTGGAATATTAGGACTGTAGTTAGAAGACGTGCTCTGGAATATTAGGACTGTAGTTAGAAGACGTGGTCTGGAATATTAGGACTGTAGTTAGAAGACGTGGTCTGGAATATTAGGACTGTAGTTAGAAGACGTGGTCTGGAATATTAGGACTGTAGTTAGAAGACGTGGTCTGGAATATTAGGACTGTAGTTAGAAGACGTGGTCTGGAATATTAGGACTGTAGTTAGAAGACGTGGTCTGGAATATTAGGACTGTAGTTAGAGAGGCGAGGTCAATGCTTGGTCTAAAAATTATAATTTTTTTTTTTTAATTAAAAAAATGACATGGTCTGGAATATTATGACCGCATGGGAATGAATTGGGAAATTTGTCTTCTTGAACAAAGGGCTGTGGCTGGAGTATTCTTGTACATAGGAAAGATGGAGAAGGACTGTCCTGGACAGATGTCCTACAGATGACATAGAAATGTGAAGGAACAGCTGTCACCAGAAGATCCTGGACAGAAGTAGTCTGTCACATAAGGGAGCTTATAAACAAATGGGTGGCATGGTTAGGAAGTGAGGAAGGATTAGTTTGCTACCCACATATCAATTACTAGGATGAGAAAATTAGGGAGGAAATCTAAATATTGGAAAAAACAAACAGCAGCAGCAAATATCTGATAAATAATACAAATGTTCAATGCAAAATATCAACTAAAATTTACTAGAAGGTGAGAACTAGACAATAAGGTGTAAGAAATATAAATGTTAATGTAATAAGTTAGTGTTTCCACTTCAATGCCCTGTACTTTACGCTGACTAACAAAAAGTAACCATAATCCTTACTTCCTTTACTAATGTAAAGTGGAAACGGATTAAAGGTTGTCTGTCACCAGGTTTTTGCTACACCATCGGGGCACAGACCCAGATTGCAGCGATGTGTCCCTTACTCTACTTGTTGCTTCAGTTTAGATTAAAAACTGTTTTATTTTCTGCAGATCTAGCAGTTCTCTGAATACTGAGCTCTGTATAACCTCACCCACACCACTGATTGGCAGCTTTCTGGGTACACTGTGCATAGGCAGAAAGCTGCCAATCAGTAATGGGGGTGTGGTTTGACTACCTAGCAGCAAGCCAAGCAATCTTCTAGTGATAATCTCCTGTTGATAAAACTAATTTTATAAAAACTACACCACGCAGCCCAGTAAGTGATACATCATTAGAATTAGGGTCTCTGTCTCTATTCTCAGGTTAGATGGCAAAAACCTGGCGACAGATTCCTTATATAATGGATTTTTCATTCCAGTATTTACAAGTTGGATGCAATTATCATTGCAAGTCTTACCCCCTTGTACTTTATGCACAGTTTTTGGACACCTGTTTACTCTACAGTATAAATAGCGAGCATGAAATATATGATTTTAATCTAATATTTGCTTCTTTGACTTTGAGTGACCTGTTTAATTATTGGGCACAATTTCTGCTTTTTGAAAGGTGACTATTATTCTGCGAGTCTCGTCTCATTCACACTCCTCAGTTTGGATGCCTCACAGATGTGTATATATATTACAACTTTATAATCAATTCTAATCACCTCAGTGGTTATGATATTAGATGTTACAAGGTTTTGTTGTTTGTTTGACGTGATCTGTTCCTTCGGCTTGGTACCTCTTCCTGTTTTAGGATATACCAACCCAAATTATGTATTTTCTTGGTAGCATGACATTGCAGGACATTTTTTTTAGTATTTTTGTAAAAATGTCATCTTTATCCTCCATATATACAGTTGTGTGAAAAAGTGTTTGCCCCTTCCTGATTTCATATTCTTTTGCATGTTTGTCATGTTTCAGATCACCAAACAAATTTGAATATTAGACAAAGATAACACAAGTAATCACAAAATGCAGTTTTTAAATGCAGGTCTTTATTATTAAGGAAAAATTAATCAAAACCTACAGGGCCCTGTGTGAAAAATTGATTGTCCCCTAAACCTAATAACTGGCTGGGCCACCCTTAGCAGCAACAACTGCAATCAAGGGTTTGTGATAACTGCAGAGAGTCTTTTACAACGCTCTGGAGGAATTTTGGCCCACTCATCTTTGCAGAATTATTGTAATTCAGCCACATTGGAGGATTTCTGAGCATGAACCACCTATTTAATGTCATGCTACAGCATCTCAATCAGATTAAGGTCAGGACTTTTATTAGGCCACTCCAAATTCTTAATTTTGTTTTTCTTAAGCCATTCAGAGGTGGACTTGCTAGTGTGTTTTGGATCATTGTCCTGCTGCATAACCCAAGTGCTCTTCAGCTTGAGGTAACGAACCATTCTCCTTCAGATTTTTTTGGTAGACAGCAGATTTTGTGGTTACATTTACCACAGCAAGTCTTCCATGTCCTGAGGCAGCAAAACTGCCCCAGACCATCACACTACAACCACCGTATTTTACTGTTGGTATGATGTTCCTTTTCTTAAATGCTGTGTTACTTCTACACCAGATGTAATGGGACATACACCTTCCAAATAATTCAACTTTTGTCTCATCAGTCCACAGAGTATTCTCCCAAAAGTCTTGGGGATCATCAAGATGTTTTCTGGCTAAACTGAGACCAGCCTTTATGGTTTTTATTGCTCAGCAGTGGTTTTCGTCTTGATACTGTGCCATGCAGACCACTTTTGCCCAGTCTCTTTCTTATGGTGGAATCATGAACACTGTTCTTAACTGAGTCAAGTGAGGCCCGCAGTTCTTTAGATGGTGTTGTGGGTCTTTTGTGACCTCTTGGATGAGTCGTCGCTGCGCTCTTGGGGTAATTTTAGTCAGCTGGCAACTCCTGGGAAGGTTCACCATGGTTCCATGTTTTCACCATTTGTAGATTATAGCTCTCACTGTGGTTTGCTGGAGTCGCAAAGCTTTAGAAATGGCTTTATAACCTTTTCCAGATTGATAGCTCTCAATTACTTTATTTCGCATTTGTTCCAGAATTTCTTTAGATTGCGTCATCATATCTAGCGTTTGAGAAACTTTTGGTCTAGTTTACTTTGTCAGGCAGGTCCTATTTAAGTGATTTCTTGATTGAGAACAGGTGTGGCAGTAATCAAGCCTGGGTTTGGCTAGGGAATTTGAATTCAGTTTCTCAAAGATGTGATAAACCACAGATAATTTATGTTTTTTTTGGGGGGGGGGCAATCACTTTTTCACACAGGGCCCTGTAGGTTTGGATTTCTTTTTCCCTTAATAATAAAAACCTTCATTTTAAAACTGCATTTTGTGTTTACTTTTGTTATCTTTCTAATATTTAAATTTGTTTGGTGATCTGAAACATTTGAAGTGAACCTGTCAACAGGATTTTGCTAAGTAACTTACAGGCATTGTCAGGTTGGCACTGTTACACTGATTAAAATGATATCTGGGTTGAAGAAATCCGTCTTGTGGTTGTTGTTTAATCTGTATTTTCCGTTTTCAGTGCTTTGGGAGCGGCCTATGGGCGGATCTTTATTTGGTGCTCTGGCCTCATCTTAATCCTTGTGGGCTTAAATGAGAGGCCACTGATCATTCAGTGATCTGCCTCGTACTTTACATACTGTGATTACACAGATTATCTTGTGATCTTTACGAAAAAAATAACTCCAGCAAAATGGCAGCGGCGCATGCGCAGTAGCATCTATTGGCAAGCGATGCTCTCAATCACCGCCGCCTACTAGTGTGTTGCCCCCATGTTACCATTGGTCTTGAAATGTGTGCCTCACTACCTGTCACTTTATGTCTGACCATTGGTTTGTAGTTGAAATTGTGAGTCCCTCTATTTGGTTGGTTTACATTATGCTGTGTTATTTCAGCCCACGTTTGAGCATCAATCTTTACAAAAAAAAGTTTTTCCTTACCTGGCCGAGCTCCAACGATGTCATCACCCACGATTCGGCTGAGGTGCGCAGCATCGTCCCAGCGTATGCCAGTGACGTCATTCGTCGGCAATGTTCGCGCTGACGTCAGCTGCCGGCCTGTGATTGGCCGGCGGCTGTTAACTGTTGCCATAGGTATATCTAGGTTTTCTGGCCTGCCCTTGTGCCACCTGCATCCCCTGCCTTGCTCTGCATGCATCCCCTGCATTGTTCCTCCTGCATCCCCTGCCTTGCTCTGCCTGCCTTGCCCTGCCTTCATCCCCTGCCTTGCTCTGCCTGCATCCTCTGCGTTGTTCCGCCTGCACCCCCCACCTTGCTCTGGCTTCTGGAAGGCCACAGGCTGAGAGCAGTATATGGTCGGCCCAAGTGAAGTAATGGTAGTGAACCAAGGAGCCGACAGCTCTCTGTTCTGCTACAATTGTCAAGAATATCCACTTTTTGAGATGCCGATACTGTTATGAGTGTTGTCAGACCACCTATCTGGCATTTGGCAGTATTTCCAGATGACCAGTCCGTTGTTGATTGGAACGGAGCGGCGGTCATTGAATGGAGGAATGACAGTGACGCAGATGACAAATTGTATGGAATCGAGAGTGGGCGCCATGTCGCGTTTGGAGAGCTCCTGATGTGCCTAAATAGTGGAAACCCCCCAATTCTAACTCCAACCCTAACCCCAACACACCCCCAACCCTAACCATAACCCTAACCACAAATCTAACCGAACACACCTCTAACCCTAATTCCAACCCTAACCCTAATTCCAACCTTACCCCTAATTCCAACCCTAGTCCCAACCCTAACTTTAGCCCAAACCCTAACCCTAATTTTAGCCCCAACCCTGTCTGTAACCGCAGCCCCAACCCATACCTAACCCTATCCCCATCCCTAACCCTAATGGGAAAATGGAAATAAATATTTTTTTTAATTTTATTATTTAACTAGGGAGGTGATAAAGGGGGGTTTGATTTACTATTTATAGCGGGATTTTATATCGGGTTTTTATTTTTGGCAGCTGTCACACACTAAAAGACGCTTTTTTTTGTAAGAAGTTTTTGCATCGCCTCATTTTGAGAGCTATCATTTTTCCATATTTCGGCCGACAGAGTCATGTGAGGACTTGTTTTTTGCGGGACCAGATGGCGCTTTCAGTAATATTATTTTTATTACAATTTGTTTTTTTTTTCGCGTATTATTCCACTTTTTCCAAGTGGTATGATGATACCACTTGGAAAAAGTATAATTTGCTACTTTTTTGTGGGTTTTTTTTACGGCGTTCACTGAAGGGGTTAACTAGTGTGACACTTTTATAGATGGGATTTTTACGGACGCGGCGATACCAAACATGTACTTTTTTTATTTAATTTTTTTGCATAAAAATATGTATTTATTAATGGTTTTTTAAAATTGTTTTTAGTATTTTTTAATATTTTTTTTTTACATATTTTTTAATTTTTTTTTCCTTCTTTACCTAATCCCTTTATGGGAATTTCACTTTTTTTTACTTTGATTGCAGGTATGATACACTAGCTTGACCTGTGCAAAATTTTCGCACATTGGTCGTCGGGGGCGCAGGCAATTTCAGAAAAAGCAAGCTGGTAAAATGTAAATGTATTTCATGAGATGATGAACACACAGGTATTTATATATGTAGATTGGTAATACAATAAATTGGTTTGATAATTAGAGGCCAAAAATGTCTTCCGGTTGAGGTGCCACCTGCAGGTCATTGTTTTCTGCAGGTTTATGAAAATGAATATTTAAACTGTATTTAGTGATAAAATCGTGGATATGTGGTTTGTTTGGCTCTTTTCTTGCTGAAGGGGGCAAGTTTACCTTTCAAATCATGTATCATTTGTGTGTGTGGGTGCAGTATGAACGGAGATACAAAGTAATCACCGAAAAACAGTGTTTAGAAATAATATATAGTGATTGCAATGCTCCAGCATTGCAGTGCATTATACCCATGGTGAAAGCTTCTGAGACTATGCTGTGAGAATGGTCTCAGAGACTTTCCATAGCTTGATGACCCGGGGGTCGTCATGACGATCCCGGGTCATCATTGCAGAGATCAGGCCCCGCGATGATGTTGCGGGGACACCGATCAGAAAGCAAAGGGAGCTCCCGTCCCTCTGCCTCCCTCCTGAACGCTGCGATCGCGCTCGATTGCAGCAATTAGGGGGTTAACAGCCAGGGGCGGGGCAGACACCACTCCTGGCTGCTAGTGCAGAAGCGCAGCCACCGGCAGCGCTGAGCTTCTGCACTGACTGGTCAGGAAGTGCTGATATTTCAGCATCTCCTGCGCGGTCATGCTGCAGGCTGTAGGAATCTGTTGCCATGCAGGAGGAATCTCCTGCACGGCAACAGATGTGTGTCTGACCTGCCGGGCGTCTGGCCCGCCGGGCCCGGTCGCAGGGGCGACCGTGGTAGTTACGCCCCTAGATAGATAGATGATAGATAGTAGATAGATGATAGATAATAGAAAGAAAGATAGATTTGGAAAAAAGAAAGGAAAAAAAAAGAAAGGAAGAGAGAAAAAAATAGAGAAAGAGAAAGAAAGAACATGTTACTCTCTATGTAAAAGTTAGATACAGTCACTTACATTCTGAGCAGCAAAAGCAATTAGTGAATCTGGGCGCCTGCCAAGACCCTCCATATGCTTCCATGTCCTTATGGGTAAACTGACTTTGCACTTTCTATGTGTGTTTATTCTCAGCTATAGTATACTATATAACACACTGAGCCACAGATTTTTTCTAGGCTATTTGGGCCATTTATTTCTAGAATACAGCTTCTATAAAGGAACCTGCAGATTTGTTTTAATTTATACACAAAAAAAAGACAAAAACACGACATTTTTAAAGCTTCATGTATTTCTGATATGTTTCTACTATTTCTAATAACACGAACACTGGGTGCGTTACTGTTTTTCCCTGCATATTGTCATGATTATGTGACTTTTCAGGGTCTCATCTCTCCTTTGTGAATTCTGAAGGTTGGGTTTAGTTTGATTGCCTAGGAACAAGTTGTCTTCCAGTCTGGATGATTATCAATTGGGCATGTGCGGTTGCATGTACTGAAGTGGTCACAGGAAGTTCCGTGTGCTATACAGTAGACTGCCTCTGCATGCTACACTGGCTTGTTTTAAGCCCCTCCCACTCAGAGAGCTAAGAAGACCGTGCAAGAAGTCATACAAGCTTTCAGGAATTACCTGTCAAGACAAGAGATAAAATGTGTATAAAGTATGTAATGTGTGTATGTAATGTAAGAAATAGTCTTAGGGGAGAGGTAATGTAGCAAAATAAAGAATATAAAATGTGTGACCTGATCTGTAGTAATTCTGTAGGTGCTCATGAGAATGTTGTGCGTTATAAAAGTTGTGCCTGCAAATCCATTTTCTATAAAAATGCAATTCAGACTGTTTTCTTCACTAATATCCAGCTGTTTGCACATTCTGCTGTTGATGTTAGGGACTGTTTTCTTCCAGTGTTGTGGTATATAGACTATTAAAGTGACTCGTTATGCACAGTATATCCATGCAGTGTTTTCTTTCTAGAAAAGAAGTTATAGGCAAAAAGGACTAGAAAAAAAACACTCAGTCTGCATCCATTGTTGTACCTGATGCCTGTAATCTGTTGTCAGGGCCCCTGTTCTACAAGGCAGGCAGCAATTCTCACCCCAGAGTTTGTGCTGATTATCGTCCATTCACTATGCATTCATTATTGCAGATATATAATGCTACATTCACAATTTTAATTGGATATTGGAATTAATGTAAAAAAAACAACAGCTCCGTTGCTTAAAGAGTAACTATTTTAATTTTAAGTTAATAAATCAATAGTGCACATGAAAATAAGCAACTTTGTAATATTTCTTATGAGAGACATCTGCTTCTTTCTCTGCCAGAATTGATCGCTCATTATCAAAAGTCTCAATTCATGGGTGTAATCTGTATTCAGTGAAGACAGACTTCCCCATTTCTGAGATAAGAGGTGACATTTGGTGCTCATAAAGTTCTATGGAGAAGGGAGGAGCTAGAAGTACAGGGGAGGAGCTAGAAGTACAGGAGAGGAGCTAGAAGTTGACTTCTTCCCTATCCCTTCCCCTCTTGTCTATATAGAATCTTATCAGTGGTAACTGACATCTCCTATATCAGCATTGTAAAAATCTGTGTATGGAAGGGAAGAGGAATCACTGATCCTAGTTCCCTCCTTGTCCTCCTCCCCTCTCCATAGAATTTTATGGGCACCAACTGTCATCTCCTAATTAGTAATGTAAAAATCTGTGATCATAGAACAAAGATTTTATCCATGTACTGAGAATTTTGAGAATGAATGATCCGTCCTGGCGGAAAACTAAGCAGGTTTCTCTGATCAGATTTATTACAGAGTTGCTTATTTTCATTTGTACCACTGGTTTATGAAATAAAAATTAAAAAGACAGTTGCTCTTTCACAGTTGCTAAGAAAAGCAGCGGGATCACATTGATATCTATGGGATCCAGCTGGATCTCTTTATTTGTCAGTTTTTGGAACATAAGAAAATGTTGCGCATGCTGCTCTTTATCTTCCATTCTAAGTACGGAGGTGTAACTGAATCCAGACGGACCCCATAATAATCAATAAGGACCCTCTGCTTCCGTTTGCATCAATTAGAATTTTTTTGAACATGAATTCTGTTTTTTTGGTTCTTAAAAACGGAGGAAACAAAGAAAATGTCAAAATGCAGAAGTTTGAAATGAAATTTTGCGTAATTCATAGTCCACAGTGGGGAGCCAATATTTGGACAGAACACACTATATAATATAACATGTCTTTTGTATAAATAGTACAAAGCCTTTTTTATGTCTGACTTAGAGGACTGTGGAGAGTCCTTGAGCGCTGTTACATGGGTTGGCTTCTGCGTAGAGGATTGAACAGATGGCATGGTAGAGAAATTGCTGATTTCAGACACTTAAGCCATGACTGGCACCGGGGACACAGGCTTACTCAATAAGAGAGTAAAAGTCAATATCAACAGTAATTGGAGCACAGAGATACTCAGTGTGTAAGTGGTACCTTAAAGGGGTCCCCCGGGATTTAAGAAAGAAATAAGTACCGTAATAGTCGTAGATGTGTTAAAAAGCTAAAATAACCCAATACCTAGGACTTATTCTGTCCCCACCGTTCCAGCACCATCACACCAGTATACCGGTGAGTCCTACTACAATGCATCATGCCATCCATACCATGAAGATAGATGTGATCCACTGCAGGACCGGTAGGGACCACCAGAGCGTCAGGGTATTGAATAGGTAATAGTTATTTTATTATTTGGACACATTTCCAGCTATCAAACAGGCAGTTGTTTCAGGTGAACCTGCCTCTGTTTTGCTCCAACCTCCTCCCGCCTCTCCTGCCTTCCTCTCTCCAAAGACTTTTATGAGCAGCAATTTTCATCTCACTTGTCAGTGAACTCAAAATCTGCCCTGAGTGACAGCAACCTGAGAGTGCGTGGTCAATCCAGGGGAATAAAGAAACATTTTTCAGTAATAAGATATATTATAAATCTTATTTTCACTTGTACTATTGTTTTGTAAAAAAAAAATATCACTGGAGTGTCAGGGAGGGTATTGAATAGGTAATAGTTATTTTATTATTTAGACACATTTCCAGCTGTCAAACAAGCAGTTGTTTTAGGTGATTCTGCCTCTGTTTCGCTCCATCTCCTCCTGCCTTCCCCTCTCCATAGACTTTTATGGGCATCAATATTTAACTCACTTTTCAGTGAACTCAAAATGTGCTCTGAGTGACAGTGACCTGAGAGTGCGTGGTCAATCCAGGGGAGTAAAGAGACATTTTTCAGTAATAAGATATATTATAAATCTTATTTTGACTTGTACTATTGATTTCTAAAAAAAAACAACAAAACGGTTATTCCTTATGACTTTTCTGCAAATTCACTATTTTCTAGACTGATAAGCAAATAGTATGAGTTTGGATTATATTTATACATCTTCATAATGTCATGTATGCTGCGTTGTAAGGATCTCTTTACATTTGCGTTGATGGGGTCTGTCTCGGCCTCTAGGGCATTGCGGTATTTTTGATTAATGCCGTCTGCTGCGCTGGTTATGGCTTGAAAATACAAGAAATCTGATGAAATCCTAACTGACTCAATTAAAACTGACTCCGATTGACTGATGAAACCCCAAATGACTCCATCCTAATAAAAGGTGAACTTTACACAACGCCAAAGTATACATTAAAAATATATAAATTTTATTAAATAAATATATGCAGATTTTTTTTTTAGTTAGCAATATGAGTATAACAATTAATTCTCACTAGAGTAGTCAGTTAAATAGACAATACCATCAAATGTCAAATCAAGAAAAAAGGGGAGCCCCATTTCTATTATCAAAAATGCATATATAGGTATCTCAAAAAAATTGAAGGAACAACAGTCGTAGTTCTATAAAATAACAAAGTTTATTAAAGTATCTAAAATATGCAGGTCAAAGACACAAACACGGGGGAAACAATGCAGCACATGGTACACATGTGCTGCATTGTTTCCCCCGTGTTTGTGTCTTTGACCTGCAAATTTTAGATACTTAATAAACTTTGTTATTTTATAGACCTACGACTGTTGTTCCTTCAATTTTTTTGCTATGCCTCAGCAGTTGGTCTCCATTAGTCCATTGGCACCCATGATTGTGGTTAATATTGGCGGCCTGTTTGTCAGGCAACATTACATTTTACCACTCAGGTATTGTGCTAGCTACACTTCTCTTGTTTCATATATAGGTATCTGCAGAACCACAGTCAGACACTGGGTAGTATTTGCCACAGTTTCAGAAAATGTACAAGGTATATCATACCCCCAGTGCTATGAATGTAACTCTGCCAAAAACATACATCAAACCATAAGAGCCAAGATAAAAGAGAGCAGAATAACCATAGAACACATGTGTAATTACCGCAAGAGTTGTTACCGGGGATCCACCACACCCGACACGCGTTTCGCACTGAAATGCTTCGTCCAGGGGGTGTTCTGTATATAGTAATTGGTTGTTTTGACTGTATTCGATTACATTATCTGTACAAATGAGGGCCATACCAATTTTAGGTATGAGGAGTATATACTAATGTTAAACCATATCCGGGTGTACCCACCTATTGTCTGGTCTGTACCAGCGGTGTTTTTTTTTTATTTTTTACCTTTGATTTTAAAATTTATTTAATAAAATTTATATATTTTGAATGTATACTTTGGCTTTGTGTAAAGTTCTTTTTTTTGAGTTTCTATGATTGTTTGCTTTATGGCCGCAGATATAGAGGATAAATATTTTGGAGTATCTAATAAATGGTGATACAATTGCTAGGATCGTCTTGGACCACCACTGTTCCCGAGATTGAAGGAGTCCCAGAGTTGCGGACCTTTTGTTCTCATGATTGTGGTGGTACCTCCAGTCATCATTATGTTGTATCTAAGCCATATGTCATCACTTACTGACATGGGAAAACCTCTTTGATTCATTGAGATCCAACAGGGTTTCCAGTGATCCTTTTAAAAACAGATTTCATTGCAGATGTCATGGTTCCACATAAACTGAAACCACGATGCTAATGTGAACAGAGTCTAAGGATGCCAACAACTAGGTAGCTTTGCCTTGCAGGACCCTGGAAAGTCTACAGTTTGGCTCTCTGTCACTATGGATAAAGATTCAGTTTCTAGACTAGTAAGGCTGTGGCATGGTCTCCTCCCTGGTACCCGGCATGGAGCACGAACACCTCCAGACCCACTTTTTATCTGCACACTTTTTTTTATACTGTCCTATTGACATCCATCAGTATGTAATACAATACAATACCAGACAATCTGAAACATGTTTTTCGTCAAGGATTGAAATGAGAAAATGTAAAATTTTTGTAAATTAGTATTACACGAAAAAAAGAAAAAGCTTTTCTTTATTTCTAAATAAAATATTCCCACTGTCTCTGTCTCTCTTTCTCGTGTTGGTTTCCATGAAGAATAAATCAGAAAGTATGTGAAGCATCGTAGTCGGGAAATGGTTTCTAGCTCGTGTGTCTTGAATAAATCATTGAGTCCACAAAGAGTTAAGTAATAATGCGGTGTAAAGACCAGGGTTAGTCTGCATTACACAAATAACAATGTAATCCTGTAAGAGGGTTACATTGTGATCTCCAGGAAACAAGATGGAGTTCCATGTGAAGATCTGGGGTGATCCGTCATGTGCTCAGGGATTAGAACATATCCGCTTATACAATGTGTCACGTCAATATATTTCTTCATCACCTATAATCATTTTAGGTGCAATGACCCGGATTCCAGCATAGGTGCTAAACAGAAGAAGCAACAGTGTCTGCAGTTCACATTACATCTCGATACAGCCTGTACACCACTATACACCGTTCATAGTTTATAGAGTAAATCAATATGAAATGCATAAAATGAAACAATATATACAGGTGCTTCTCACAAAATTAGAATATCATCAAAAAGTTAATGTATTTCAGTTCTTTAATACAAAAAGTGAAACTCATATATTAGATAGAGTCATTACCAACAGCGTGATCTATTTCATGTGCTTATTTCTGTTAATGTTGATGATTATGGCTCACAGCCAATGAAAATCCAAAAGTCACTATCTCAGTAAATTAGAATAATTAACAAACAACACCTGCAAAAGCTTCCTAAGCATTTAAATAGGTCCCTTAGTCTCTTTCAGTAGGCTCTACAATCATGGGGAAGACTGCTGGCTTGACAGATGTCCAGAAGGCAGTCATTGACACAATCCACAAGGAGGGTAAGCCACAAAAGGTCAATGATAAAGAAGCTGGCTGTTCACAGAGTGCTGTATCCAAGCATATTAATGGAAAGTTGAGTGGAAGGAAAAAGTGTCTTAGAAATAGGTGCACAAGCAACTGGGATAACCGCAGCCTTGAAAGTATTGTTACGAAAAGGTAATTCAAAAATTTGGGGGACATTCACAAGGAGTGGACTTCTGCTGGAGTCATTGCTTCAAGAGCCACCACACACAGAGGTATTCGGGACATGGGCTACAAGTGTCGCATTCCTTGTGTCAAGCCACTCACGACCAACAGACAACACCAGAAGCGTCTTACCTGGGCCAAGGAGAAAAAGAACTGGACTGTTGCTCAGTGATCCAAGGTGTTTTCAGATGAAAGTAAATTTTCCATTTCACTTGGAAATCAAGGTCCCAGAGTCTGGAAGAAGAGTGGAGAGGCCACAATCCAAGCTGCTTGTGGTTTGGGGAGCTATGTCATCTGCTGATGTAGGTCCACTGTGTTTTATCAAGACCAAAGTCAGCAAAGCCGTCTACAAGGAAATTTTAGAGCACTTCATGCTTGCCTCTGCAGACAAGCTTTTTGGAGATGGAAATTTCATTCTCCAGCAGGACCTGGCACCTGTCCACACTGCCAAAAGTACCAATACCTGGTTTACAAACAACAGTATCACTGTGCTTGATTGGCCAGCACACTCACTTGACCTTAACCCCATAGAGAATCTATGGGGTATTGTCAAGAGGAAGATGAGAGACACCAGACCCAACAAAGCAGACGAGCTAAAGGCTGCTATCAGAGCAACCTGGGCTTCCATAACACCTCAGCAGTGCCACAGGCTGATCGCCTGCATGCCACGCTGAATTGATGCAGTAATTGATGCAGAACGAGCCCCGACCAAGTATTGAGTGCATTTACTGAACATACATTTCAGTAGGCCAACATTTTGGATTTTAAAATCATCATTTTTCAAGCTGGTGTTATAAAGTATTCTAATTTACTGAGATAATGACTTTTGAGTTTTCATTGGCTGTAAGCCATAATCATCAACATTAGCAGAAATAAACACGTGAAATAGATCACTGTTTGTAATGACTCTATATAATATATGAGTTTCACTTTTTGTATTGAAGAACCGAAATAAATTAACTTTTTGATGATATTCTAATTTTGTGACAAGCACCTGTATATAAAGGGAACTTGTCATCAGAAAATTACTCGATGTTTAAATCACTTTCTGTTAAATATATTTTGTTAAATATTTTTTTTTTATTTCAGATCACAAAATAAAAAAAAATGAAAATTTGCAATTTTCAAACTGGAAAACTAAGCTTTATACTAGACCCATACTTTATGCTCTTTCAGTGGTCTCATTATCATCGCAGACATGATTATAATGAAAATATGATGCTAGTCACTTTTTACGGCCAAGCCGTAAGTCAGAGTGGTCAAGGGATCCAAGGTCAAAAGCCAGGAGGGTACGTCATAAACAGAAGGAAGAGACAAAAGCGTAGTCAGGTAATGTTCCGAGGTCAGAGTATCTGGAGGATAACGGATCAGAGCTGAAGGGGTTAAACAGGCGGATAGTCAGTGCGAAGTCCAAGGTCTGGCAACAGATCAAGCATACAGAACTCAAGGCACAGGGAGCACAAACCTCACACACTGAATGTACGTCTAGCAGAGTTCTAGGAGACACAGCTTAGTTAAGAAGCATGGCAATTAACTAATAATGGACACATGGAGACAGACAACGCCTCACAGTCTCAGGTTGGATAGCTGCGCTGTCAATCAACACATTGACAGCTCAGCACACCCCTGTACGAGATTGGATGGCTAAGCTGTCAAAGTACTGACAACAGCACACACTTATACCAGATTGGATGGCCGAGCTGTCAGTAACCGCATACCAGACACACTGAGGGGTGGAACCGTGACAGAAAGCTAACAGATCTATCTACAGTAAATAACACAGGATCCACTATCCACAAAAGTGTATGACACAGCTCACCTCCTCTTTTTCCTTGTACAATGACCTTTGCCCAGATTAGAGCATACTATGACAAGGATAAGAAGGAAGGTCTGCTCACCGGAGAGATAAGGATAACAATTCCAATGGAAAACTCATCGTACTGCAAGTTCCAGGAGTAAATAAAAGATCCAGCAAAAGGAATCCTAAAAATTCACATTTTATTTAAAAAAATATTAAAGTACAAAAAAATCCTTCCAAAAGCAGTCACATTTCAGACACAGTCCTTACTCATTCTACTTCAGAGTCAGCCTAATGCTGCAAGTGTCCATTTGCCCAACAGCATAATATTAGGCCTAGTGATCAGTGTGAAAATTTGCAAGATGGGTTTTTTTTTTCGTATAGATAGTTATGCGAAAGATAAAAAAAAGGTAATTCTCTGGTGACACATTCCCTTTCACCTATAACTTATTTGTTACTGATTTAGAGTTACAGTCTGTATAAAGCCACATGCACACTTTCAGTATTTGGTCAGAATTGTACATCAGTATTTGTAAGCCAAAACCAGGAGTGGAACAATCAGAGGAAAAGTATAATAGAAACACGTCACCACTTCTGCATTTTTCACTCACTCCTGGTTTTGACTTACAAATACTCATGTAAAATACTGACCAAATACTGAATGTGCGAACGTCGCCTTAAATTGCAGAGCTGCACTCACAATTTTGCAGTCTTCACCTATGAAATCTCTCAGTATTTTTTTCTAGTGATGTTTGCATTCTGGGAAGTGTCTGCCAAGCACAGTAGTTTATAGTCATGTAAGAAAAAAAGAATACTACTTATACAGGGCCGGCTCCAGGTTTTTGTGGGTCCCGGGCGAAAGAGTCTCAGTGGACCCCTTTAACACATACCACAATTCATGATGCTCCGATACGGCAGAGAAATATCGATATAGTACAATGCCAAAGATTTCACTTAATTCTTACATTAAATGAATGATATCTATTGTAAATTCTGCAATAGCTCAGAAACCAGACAGTATAGTCCTCCATACAGTATTACAGGCACCACATAGTTTTCCATACAGTATAATGGCCCCATATATTGCTCCATACAGAATAATGAGCCCCAAATAATGCTCCACACAGTATAATAAACCCCATATATTGCTCCATACATTATAATGAGCCCCATATATTGATCCTTACAGTATTATGGGCACCACATAGGGCTCCATACAGTATAATGGGCCCCGTATATTGCTCCATACAAAATAATGAACCCCATATAATGTTCCATACAGAATAATGGACCCCACAAAATGCTCCACACAATATAATAAACCCTACATATTGCTCCATACAGAATAATGAACCCCATATATTGCTCCATACAAAATAATGAGTTCCATATATTGCTCCATACACAATGGGCCCCATATAATGCTTCATATATAATGGGCCCCATATAATTTTCCATACATAATGGGACCCATATAATGCTCCATAGAGTATATGATGGGCCTGATATAATGTTCCAGTATATGATGGGCCCATATAATCTTCCAGTATTTGATGGGCTCCATATAATGCTCCAGTATATGCTGAGCCCCATATAATGATCCAGTATATGATGGGTCCCATATAATGTTCCAGTATATGCTGGGGTCCATATAATGCTCCAGTATATGCTGGGCTCCATATAATGCTCCAGTATATGCTGGGCTCCATATAATGCTCCGGTATATGCTGGGCTCCATATAATGCTCCAGTATATGCTGGGCTCCATATAATGCTTCAGTATATAATGGGTCCCATATAATGCTCCAGTATATGCTGGGCTCCATATAATGCTCCGGTATATGCTGGGCTCCATATAATGCTTCAGTATATAATGGGTCCCATATAATGCTCCGGTATATGCTGGGCTCCATATAATGCTCCGGTATATGCTGGGCTCCATATAATGCTTCAGTATATGCTGAGCCCCATATAATGATCCAGTATATGATGGGTCCCATATAATGCTCCAGTATATGCTGGGCTCCATATAATGCTCCAGTATATGCTGAGCCCCATATAATGATCCAGTATATGATGGGTCCCATATAATGTTCCAGTATATGTAATGCTCCATATAATGCTCCGGTATATGCTGGGCTCCATATAATGCTCCAGTATATGCTGGGCTCCATATAATGCTTCAGTATATAATGGGTCCCATATAATGCTCCAGTATATGCTGGGCTCCATATAATGCTCCGGTATATGCTGGGCTCCATATAATGCTTCAGTATATAATGGGTCCCATATAATGCTCCGGTATATGCTGGGCTCCATATAATGCTCCGGTATATGCTGGGCTCCATATAATGCTTCAGTATATGCTGAGCCCCATATAATGATCCAGTATATGATGGGTCCCATATAATGCTCCAGTATATGCTGGGCTCCATATAATGCTCCAGTATATGCTGAGCCCTATATAATGATCCAGTATATGATGGGTCCCATATAATGCTCCGGTAAATGCTTTGCTCCATATTATGCTCCAGTAAATGCTGGGCTTCATATAATGCTCCAGTATATGTAATGCTCCATATAATGCTCCGGTATATGCTGGGCTCCATATAATGTTCCAGTATATGATGGGCTCCATATAATGCTCCAGTATATGCTGAGCCCCATATAATGATCCAGTATATGATGGTTCCCATATAATGCTCCGGTAAATGCTTTGCTCCATATTATGCTCCAGTAAATGCTGGGCTCCATATAATGCTCCAGTATATGATGGGTCCCATATAATGTTCCAGTATATGTAATGCTCCATATAATGCTCCAGTATATGCAGGTCTCCATATAATGCTCCAGTATATGCTGGGTCCCATATGATGCTCCAGTATATGCTGGGCTCCATATAATGCTCCAGTATATGCTGGGCTCCATATAATGCTCCAGTATATGCTGGGCTCCATATAATGCTCCAGTATATGCTGGGCTCCATATAATGCTCCAGTATATGCTGGGCTCCATATAATGCTCCAGTATATGCTGGGCTCCATATAATGCTCCAGTATATGCAGGTCTCCATATAATGCTCCAGTATATGCTGGGCTCCATATAATGCTCCAGTATATTATGCTGGGCTCCATATAATGCTCCAGTATATGCAGGTCTCCATATAATGCTCCAGTATATGCTGGGCTCCATATAATGCTTCAGTATATGTTGGGCCTCATATAAGCTCCAAACATAAAAAAAAAAAAAGCAAATACCTCTCCTCGCTGGCTGCTGCTCTGTTCCGGACACCTCAGCGTCGCCTAGTCACGTCATTGTGCCCTCTGACCTGAAACCTCACAGTCAGGAGATGCGGAAGATGACGCAGCAGAGGAACAGGAAGAGTTAAGTATTGCAAGCACTTGCCCATGTGTGCCAGGTGCTGACATTGGCCCTGTATGTATATAGGACCCCAACTAATCTTCGGCGTGCTCAAATAATATGTTTGAGTCCCCGTGGCTGCATGTCTCGTGGCTGTTAGACAGCCGCGACTCATGCAGGGATTGCCTGTTTCTTAGGCAATCCCTACATGTGTTGCGGCTGTCGAACAGCGGCGAGACATGAAACCACAGGGTATCCAACATATTATTCGAGCACGCCGAAGACACTTGATCAGCACCTTTGCTCATCACTACTTGGCACTCAAATATAGAATTTCAAGATAATTTAATTGGGAGTTGCAAACCTCAGTCAGCATGACGTTTTTCCAAACCTATAGTGGATTCTTCTCTACTCTCTACATTCCTATATGTATTTTTTAACACGGAAAAAAATAAGAGTTCTGCAAAAGAAAAAGCTGCTTGAAATAACTCCATTCCTAAAGCATGCCACCATTTAAAAAGATGCAAGTAAAATGGAAAATACGCAATATCATGTCTAATATTTTTCTAATGACTCTGAGCAAACTTCTAGATTCTAGACAATAATTTTTTTACTTAAAAAACTCTGCAAAAATCACTGGAAGTTAAAACACAGTCAGAAAACTCTGAGTGAAGGCACCCTCAGCTATCTTAGAGAAGAATAAAATACAAGTAAAGTAAATTAGTTCAGATACAGCGTATAAAAACGGTGCCATTTCTGACAACTTGCTTACAGCTGCCACAAACGTACTGGCCTTAAAGGCTGGGTCTCACATAGCGATACACCAGCGATCCCGACAACGATATGCACTTGTCAGGATCGCTGGTGTATCGCTACATGATCGCTGCTGAGCTGCCAAACAGGCAGCGATTTGGGACAGCGACACTGCGGGTAACATCGCTTAGTTACCCGCAGTGTACATTGGATACCAGCGCCCTGATGCAGGGAGCTGGTAACCAAGGTACACGTCAGGTTTCCAAGCGCTGCGCGGTGCCTGGAAACCCGTTGTGTACCTTGGTTACCAGCTCCCTGCATCAGGGCGCTGGTATCCAAGGTACACAGCGGGTTTCTAGGCACAGCCCCACGCCTGGAAACCTGCTGTGTACCTTGGTTACCAGCGGATCGCTGGTCTCCCGCCTGTCACACGCAGCGATGTGTGCCTGTCAGCGGGAGACCAGCGATCAAAAAAATGTCCTGACATTTCAGCAACCATCAGCGATACCCGGCAGGGGGGCTGATCGTCGCTGAATGTCACACACAGCGATATCGCTGGTGAGATCGCTGCTGCGTCACAAAACTAGTGACTCAGCAGCGATCTCGGTAGCGAGATCGCTATGTGAGACGGGCCCTTAAGCTTCCACCAAATCATGTTTACTACTTTTGCTGAATTACAAAGAGACTATAATTGACCAGTAAAACAGTCATGTACTTCTGTGAATGACCTTGTGTGTACGTAGACACAGCGTACGTTGGATACATTTACATTCGACACTACTGGCCTTCATTGAGTGCCACTTGATAAGCATTATGCTGTACAAGCCTCACAAGGGAAACAGAGACCTGTTCTTCTTGGTCAACTTGTATACAATATTAAGCCATTTTACCACAAGTAATAAAACGTTGAAGCTTGCACGTAGCCGGGTACAATTTATATATATGTATTATTATTATTAGGCCGGCGTCACACACAACGACAAAAAATCTGTCCGTTTTAGACGGTCGATTGTCGGATCAAAATGCAAACATCACACATCCTTCTGGCATCCGATTTTCCTTCAAAGATGCGATTTAGTCGCATGTGTGTGTACCTTGTAACATCCGATTTTCATCCGACTTGCGAGAATTTCTCGCAGGCTTGCAAAACTGACATATAATGGATCCAAAAGAATAGTATTTCAATCACAAAAGAAAGAATAGATATATACACATAGAACACATATATCTAATATATAAAGCTGAATGTATGTATGTGTGTATGTATGTGGGTATGTTTGTCCGGGATTGGAATCCGCACCGTCACACTTACGGGCTTGAAATTTTGCACGCCCGCACATCTCGACCCCGAAAGAGTCCTAGGCTATGTTTTGAATCGAAATTTTAACCCCGCGCGTTCCAAATCGCCAAACAATTTTGGCCCTATCTACATAATGGGGAGAAAGCTGAATGCTTGTGTGTATGTCCGGCATAGGAATCTGCATTTACGGGCATGAAATTTTGCACACCCGCATGTCTCGACCCCGGGAGCGTCATAGGCTAGGTTTTGAGTAGAAATTTTAACCAAGCGCATTCCAAATCGGCAAATAATTTTGGCTCGGGATAGGAATCTGCACCGTTGTACTTACGGGCATGAAATTTTGCATGCCCGCACATCTCAACCCCAGGAGCGTTATAGGCTATGTGTTGAATGGAAATTTTAACCCCCGCACGTTCCAAATCGCCAAACAATTTTGGCCCTATCTACATAATGGGGAGAAAGCTGAATGCTTGTGTGTATGTCCGGCATAGGAATCTGCATTTACGGGCATGAAATTTTGCACACCCGCACGTCTCGACCCCGGGAGCGTCATAGGCTAGGTTTTGAGTCGAAATTTTAACCCCGCGCATTCCAAATTGGCAAATAATTTTGGCCCGGGATAGGAATCTGCACCGTTGTACTTACGGGCATGAAATTTTGCATGCCCGCACATCTCAACCCCAGGAGCATCATAGGCTATGTGTTGAATGGAAATTTTAACCCCCGCACGTTCCAAATCGCCAAACTATTTTGGCCCTATCTACATAATGGGGAGAAAGCTGAATACTTGTATATAGATATAATCATTACAATTTGTTATAACTAACCGTAGTTATGTACTATGCCCGGGCAACGCCGGGCTCTTCAGCTAGTATATATATATATATATACATGTCATTGTGACATGTATATATATATATATTTATAGTTCCTAGCCTTCTACATACTGTAATAGCCGCTAATTCAATTGCCGGCTTTTGTGAAATCACAGAAGCCGACATGAAATGATACATTGTTTCCACACAGTTAACCATGTCATTTCCTGTATTTTGATATATGGTTTGAACTTACAATTACATGAGTGTATTTGTGCAAAATTTCAGACATGTAGGGGTTAATTAAAGGTGTAAATTCGTTGAAAAAAAATGCGTGGGCTCCCGCTGTATTTTCTCCACCAGACAGACAAAGCAAGCGAGTGGGGGCAGATAATAATAGCCTAGGGAGGGTACATTTTTTTTGTGCCCCCCCCTGGCTACTAACATCTGCTCCCAGACACCCCAGAAAGGGCAAATCTATAATTAGATTCGCCCTTTCTGGCACTTTGCCCGTCTATTCCCATTGCCCTGTAGCGGTGGCGAATGGGTTAATAAGGCGTTAATGTCACCTTAGTATTGAAAGGTGACCTTAAGGCAGGTTAATAATTGAGAGCTGTCAATTAGACAACTATCAATTATTAATCCTATTGAAGTAAATAAAAAATCACAAACACACTTTAAGAATAAATAATTTTAATGAAATCAAAACACATTTTTTTGACCATCTTTTATTTCACTCTTAATCCGTTCGAAGCCCTTGTTCTTCTAAAATAAATATAAAATAATAAAACAACATTATTCTTACCAATCTGGCGATCTGTCACGTCCCACGATGTAATCCTTCACAAAGGGTTAACTAGCAATCAGATAAGCAGCGCAAGTAATCCTGCGTGCTCATCTGATAGCTCCTGAATGAATGAGCTTATCTCCTGCCGACAGGAGAGGATGTGATTAATGAATGAAGCTTAATTGATTTTATCCACTTTCACGTTAGGTCAGGTCACTGAAGTGAAAGTGGCAATAAATCAATTAAGCTCCATTCATAAATCTATTCCTCTCCTTTCGCTGGGAGAGTAACTGATTCATTCATGGGGTTACAACTCGGAGAGAGCATTAGCTTTCTGCAAGCTGTAACCTGTTAACCCTTTCTGATGGATTACACCGTGGGACCTGACTGTACATCGGATTGGTAAGAATAATTTTGCTTTTTTATTTTATTTTTATTACAGGAAATGGTTTTAGCAGGTAAATAAAATATGGTCAAAAACTGTGATTATTTAATTAAACTTCTTTTTTATTAAACTGTGTGTTTGATTTTTCTTTCATACAATAGGATTAATAATTGATAGTTGTCTAATTGACAGCTCTCAATTATTAACCTGGCTTAAAGTGACCTTTCAATTGCAAGGTCATTTTAACCCCTTATTAACCCATTCGCCACCGCTACAGGGCAATGGGAATAGACGGGCAAAGTACCAGAAAGGGCAAATCTAATTATAGATTTGCCCTTTCTGGGGTGTCTGGGGGCAGATGTTAGTAGCCAGGGGGGGGCACAAAAAATATGTACCCTCCCTAGGCTATTATTATCTGCCCCCACTCGCTGGCTTTGTCTGTCTGGTGGAGAAAATACAGCGGGAGCCCACGCATTTTTTTTCAACGAATTTACACCTTTAATTAACCCCTACATGTCTGAAATTTGGCACACATACACTTAAGTAATTGTAAGTTCAAACCATATATCAAAATACAGGAAATGACATGGTTAACTGTGTCTAAACAATGTATCATTTCATGTCGGCTTCTGTGATTTCACAAAAGCCGGCAATTGAATTAGCGGCTATTACAGTATGTAGAAGTGTAAGAACTATAAATATATGTATATGTATGTGTCACAATGACATATATATATATATATATATATATATATGTATTCTATGTGTGTATATCTATTCTTTCTATTCTTTATTAAAGCTGTCAGTGTGATTTTACAGTATAGCCGGGGATGAATTGCCGGCTTTTCTAAAGGACACCGATGCGATTTAATCGCAAGTCACACGTGCGGTCCGTTTGTAATCCGATTTTTCATCGCTCCCATAGACTTGCATTGGCGATAGTCGACCCACAATCGGTGACAATCGCAGCATGCTGCGATTGCACACGGACGTTTAAAACGGACCACAAAAAATCTGATACTGGGAGCTGCTCCATAGATTAACATAGGGCAGACTGCAATACGATATTTCATCGTATTGCAGTCGTCCGATTCTGTCGCCAGTGTGACGCCGGCCTTATATGTATTATAGCGTTGTAAATCAAGCTATTTTCTATGAACATTCCAAGATTGGGTCTCATTGCTTTGGTCCGACTCTTCAGTATGACTGCAGTTTATATCAGGTCGTATTAACCACATGGGGCTTTGACCTTTGAGTCACTAGATCTTCTGAAATAAAGACTTCATTGTGTCCTAACAATTTGTTTTCATACTGTTAATGCTCCTTGTTGGAATTATCATTTGGTCTTGTTCACACGCTGGTTTTTCGTGTATGTTTTTTCCACATAAAAAATGCAGCGTTTTACAGTACCAGCAAAGTGAATGAGATGTCTTAAAATCTCAGCACATGCCGCTTTTTTTTTCCTTTCTTTTTTTTTCAAACTTGCAGCTTGTCAATTCTTTCAGCATTTTTACAGCTTTTCTCAAATGAAAAGAGAAAACAAAATGCATGTAAAAGCTCACACAAAAATGTGTATTTGACGTAGCGTTTTTTTCGGCCAACACTGGCCACTTATCTAACACAACAAGTTCTTGATACCATCATTTCTCTGCTAACAATCCTTTCCAATCTTCTAATGAACATATTCTAATAAGGAAAAGATGTACGGCATATTGTCCCTAACTGTCTTGTTATACCGGTAGATTTCTGCTGATGACAATTGCCAATTAATGATATAGCTAGATGAACGACGTTTGTTTAAAGGCCCTTTTACGTAGGTCAATACTGACTGTATGGATTCAAGCCATCATAATACTATCATTCTATCCCTATACAGTTTGCATACTGATGCTCACATATCCCATGCTTACACTGAGAGATATTCTGCCAACATGGATTATTTTCCCGTCTTAGCCATGAACTGGAATATCAGCAATGGCTTCTGGAAAAAGGACTATGGAAACAGCTGAGCATACAGTAGGTATCTGAGCTGCACTTTTTCCATTATTGGGACGTATAAAAACAGCAGCTATAGTGTAGTCCAGCCGTGCCAAGGTGTCACTATAGATCCTTCTCCGGTAGCCATTGATATGTTCAGGTCTAAGCCATGAATGGCTGGGATAGGAATAACGCTTTAATATGAGCACATAAAATAAAGTTATGTGACCCTGAACTATTCAAAAAGGAGAAATGTTTCTCCTCTTCATAACATTTTTCCTTCAGCTCTCTACATGACCATTGGGACAAATTCTGCACCGTCTTATTTGCGAACAATGAAGTTCTCACCATCCAGTAGCAAGGAGAAGGGACTGCACCGCTTCTCGCCAAGGCTACAGAGCAGCCATCGGGTCGTCCTCTATGGTACATCTTTCTTAGAGTAGTGCCTAAAACAGTTTTAGAAACTGGAAATAGAAACCAGTCCTGATTCTGGTTACTCTTCACAATAATAATATCCCTTGCTGTATATTGACTATAGACTTAGCCAAGAGACAGCTTTCAGATTAACTCTTTTCTACACAATCACAGCTATGAAACTGGTTACTTTAAAAGAGTGTGTGAAATATAACTAGAGACTTATGCCGGCCCGGAAGATAATGTCTATAAATCATCTGGACACCAGGTCTACAGCTCAATTATAAAATATAACATGTCAACGAGAAGTTTAGTGAATCAATATAACAGAAAGTCGGAATAGTGAGATTTATTATACCTCTCAAGCAGGGGCGTACATAGAAATCATGGGGCCCCATAGCAAAAGCCTGAATGGGGCCCCCCCCCCAAAAAAAAAAAACAGGTGCTCTTAACTCCACACACACACACACACACCTGCAGTGCATGCAGGGCCCCCTACACCCTCCACAGTGCGTGCAGCCGGGCCCCCCTCCCTAAGGTGCAAAGTGCAGCCAGAGCCATTGTAAATGTAAAGTGCCAGCACAGTGAGGGGACACATTTAACAAAAAAAATCGACTCCCAGTGAGTCTCACCATCTTGTGTGTGCAGTAGCGTAGCAACTGTTTGTGGGGCCCGGGGCGGCTGAAAAATTTGCCTTTGGTCATTGATAATCCTGAATCATTCACCATTACAACCAAAAAAAGACTCAAAGTAAATACCTTTCACCTGTAAAATCAGCATGGCAAAAATACACACTGCAAAGCAGCAACACACAGTATGGACTTGTGTGTATGATGTGCTTTATCCTCCTTGGACAAAAAGGACTTCTTTAGGCTTGGCTCACATTTATACAGTGCAGTCTGCTGGACAAATATGGCTGAATTGCAAAAAAAAATGGTATTCAGACGTATATGGAGGCATACACAAACCATAATGGGCAACACGTAGTGTAAAAAAAATGTTCTTCTGACTATGTTTTGCCCTGATCACGTTGTATTGTGGGAAAAAAACATAATTGACCGTTTTTAATGTGGGGTGAAAAAATGTTTATTCCTCTGGACACCTCCTCACAGAACTGATTCCAAAATGGAGTGGGATGGAACTGTTGACACCAGTAAAACTGGATGGAAAAAAATGATTCTTTTTAAGTAAAAAAACATATAGAGACAAAGATGGAAGTACGATATGTACTATCAAATGTACTTGTTTAAATTCGTAGGTTGATGCATGGCATACGTTTTAATGTATACGTCCAACGCATTAAGTCTGCAGGCGTATAAATGTGAACCTAGCCTGACAGGGAACATGCTGCATAGTGTGCTCCGATGTAAGAAGTGTGGTACCTAATCTGACAGCAGGTACAAGCAATGCCCATCATTCATGGCATCATATAAGACAGGTAGACGGATGTCATATCTTTGTATATGAAATGATTGGACTATGTAAGCTATGCAAAGTTCCAACATGTGTACAAACTACAAGACACATTTTATCACAGGTAAGGGGACACAGAAATGCCGCACATGATATCTTCCATAACATCTGCAGAACTTCCACTCTCAGGCACCTCATGAGCTCAGCACGCCCCATGTAATTGCTGTCTCCCAGGTGCATGCCTCTGGGGTGAAGGAGCAGAATAAATTAGTAACATTTATTGGCTGCACCATGATTTCCAGGGCATTGCACATTTTTAGTATTGCATGAGCATGCATTGTTGCACACCTTGACAGTGAAGTTGGTGGTGGGACATAGACTGGAGGACTACCTACAGCTAGGAAGCATCATCCTGCCTGGTGGTGGTACAGGGGTTAAATCACATGAAACCAGCTCTAATGGAGAAGCATTGTGAGGAGTACAGAAGGTGGCTGCAGTGCATGCAGAGCCCCCCTCCTCCACAGTGTCTGCAGTCAGGACCCCCTCACTCCCTAAGGTGCAAAGTGCAGCCAGAGGCTAGCCATTGTAAATATAAAGTGCCAGCACAGTGAGGGGACACATTCAACAAAAAAATCCACCCCATACCCCAGCCAGCAGGACTCACCTTCTTGTGTCTCTCCCTGAGTGAAACTTATGAATGTTTTCTGCTTCCTGTGATGCACGTGTCTCTGGCTGCAGGCTGGCTTTCTTATGCAAATGCAGCCAGAGACTTAAGCCAACTGCTGACCAGGAGACAACAAGGAAAGGGGACCTTCAAGGGGGTTTACAGTGTCCGGCCGTCGCTTATATTTAATTAAAGGAGATAGTACTGTGTCAGCACAGCACAGCTGCCAAACGACAGCGGCCGTCGTGGGCCCCCTCACCTGTCTGGGCCCCATAGCTGCTGCTTAGTCTGCTCTATTCACGGAACGCCACTGCTCTCAAGGTTATAGGGATATTAGCAATTAAAAGGTTATTCTCATGTTCAAAAATAGGAATAGAATGGTGCACAGTGAAGAATTAAGCAAGTTTTCAATTTACTTTCTATTTCTATCTGCGCTGTTCACCTCATATCACTCCTTTTCGTTTTTTTTTTTCGTGTATTGTTGCCAGTGGGAGAGGTAACCTTTGCTATCTGGTAGCGGTGGTCGATCATGCACACTACATCCCCGTGTAAGAAGGTCGGCCGGGATCTAAGTAGCTCACATTCTGGAAAAATGTTTGTTGGTTTCCAGTCCCGACCACCACTCTCCATAGACCAGAAGCAGTTCTACATTACTGTCCAACAATGAATATCACGGCCAGTCTATTTGGAACGCCAACAACCACCAACCAATTAGGCTTAAGAAAGGTTCTGCCATTTTGAGCAGAACGTCGCATGGACTGATTAAAACCCATCTTCTCACTATCTGGCATCTGCTCTGAGGGCAATATCCTGCTTCCCTCCGCTAGGGTATTTCAGGGCTAGCAATCAAGTATCATACTGCCCTTTACTGCTAGACGACATGGGGATAAGCAAGCACTGGACCCTATATTCTTCACATGTTATATTCGCTTTGGGTTCTTTTTTATTTTATCTATTAATCATTTTTAATATATGATTTTTATTCCCCCTGCATGGAAAATTCTGTTAAGGTACAACATCTAAATCCAGCAAATTTCAGTAATTTTAATTTGCCTTAATTAGTCTCCTTTACAGAAATTAAAATTAACTGGTAAAATTCATGTCATCTGGTGATGAGTAATTCAGATTTTCTATTTGTCCTATACTTGATCTAGATAGTTTATGAAGGTTTTCAAATGTTTCCATTCAAAGAAAAACTGAAAATTACTGTATATTTTCTTTAGCCATCTATCAAGTCTCTCAAAACATCCTATACATGTTTGCAGTTCCTTCGTAAAAATGATCTAGTATTATATCCACAATTGCATTAAAGCGTATTCTATTCTGTAGTGGTGCTATACGGAAATTTGTCAAAAACTCATAGGTTCCCTACAACTCTTGAATGTCAGGTAGCAAAAGGGAGCGTCTTTCTATGGGCCATTTTCCTACTTGAGCTGATAACTAAACTAGACAACCCACTGAGGAAGCTGATGCGAAACGTGCATCGGGGTTCCCTCCACGTCAGGTAAAATGCACACAGCAATTTGCTGAAACCTTTTGAATGTTCTATGTTTACAGGTTTCTATCATTACTGAGGCCTTTGTGTCTCCTATGGGCATATGTGCAATAGCGGTGGTATGATCATTATACTGACTGCTTATTGGTGTCTTTATTTGCCATTTATTTGTATAATTTTTCTGACCCATTTACAGTGAGTCCCCTGGGGCACCATGTGTGTGCACATATATGGTTTGTCTATGTGAACGCTATTATAGCGTCATTGGTGCTTACGTTTATTCATATAGACTAGGTCACATTTCCTTATTGTGCTTCACACATGTTTCTCCCATGACTCTATTACCACTGTGTCTCCATATCTAGGCTATTGTGCTCTTATAATTAATATCTTACACCTATATATGCCTAAGTATATATATTTATCTCCACTTGATTGAGTTATATGCTTGTTACAATTAGGGATACTATTCCTTGTGATATATACCCATTCATTGTTGATAATTCAGTATGGGTTTCAAAAATTTGGCTATAATGCTAGGCTCATCACATGATGAATGAATATTATCTTTACCTTGTGCCCAGCATACTGATTTAGGCGTTTATTGTGGGGTAACAAGACAGTTACTGTGCCGTAGTTCACAGTTATGTGCATCTGGCGTTGTTGTACTTGTGTCTTTTTCTCCTATTTTCAGCTGCAGATGGAAGGAAGAGAGCCACAGTCATTACTAGTGGGTAGGCGGAGCCCAGATAGGATTGACACCTCAGATTAAAAAGAGTGTTGACCGGCCCCTCCAGCTCGGGCTCCTCCTACTCAGCTCTTCAGTTTACAATTTGAGGTCTCAGAGGACGGTCGCTGCTGGAAGCAGCTCCTCAGAAGATTTTATTATTTTTATCGGACAAGAGACTTGGATCACCAGAGTGGTCTAGAGGTCTCAGGAGTCTCAGCGCTGCTGGACTCCCACCTCTCCCTTGGCGGATCTGTATTACCCTAATGGTGGTCCCTGCAGAACCCTGCCGGCCCGGGGGGATGAGGATGGCTTCCCTGGCGGGGGCGCAAACCGCGCTGCAGGGGTCACTGCGTCCCCCGCCCTGGGGGGAAGCATGAGCATAGCGCCAGAAACCCCTGGGGTCCCTGTGGCGCTTCGGCTGGTGAGTACCTCACATTTTTACCTCACATTTTTATTAATGTGAGTGTTTAAGCGACTGCTGCGGCAGCCGCTGTACATTACATTTCGGTGACTGTGTTTTTTTGTCCGCAGGTGGATGCCTGCAGGACATAGGAGAGGAGTGCGCGCCTTTTTATTTGAATTTTCGCGCCGCTCTGAGCGCGCGCTTTACTGCTATCTCCATTTCCGGCTTCCCTCATGGAGCACATGGAGACACAGCGCGGCGGCCATTAAAGAAGCAGGCTGAAAGCTTCTTCTGGCTCTTCTCCCTCCTCCCCTCCCGGCAAGATGTTACACTGTTACCAGCTGGGTGAGTCTCTTCTAGCTCGCAGGCAGAAGCCTAACCCCTTCACCCCCACAGCGCGGGCGCCTTCTGGGGCACTAATGAGTGACAGACTGCGCTGTCCTGCGGCTGTTATCGCATAAGGGGCTCGCACACTCTTTTCAATAATAATAAAGAGTTTGTGGGGAGTCTGCGACATTAATACTGCCACTATACGTTCCCACTAACGATCCTGATAACGACGCATACTAATGCGATCGTTTGTGTGATCATTTTTTAATGTCGCTAGTAGCTGCCAATCTGGGCGATCTCATTAACATCGCATAAGCGGTTAGCGATCTTAACAACTTTGGCGGTCATTGCGATATACAAAACAGCGCAATTTTTAGCGATTTGTGGAACGTTTTTCTGTTAGTGTGGCATAAAAAGCTGTCCTGCAGCTGCTGCCTTATAAGAGGCACTTGGGGCTCGCACAACTTTTTCATTATCAAGGTTGTGGGGAGTCTGCTACTTTAACCCCTTCTTAGGCGGTTAACTATTAATGCTGGGGTAGCTCTCTCTTTAAGAGCTTTAACCCTTCAGCGATTGTTTTTTCTTTAACCCCTTCACCCCCAAGGGTGGTTTGCACGTTAATGACCGGGCCAATTTTTACAATTCTGACCACTGTCTCTTTATGAGGTTATAACTCTGGAACGCTTCAACGGATCTTCGCGATTCTGAGATTGTTTTCTCGTGACATATTGTACTTCACGTTAGAAGTAAAATTTCTTCGATATAACTTGCGTTTATTTTTGAAAAAAACGCAAATATGGCGAAAATTTTTAAAATTTTGCAATTTTCAAACTTTGAATTTTTATTCCCTTAAAACAGAGAAATATGTCACATAAAATAGTTAAGAAATAACATTTCCCACATGTCTACTTTACATCAGCACAATTTTGGAACCAAAATTTTTTTTTGTTAGGAAGTTATAAGGGTTAAAAGTTGACCAGCGATTTCTCATTTTTACAACAAAATTTACAAAGCCATTTTTTTTAGGGACCACCTCTCATTTGAAGTCACTTTGAGGGGTCTATATGGCAGAAAATACCCAAAAGTGACACCATTCTAAAAACTGCACCCCTCAAGGTACTCAAAACCACATTCAAGAAGATTATTAACCCTTCAGGTGCTTCACAGGAACTAAAGCAACGTGGAAGGAAAAAATGAATATTTAACTTTTTAGCCACAAAAATGATCTTTTACAAACTTTTTTTTTATTTTCACAAGGGTAAAAGGAGAAAATGGACAAATAAGGTTGTTATGCAATTTCTCCTGAGTACGCCAATACCCAATATGTGGGGGAAAACCACTGTTTGGGCACACGGCAGAGCTCGTAAGGGAAGGAGCGCCGTTTGACTTTTTCAAACTAAAATTGGCTGGAATTGAGATTGGACGCCATGTCGTGTTTGGAGAGCCCCTGATGCGCCTAAACAGTGGAAACCCCCACAAGTGACACCATTTTGGAAACTAGACCCCCTAAGGTACTTATCTAGATCTGTTGTGAGCACTTTGAACTCCCAAGTGTTTCACAAAAGCTTATAATGCCTGGGTGTGAAGAAAAAAAAAAACAATTTTCCACAAAAATGATTTTTTAGTCCCAAATTTTTGAATTTTCCCAAGGAAATTGGACCCCAAAAGTTGTTGTCCAATTTGTCCTGAGTACGCTGATACCCCATATGTGGGGGGGGGAAATCTTTGGGTGCACAGCAGGGCTTGGAAAGGAAGTAGTAACGTTTTGGAATGCAGACGTTGATGGGGGTCATGTTCCGTTTGCAGTGCCCCAGATGAGCCTAAACAGTGGAAACCCCCCACAAGTGACCCCATTTTGGAAACTATACCCCCTAAGGAACTTATCTAGATCTTTGGTGAGCACTTTGAACCCCCAAGTGCTTCACACAAGTTTATAATGCCCGGGCATGAAAATAAAAAATCCTATTTTTTTCCCACAAAAATTATCTTTTAGTCACTAATTTTTTATTTTCTCAAGGGTAACAGGAGAAATTGGACCACATAAGTTGTTGTACAATTTGTCCTGAGTACGCTGATACCCCATATGTGGGTGGGAACCACTGTTTGGGCGCACGGCAGAGCTCGGAATGGAAGGAGCACCATTTGACTTTTTCCAACCAAAATTGGCTGGAATTGAGATTGGATGCCATGTTGCATTTGGAGAGCCCCTGATGTGCCTAAACAGTGGAAACCCCCACAAATGACCCCATTTTGGAAACTAGACCCCCTAAGGAACTTTTCTAGATCTTTGGTGAGCAATTTGAACCCCCAAGTGCTTCACACAAGTTTATAACGTAGAGCCGTAAAATTTAAAAATCATATTTTTTCCACAAAAATGATCTTTTCACCCCAATTTTTATTTTTCCAAGGGTAACAAGACTCCAAAAGTTATTGTGCAATTTGTCCTGAGTGCGCTGATACCCCATATGTGGGGGTAAACCACTGTTTGGGTGCATGGCAGAGTTTGGAAGGGAAGGAGCGCCGTCTGACTTTTTCAACGCAGAATTGGCTGGACGCCATGTCGTGTTTGGAGAGCTCCTGATCTGCCTAAACAGTGGAAACCCCCATAAATGACGCCATTTTGGAAACTAGACCCCTCAAGGAACTTATCTAGATGTGTGGTGAGAACTTTTAACCCCCAGGTGTTTCACTAAAGTTTATAACGTACAGCCGTAAAATAAAAAATCTTTTTTTTTTTTTACAAAAATGATTTTTTCGTCCCCAATATTTTATTTTCACAAGGGTAACAGGAGAAATTGGACCCCAAAAGTTGTTGTCCAATTTGTCCTGAGTACGCTGATACCCAATATGTGGGAGAAAACTACTGTATGGGCGCACGTCAGGGCTCGGAAGGGAAGTAGTGACGTTTTGGATTGCAGACTTTGATGGAATGGTCTGGGGGCGTCATGTCGCATTTGGAGAGCCCCTGATGCGCCTAAACAGTGGAAACCCCCCACAAGTGACCCCATTTTGGAAAATAGACCCCACAAGGAACTTGTCTAGATGTGTGGTGAGCACTTTGAACCCCGAAGTGCTTCACAGAAGTTTATAACGCACAGCCGTAAAAATAAAAAATCCTTTTTTTTTTGCAAAAATGATTTTTTTGCCCCAATATTTTATTTTTACAAGGGTAACAGGAGAAATTGGACCCCAAAAGATGTTGTCCAATTTGTCCTGAGTACGCTGATATCCAATATGTGGGAGAAAACTACTGTATGGGTACACGTTGGGGCTCGGAAGGGAAGTAGTGACGTTTTGGATTGCAGACTTTGATGGAATGGTCTGGGGGCGTCATGTCGCATTTGGAGAGCCCCTGATGCGCCTAAACAGTGGAAATCCCCAACAAGTGACCCCATTTTGGAAAATAGACCCCACAAGGAACTTATCTAGATGTGTGGTGAGCGCTATGAAGCCCCAAGTGCTTCACAGAAGTTTATAATGTACAGCCATAAAAACAAAAAAATATTTTTTTTTGTACAAAAATGATATTTTCGCCCCCAGTTTTTTATTTTCCCAAGGGTAGCAGAAGAAATAGGACAAATTGCACAATAACTCTTGGGGTCCAGAGTACGCTGATACCCCATATGTGGGGATAAACTACTGTTTGGACGCATGGCAGAGCTGAGAAGTGAAGGAGCACCGTTTGACTTTTTCAACGCAGAATTGGCTGGAATTGAGATCAGACGCCATGTCACATTTGGAGAGCCCCTGATGTGCCTAAACAGCGGAAACCCCCCAATTCTAACTCCAACTCTAACCCCAACACACCCTAACCCTAGTCCCAACCCTAACCACAAACCTAACCCTAACACACCCCTAATCCCAACCCTAACCCTAATCCTAACTTTAGCGCCAACCCTAACCCTAACTTTAGCCGCAACCCTAACCCTAACCTATGGGAAAATGGAAATAAATACTTTTTTTTAATTTTATTATTTTTCCCTTACTAAGGGGGTGATAAAGGGGGGTTTGATTTACTATTTATAGCGGGTTTTTATGATTGGCAGCTGTCACGCTAAAAGACGCTTTTTATTGCAAAAATAGTTTTTGCATCATCACATTTTGAGAGCTATAATTTTTGCATATTTTGGCCCACAGAGTCATGTGAGGTCTTATTTTTTGCGGGACCAGTTGACGTTTTTATTGGTACTATTTTCGAGCACGTGACGTTTTTTGATCGCTTTTTATTTCGATTTTTGGGAGGTTAGAATGAACAAAAATCAGCAATTCATGAATTTCTTTTGGGGGAGGCGTTTATACCGTTCCGCGTGTGGTAAAATTGATAAAGCAGTTTTATTCTTCGGGTCAGTACGATTATGGCGATACCTCATTTATATCATTTTTTCATGTTTTGGCGCTTTTATAGAATAAAAACAATTTTATATAAAAAATAATTATTTTTGCATCGCTTTATTCTGCGAGCTATAACTTTTTTATTTTTCCTGATGATGCTTTATGATGGCTCGTTTCTTGCGGGACAAGATGACGTTTTCAGCGGTACCATGTATTTTTATATCGGTCTTTTTGATCGCGTGTTATTCCACTTTTTGTTCGGCGGTATGATGATAAAGCATTGATTTTTTGCTTCGTTTTTTTTTTTTTTTTTTAAGGGGTTCACTAAAGGGGTTAACTAGTTGGACAATTTTATAGGGGGGGTCGTTACGGACGCGGCGATACCAAATATGTGTACTTTTATTGTTTTTTTTTTTTTATTTACAGGAAGAAGTGAATTTATTGGGGAATATTTTTTTTTTTTTTATTTATTTTGGATTTTTTTTTTACACATGTTTATTTTTACTTTTTTAACTTTTTTACTTTGTCCCAGGGTGGGACATCACAGTATTTTATCAGATCGCTGGTGTGGCAGTGTGCACAGCACTCTGTCACACCAGCGATCGCACAGGCATAGATGCAGGCTTCTCAGTGCCTGCTCTCGGCAGGCACTGAGGTAGCCGCCTCCCTCCAGGACCCCGGCGCCATCTTGGATCCGGGTCCTGGGAGGGAGGAAGCCCTCAGAACAGCGCGATCACATCGCGCTGCTCTGAGGGTCTCAGGGGGGCGCGCAGGGAGCCCCCACCCTGCGCGATCCTCCCCTGTGCCCCCAGTACACCGCGATCATGTTTGATCGCGGTGTGCTAGGGGTTAATGTGCCGGGAGCGTCCGTGACCGCTCCTGACACACAGTCATGGGTGTCAGCTGTGATAATCAGCTGACACCCGGCGGCGATTAGCTGCGCTCCCCTCAGGAGCGCAGCTGATCGCCTATGACGTACTATCCCGTCCCCGGTCATACGGGCCCAGGTACCATGGACGGGATAGTACGTCCGATGGCAGTAAGGGGTTAAGAAACACACTGTTCTAGTTACTGACAGGTTTAACCTGCCATATACTGTGCAAGGACATGTCAGATGCGGACTATCTGACACGCAGACCCCGACAGCGTCATGCGCAGCGGTCGGAGGTTCCAGTGGTGTCAAAATGGAGGCCCTCGCTAGTTTCTATGATGGCCTGTCTGACCTTCTAGGTTATGGAGTGTCAGCTAGATCCTCTCAAGGAAGCGACACAAATCGGTGCCTTCCTTCTCACGTAGCGAAGATGTCCGTTTCGGACAAGGAGGATCGGCAGGGACACTCTGCCTCTCTCATGGACCGTACTATTGGAGCCATGAGGGCGTTACAGTTACCAGAGAGAGGTAACTAGGCGTCCTGGTAAGTCGGCCCGGATGTTTCAGGAGTCGCATAGGTCGCGACGGCTTTACAATCTGTATCCGTTTTCTACGGAGTTGATTGTTAATTGGATCTCCTGAAGTGAATGTCCCTTTATCCTGGTAAAGGAAGGCGAGTCTGCAGGACCTGCTGGACAGAAAAATGGAGATGGCAACAATATCCATCTGCGAGGCCGCGGGTCATGGATTCAGTATTAAGGATCTATGTGTACTTGTAAAGTTTTCCTGAGCCGTTTGGACCGTCTACGGACGGCGTGACAAGATGGATCCCCTCTATCGAGATAGATGGGCTTTTCAAGTTGAAGGATTCTGCGTCACTGCTATCCAGGGCGCAATCCTCGGCAGTCACAGTCAGAAGAGCACTGTGGCTTAGACAGTGGAATGTGGTTTCCAAGCAGGGTTTGCTATCTTTAGCTTACAAAGTGGTCAGCTATTTGAATCTGACCTCACAGAGCTGATTTCTGAGGCAAAAGAAACAGCTTTACCGCAGCGCAGAGCTGTGACTTCTGCGTCTGGCAGGACTAGTGCCGGTAGTTGTCGGCGGTCCTTTCGGTCCAGGGGATGATCCGGTCAACCCTCTGGGGGTTTGGGTCGTTCCTCTCTTTTTTAAAAAAAAAAAAAAAAAAAAAGGGGGGAATTTCTCAGAAATTCCGCATACCCTGGAAACAGCAGCCGTCTTTTTGGTCAATCGACATTCGCGACGTTTATTTGCATGTTCCCGTCGGAAGGGCTCACCGGCGCTTCCTTCGTTTTGCCATAGGTCAGGAGTCAGGACCATTGCCAGTTTGTGGCTCTGCCATTCGGCTTGGCCTCGGCGCCCAGAGTTTTTACAAAAATTCCAGCGCCCCTCATGGCAATTCTTCGAAGACAGGGGGTTACGATTTCCCTACCTGGACGACCTTCTGATTGTGGCGTCCTCAAAGGAGGAGGCGGGGACGGCTCGCAATCTATCCCTTCAGCACCTGGAGGATTTCGGGTGGCTGGTCAATTGGGAGAAGTCGTCTCTGGAAGTCAATCCTGTTTTTGGGAATGCATTTCGACACTACGGACGGTGGTGTCCCTTCCTCCAGACAAGCGGGCATGTCTCTTTCGACATGTACAGATTATGAGGTCTACGGCAGCAATGTCCTTTCGGAAGTGTATGCGCCTTCTGGGTTTGACGTCCATGGAGGCACTTCCGTTTGCCCTATTTCATTCCAGGGCCCTCCAAAGGCTCATTCTGAGTCGTTGGAATCGATCGCAAGCTTCTCTGAATTGCAGCGTCATCATCTCTCACAGGGTGCGAGAATCCCTAGGATGGTGGTTACGTCCAGGAGCGTTATTCCTGGGGAAATCTTTCCTCCCTCCGAGGTGGTCGGTCATAACCACCGATGCCAGCTTGACGGGCTGGGGGGGGGTGTCTGGAACGATCTTTGGATCCAGGGAGTATGGTCATCGGAAGAGTCTGTTCTACCGATCAACATCCTGGAGTTGAGGGCAATTTTTCCTTTGCCTACAACACTGGACGGTCCCTTTAAGCGGTCTACCAGTCCGAGTGCAGACAGACAACGCGACGGCGTTGCGTATATCAACCACCAAGGCGGGTCAAGGAGCTCCAGCCTCATGATGGAGGTGTCTCGGATCCTGCTATGGGCCGAGACCAAGGTTCCAGCCATCTCTGCGATCACATTCCAGGAGTCCAGAATACCACGGCGGACTTCCTCAGTCGCGAGAAGATGGATCCTGGAGAATGGAGTCTTCATCCGAAAATTTTTGCGCTGCTGTGCTTCCGTTGGGGAACTCCCCAAGTGGATTTGATGGCATCCAGGTTCAAATGCCAAACTACCGACCTTCATGTCCAGGTACAAGGACCCGAAGGCTGTGGCGGTGGTTGCTCTGGTGGCTCCGTGGGACCATTTCGAGCTAGTCTATGTGTTTCCGCCGATATCTTTACTTCCTCTGGTGCTGCGTCGGATCAGACTGGAAGAGAATTCCGGCTATGTTGATAGCCCCG
Organism: Oophaga sylvatica; assembly: GCA_033576555.1. NCBI lineage: Eukaryota > Metazoa > Chordata > Amphibia > Anura > Dendrobatidae > Oophaga > Oophaga sylvatica. The sequence continues at coordinate 925,639,324 of JARQOD010000001.1, read as the reverse complement.
GATTGGCCAAGGAGGACGTGGTTCTCGACACTGGTGTCGTTTTTGGCGGCACCGCCATTCCCACTTCCTCCTCGCCCGGACCTGTTAACCCAGGGGCCCGTTCGTCATCCGGACTTGAAGTCTCTGCGTTTGACGGCGTGGCTCTTGAGACCGAAACCTTGACCCGTAGAGGTTTTTCAGCCGAAGTCATTGCCACTCTGCGAGCTGCCAGAGGTCCGGCTACTACTAAGATTTATCACAAGACTTGGTCTTTTCGTGGTTTCGGGTTCTTCAAGGAATCCGAGGATTTTTTTCCATTCCCAATTTGTTGGCTTTGCTACAGTACGGGCTGGACAAAAGGTTTGGCAGTTAGCACTCTGAAAGGTCAGGTTTCTGCCCTGTCTTTGCTATTTCGGAAGGCTATCGCCTCACGTAGGGACGTACGTTCCTTTTTTCGCGGAGTAACCCGTCAGTTTCCACTGCGGAAGGCGCCTGTGTCTCCTTGGCGGCTCAACCTTGTCTTGGAGGCTCTTCAGCATATACCTTTTGAGCCTATGGGTTCTGCTAGCCTTTCTTTAATTTCTTGGAAGGTTACCTTCTTAGTGGCGGTAACCTCTTTAAGAAGGGTTTCTGAGTTGGCAGCTATTTCCTGCTCGCCTCCTTTCCTGGAGTTTTACCCGGATCGAGTAGTGCTTCGCACACGGGGCGATTTTCTACCTAAGGTGGTGTCGCAATTTCATGTTAACCAGGATATTGTGTTGCCCTCGCTTTGCCCGGGCCCAGGGAATGCAAAGGAACGGAACTTGCACAAATTGGATTTAGTGCGGGTCTTGAAGTTCTATTTTGTCTATTACTCAAGGTTTTCGAAAGTCAGTTTCCCTGTTTGTGATTACAGCAGGTCGTAGGCGTGATCAACGAGTTTTCAAGGACTCTATAGCTCGTTGGATTCGGTCGGCCATTTTGGAGGCTTACCGTATTAATGGCGAAACCTTGCCCGATTAAGATTCGAGCTCGCTCCACGAGGGCTGTGACTTCATCGTGGGCCTTTCATCAAGGGCTTCGGCAGCTCAGCTCTGCCGAGCGGCGACCTGGCGTTTCGTCCACACATTTACAAAGTTTTATAAGGTGGACGTCAGTGCTTCCGCTGATGCGGCCTTAGGACGTAGGGTCCTGCAGGCAGCGGTAATTTAAAGTTTTTAGTTAACTTGTATTTGGCGCCTGTGGCGCATTTATCTAGGTTGTTGGGTTTCTGCCTATTTTGTTTTTTTCCCACCCTAATTTTTGGACTGCTTTGGGACGTCCCACTAGTAATGACTGTGGCTCTCTTCCTTCCATCTGCAGCTGAAAGACGGATTTTGGTAAGAACTTACCTGTAAAATCCTTTTCAGCGAAGGAAGGAAGAGAGACACAGCTCCCTCCCATGGCAGAAGTGTGTTGTTGTATTTACAGATGCAGCGTGACCCTTCTCTGATAGTGATTATCTGGACTGAGGTCGACGCGCTACGGCTCTGTTCCAGCATTGCCAGCTTATCGCAGTAGTCAGGTTCAGTGAGTAGTACCTGTAACTGTGTGATTTTTTTGCCGAATGCATGCATAACCTGTACTCTTATGTTTTTTCTCTGAAGTCCTTCAGAAGGGGTTATGTTGCTTCGCTGGTGATATTGTTCTTCCTTAAGCTTGGGTACGACTGAAGAGCTGAGTAGGAGGAGCCCGAGCTGGAGGGGCCGGTCAACACTCTTTTTAATCTGAGGTGTCAATCCTATCTGGGCTCCGCCTACCCACTAGTAATGACTGTGTCTCTCTTCCTTCCTTCGCTGAAAAGGATTTTACAGGTAAGTTCTTACCAAAATCCGTCTTTTTATCTCATGTCACTGAATAAATAGATTTCTTATATTATGTTGCCTAGTTCCTTTTGTTTTTGGATTTTCTCTTGAATGTCAGGTAGCAAAAGGGAGCGTCTTTCTATGGGCCATTTTCCTACTTGAGCTGATAACGAATCTGAGACTCATATGTCACATTCTCAACGTAGAACTAAAGATATACACTTATTAAAAAAAAAAATTGAAATGGCAGACGATCACCATGGACTAAGTTTATATATCACCACTCCTCCTTTATCTGGTGTATACTATTCAGATGATGGAAAATTCCTTTGGCGTTCCTTCTGGGCTTCTCTGCAAATTCAACATCGGATCAAGGAGAAGTACTGGTCTCTCACTACCGCAGTTCACACCCTAGAGGACCTTCTGCTAAAGTTCCTACATCTGACAAATACGAATTATTGTCTGTCCAGCAGATAAACCCATCCCCTAACATCACTACATGCTGGAGAGGGAGCAATAAATTGGAAGAGAATTATCTTTAATCATCTCACAAATTTTTCAGAAGGCCTTTAAATCATCTATATGCAACATGTATGAAGAAAATCAGTACAAGTGCTGGTACCATGCCCCAACAGAATTACAGAATATAATCCCTCCATTTCCGACAGGTGCCAGGAGCAAAAGCGGCTTATTTTAGATTTTTATGATTGTGCCATGTGTGACACTGTTGGGTGTGAACACACTGAGCCTTGGGCCATGCTTACCATGGTTGGGCATGACTAAGTGACTACCTGATTTTCATAATAACCTCTGTTGATGAAGATGGGCTGGGCAGCAGGTAGTCACCAGGTGTCACTCAAGTGAAGTCCCCAGACCTGCAGCAGCTGACCCATGGGTCAAAGCAGGAATACGGAGCACAGGAGGGCAAAGACAGAAGCGTAGTCAGACAGTCCGAGGTCAGGGCAGGTAGCACGGGTTCAAAATACAAATGGTTAAATTCCTGCAGGATCTGGTCGCACCTCTATAGCCAGCAACAAGATTCAGCAGTGCAGCATGAGGTAACTCAGCCGAGGCTGCCTGACATGGGGAGGGGCAGAGCGGCAAGCGCAGTGAGTAGCATGGTGCGCAGAACATATGTGAATTATTGCCGTGACACTGTGTTTACTCGCTTGCAGTCAATAGTCCATTTGATTGGTACTGCCATAGTACTACATAGAACAATCTCCAAATTGCAACTATTTTAGCTACTGTTATATTTTTTGCGTACAACGTACTAATTTGTCATGAATATGTAAGTTTCCTTTCAGTGACTTTGCTTTCGTACCTGAATAATTATACTTTCTCACCCTTTTCCCTCATACTACACTAATTTCAATAAAATTAATTAATACAATTGGTGTACAGATGTAAAAAATACCAAACACTTCTCTATAGCTATTGTAATTTTGTAATAATAATAAAAAAATCATATTTTTGATATCTTAACATGGATCTACAGTCTTATTACTTTTATTACTTTTATTTTTGGCAGTTTCTTTATAATCCTTTTCTCACCGATGGGTGTATTCTTACTCTATATTTTTCAAAATAGAAATCAGCACAGAGTTCCTGGAAAACTGGAGGTTACAAGGCGCTGAACCCAGAAGAGTACCCAGAATACCTCAGACTACTTTTAGAGAATAAAGCGGTGCCCAAATAGTGCAGATGAAATCCATCCCTGTAGAAAATACATTTTTAGTATACTTCAATAAATAGTTTATTATAAATAATAATAAATTAAATAAAAAAATTAGCTAAAACCTCTTATAGGGGTTGCATATCATAGTAATGGTATGCCTCAGCATAGTTCATCAATATCAGATCGGTGGGGTCTGACATCCTGTACCACGTTCAGCTGTTATTTGCCCCAGCAATGGACAGATGTAAACATTGAAGTGATTTCATTTCACTTTGTCCCACGTTCATTGGTCCCATCGGGGCTTACGTCCAAATCCCCCACAAAATGGGATTTGGATGTATACGCCTACTGGAGGAAGAAACTCAGACACAGTCTACTACGTCTTGGTGTCCGCCTCCAGTAGGTGTTTACTCCCAAAAATGAGGCACGACAGAGCACATGTTGACTCTGTTGGCACCATTATAGTCAATGGTCCCAAAGGTGCATGCACCTGAATCCCGTTTTGCGGGCGATTCGGACGTAAGCCCCTACAGGACCAACAAAGGTGAGATAATGTGCAGTGTGAAATGGCCCTAAAAAAATGGGAAATTATCAGCAGTTCTAGGCAGCAGCCACTACACATGAAATTAATCTGTGTTGTTCATCCTCATTATGTGTTTACATCTGGCCGCCACCACAGCTGAACCTGGGGGTGTGGAACCCCCATCACTCGAAAATTTATGTCCTTCTTAGGTTAGGTCATGAATATTTTGTGATGGGACAACCTCTTAAAACCTGGGGTATTTCCGAATGGGGGGGGGCTCACTACAAATCAAGGATTCAAGGCTATAAAAGCTGTAAGACTGACTTATGGAATACACTTAATCACTGGTAGACACAAACAGAAAATGGCCCATCAGCAAGAACAATATATGGACCCTTAGCAGTCCAAAAGCTCATCATTATGCAAAATTGTACTTGCTCTGGAGGTGGAGATGGGCTCCCTTACTTCTTGGGCACTGAATCGGCCGCACAGGTTGCACCAATTATATATCCGCCCCTGCACTTAATGGAGTTATAGAAATACATGGCAGCTTTCTTCTACAATCAGTGCTGCTCCCATACTTAAGCTTTGCCTGGCTTTACAGCTCAGAGCCATGACTTGGATAAGGGCTTGTTCATGCCTTTTTTCCCCCTGTGCGGTTTTTCTTCTGTAATGAACGAACATGCTCGGATAAGGTGTTGTCTGAGCATGCTCGTGTGCTACCCGCGTGTTTTCGACTAAAAATAAATGCTCAAGTCCCCGCACCTGCATGTCTCACAGTTGTTTGACAAACGCCTGTTTGTTAGGCAACCCCTGCATGTGTTGAGACTGTCAAACAGCCGCGAGACATGCAGCCAAACATATTTTTCGAGCACACCGAAGACACTTGGTTACCCCATGCGCATGCTCGGACAACACCTTATACGGGCACGTTTGCTCATCACTAGTAATTGCAAAAACAGGAATGGCAGATTACTGTGTACAGTCATGGCCAAAAGTTTTGAGAATGACACAAATATTAATTTTTACAAAGTCTACTGCTTCACTTTTTCTAATGGCAATTTGCATATACTCCAGAATGTTATAAAGAGTGATCAGCTTAACAGCAATTACTTGCAAAGTCAATATTTGGCTAGAAAATGAACTTTATCCCTCAAAACACATTTCAACATCATTGCAGCCCTGCCTTAAAAGGACCAGCAAACCTCTTTTCAGTGATTGCTCCATTAACACAGGTGTGGGTGTTGATGAGGACATGGCTGGAGATCAATCTGTCATGATTAAGTAAGAATGACACCACTGGACACTTTAAAAGGAGGCTGGTGCTTGGCATCATTGTTTCTCTTCTGTTAACCATGGTTATCTCTAAAGAAACACGTGCAGTCATCATTGCAATGCACAAAAAATGGCCTAACAGGGAAGAGTATCGCAGCTAGAAAGATTGCACTTCAGTCAACAATCTATCGCATCATCAAGAACTTCAAGGAGAGAGGTTCCATTGTTGCCAAAAAGGCTCCAGGGCGCCCAAGAAAGACCAGCAAGCGCCAGGACCGTCTCTTAAAAGTGTTTCAGCTGCGGGATCGGGCTACCAGCAGTGCAGAGCTTGCTCAGGAATGGCAGCAGGCAGGTGTGAGTGCATCTGCACGTACTGTGAGGCGGAGACTCTTGGAGCAAGGCCTGGTCTCAAGGAGGGCAGCAAAGAAGCCACTTCTCTCCAGAAAAACATCATGGACAGACTGATATTCTGCAAAAGGTACAGGCAGTGGACTGCTGAGGACTGGGGTAAAGTTATTTTCTCTGATGAATCCCCTTTTCGATTGTTTGGGACATCAGGAAAACGCCTCATTCTGGGAAGACAAGGTGAGCGCTACCACCAGTCTTGTCTCATGCCAACTGTTAAGCATCCTGAAACCATTTATGTGTGGGGTTGCTTCTCAGCCAAGGGAATCGGCTCTCTCACAGTCTTGCCTAAAAACACAGCCATGAATAAAGAATGGTACCAGAATGTCCTCCAAGAGCAACTTCTCCCAACCCTCCAAGAGCAGTTTGGAGATCAACAATGCCTTTTCCAGTATGATGGAGCACCTTGCCATAAAGCAAAGGTGATAACTAAATGGCTCAGGGAACAAAACATAGAGATTTTGGGTCCATGGCCTGGAAACTCCCCAGATCTTAATCCCATTGAGAACTTGTGGTCAATCATCAAGAGACGGTTGGACAAACAAAAACCTAAAAATTCTGACAAAATGAAAGCATTGATTGTGCAAGAATGGACTGCTATCAGTCAGGATTTGGTCCAGAAGTTGATTGAGAGCATGCCAGGGAGAATTGCTGAGGTCCTGAAGAAGAAGGGTCAACACTGCAAATATTGACTTGCTGCATTAACTCATTCTAAAGGGTATGCCACACTAAACAGCGTCGCTAACGAGATCGCTAAAATACGTCACTATTTAGCGATCTCGTTCGTGACGCTAACGTGTGTGGCATGTAGCAACGACATGGCCCCTGCTGTGATCTCGCTGATCGTTCACTAGAGTTCTGGACCGTATTTAGATCGTTGGCGTCCCGCTGGTGAGCCTATATCGCTGTGTCTGGCACCTTTTGTGAGCGATGTGCGCTGTTTTTTACATCGCAATGACCGTTAAAGTCGTTAATAAGATCGCTAACCGCTTTTGAGTCGTTAACGAGATCACTAAGTGTGGCAGCTACTAGAGACATTAAAACGATCACAAAAACGATCTCATTAGCTTGCGTCGTTATTGAGATCGCTAACGAGATCACTAAGTTTGGCAGTACCTTAACTGTCAATATAAGCTTTTGTTACTCATATGTTTGCAATTATTATATTTCTGTCTGTGATAAAAACATCTGTCAAACACACATAAAAACCAGAGGGCAGCAGATCATGTGAAAATATAATATTTGTGTCATTCTCAAAACTTTTGGCCATGACTGTATAATGTATTAGTTTTTCTTGCCCTACTGAGGTATCTGATAGACAAGCTTATGTTATTACATACACTTTACTCTCGAACTCGTACTAACACCACCAACGCTTTAGCAGATGTCTAAGTAGGCTTGTTTTCTACGTGCTTCAGCTTTTCATTCCTTAAGTGTCTATGAAGCAACATGTTTGTTTCTAATAACTAATTCAACTAAACTTTTAACTTTATCTCTGGTACTTTTAGTACTGCCTGGTTCAGGTACAGCAATGTTTTATTTTACTACCTAGGACAGAAGACTTTTTTTTCATCATCAGGTCCTTGAAATTTAATCTGAATGAGCGATTGTAAATTGATATTAATTCGAAGAAAGGCATAGACTTGCCATTCATAGGAGATAGGATTATAGAAGATGCGCCTACATTGGCTCTGTCCATCATATGATTGTGGTTCTAATGACAAGCATATCATGAAAAGTTTTACCCATAGCTGGATCCATCACACACTGGAAACCACCAGCACATGACAGATACTAATGGTGCCCTATGGAACCCATTGACTTGCCGTAGGGTCCGTCAGTTACATTGTGTTTTCTGCCACTTTGAAAAATAGTGTGAACAAAGTCCTACTAGCTCTATTAACTCACTAGTATACAACGTACTAAAAACAGATGTGGCAAAAAAATTTACTTAAATTTTTAGTTAGAAGTTTCAGATTATCAAGACTTGTGGACAGTCAGGGACTGAATTTATGAAAGTTTACCATAAAATTATATCATGCTGTAGATATATATATATTTTTTTAATTCTTTACAAAAGGTAATTGAATACACATTACAGACATGTCATTCTTTCCTTTGTTCTTGGCTCAACATCTTCCAAGATGCGTGACGTGAGGTGAACAACTTAAAAACATGACTTGGTGATTATCTGTCACACGATGTCTTTGCTGTATGGGTCTGTGTATGACCCTCTGATCCTGATGTGCAGTGCTGACTGTCAAGGGTTTTGGGTTGCTAACATGTCATATTGAATTGTTTAAATTCATTTAAATTGGAATCCTTGACTGAATTCTAGGAAAGGGAATCATAATTGATATATATTTAGCTGCAAACAATATGAACCTGGTGGAAACTGTAGCCCGCAATCATCATAGCTTTCACTCCAGAATTCTGCCTTGAAAGCTTTGAAAAATTGTAAACCTTTGGTACAACTCAGAGTTGCGCCCAAATTTTGTGAACTCAGCCGAAATGGGTGGAGACAGGGGTGCAGTGGGGGCCTGACTCAATAGTTTCCCTAATTTATGTCGAGCTGCAACCTTCCTATGACACCTGACAGACGCTTTAGATTCAAGAAGAGGCAGGACCTCTTCATGAATCAAAAGCGTCTGACTCCACCCACCACGTCTGGCAAGAAAATCGCCAGTCTTGGTGAATCGGAACCTATCCATAGACTTTTTTTGTTGCCAGTGTGGAAAAATTCAAGTGTATCTGCGCTCTCAGATGACTTATCAGAATGATCTGTTGTGCATGTGAGGAACAAGCAGCTGCTCCCCTCCATCCCTCCACTAGAAGCTTCAGCAGTCTCCTTGGGCCTTTCTACTGTTGTTTCTCTCTAGCATCTTTCCCCCTTCCCTCTTCATGGAGCTTTAAAGGTAGAAGGTGTAATTGGATTAATACTGCAGACAGATTTGTAGACAAATTTTAGCAGTTTTAGAGAGAGAGTGAACAGTGCAGGAGACAAAAAGTGACTGATAATGAGAGGGACAGGCAGTTTTCTCTAATATATAGTAAAGTTTTTCATCTACACTTTTCCAGTCAATGTTTTTTTGCAGGTAGGAAAGTGCTGTGATGGACGGTTTTATCTGTTGTAATGTTGCACCCTGCAAATCTGGAAAAGGTGGCACTGTAGACAAAGTTTTCAACTTTTTTCATGGGTGGTGCACTGATGATCATAAAATGAATTATTGCAGAACATACCTGTTACACTATAGATACACAAGGCCAAGTGTAAATTTCTAGTCCAATTTATTACTTTTGTGCCCCACAAAAAAAGGGCAAAACCCTGTTTCATTGGCAAATTTGGCCAGATCCCTGTGAACCTACTACTAGTTCCTGCATTATCTCCAGTGCGTCTTCTGATGACAAGGCTGTCGCAACATCGTCGAGTTGCGTGATGACCTTACGGCGGTCTACTAATCAGAAGAGGCACTGAGGATGTTGCAGGTAACAGTGCTCTGGTCCAGTGGCCATGAACTACTGACTGGACCAGGGTTCTGCAAATCTTTTTGCTCGACTCTACTATTTCTATTATCTTAGTGTTTTCGATTGTGTTGTCAGACTTACTGATCAAGTCTGATGGAGAGCGAATTCATGTTTATTTATTACAATGGGTTAGAGAGTAGAATAATACTTGAAGAAAAGAGAAAATTGGCAAAGGAGAGTTAAAAAATTCCATAACCAGTGAGGAGGAACATTACTTGAACCTGTTTTACAAGGAAGATATTTCTGTAATCATGAATGTACATGATAAGTGTGACAGTTCTTAATTTAGATGTGTGATTTGTGAAGGTTACTGAAAAGCCTTCCGATAACTAACATTTCCCAGTATGGACATGGAACGCTATGCTGGAAATGGAATTGTCATCCGTGATAAAGTGTCTGCAGATAAACTGGTTGACTTCAACACATAACATTGTCAGCTTTTTCTGGACGATACAAACTGAACTATCTGCGCTCTAACAAAGTAACCATTCACTCAGTGCAATTTAGTCCAGCCCACCTGGATAACCACCTAGAGGAACAAAGGCTTATTGGACCTAAAAAAAATTTAAACACGCAGACATGACCACCATTGACTTCACTATATCTCTGGGAACTGTGTAATATGTGTTATGTCTGGCAGTGAATGGAGTTCTGGTCATGTATACTCACTGCCGCTCACATTGGTTAGGAGTAGAGATAAGTGAACCCGAACTTAAAAGTTAGAATCTGGTGCTAAACGCCAAACAAAGACTTCTCTCAGAAGTCTGTTGTAATGTTCGGAGTTCCTAGGGGAGTATATTGGAGAAAGAATGAGTGTTCTTTGTTTCCAGATCCAAAGTTCGTGTCTCCATTGTTCTTAATGGGATTCGGGTTCTGGTTCAAGTTCAGGTTCACCTCTGGTACCTGAACTGAACTTAGGACTAAAGTTTGGGTCATGTATCAGAACTCAAAATTACACGGGTCCGCTCACTTTTTGCTAAGAGTCCACACCGATCAGACGTTCACGGGATGGCGAATGTCACTGGTGGAATAACCCTTTTTAGGAGTAGAAGTGCAGTTCTTCATTTGCCCCATGTCCTGGATACTTAAAGGGGTATTCTCATCTCCAAGATTCCATACCAGTATGTAGTAGGTGTAATAATAATAATATTAGCAAATACTTCCAATTAGAAATGTATAGTTCTTCTGATTCGCCATGTGCAGGGCATTGCGGTAGCTTAGGTATCCATGGTTACAACCACTAACAATTTACTAACTGTTGCTATATGAGTGTTCGTAACCATGGATACACCTATGAGATGAGAGTATCCCATTAAGTAACACATTGTATTCTTACCTCCTGACTCTACAGTGGTATAGTAGTGTTCAAAATAATAGCAGTGTGTTCAAAAACATGAGTTAATCACAGAATCTTTATACTAGTTTTTATTTCCATGCATTGGGAACATTGCACACTGTTTAATTGAAAACATGAAGAGAAATGTATATATTTTTTAACTACTGGTACTTTACCAAAAATAACAAAAAATTAACATTGGGCTGTTCAAAAAATAGCAGTGTCTACATTTGTCTTTACAAACTCACAATGCATACTATTTTCTATGATGATTTAACATTCCTGTGAATAACTAACCTAATATTCCGTTTTTTAGAACTGCTTCACATCTATGTTGCATAGAGTCAACCAACTTCTGCCCCCTGTCACCTGTTATTCCAGCCCAGGATGCTTGGATTACATCCCACAATTTTTTGGCATTTGTTGGCTTCGCCTCAGAAACTAAATTTTTTACGTCACCCCACAAGTGTTCTATCGGGTTAAGGTCCAGGGATTGGGCTGGCCACTCCATAATGTCATTTTTGTTATACTCGATTTTGCTAGTTTATTGGTGTGTTTAGGGTCGTTGTGTTGTGGAAACACCCATTTCAAGGGCATATCCTCTTCAGCGTAAAGCAACATGACATCTTCAAGTATTTTAATTTATGCAAACTGGTCCATGATTCCAGGTATGCGGTAAATAGGTTCGGCACCATAGTAAGAGAAACATGCCCATGTCATGATGCTTGCACCACCATGCTTCACTGTCTTCAGCATGTACTGTGGCTTGAATGCAGAGTTTGGGGGTCGTCTGACGAACTGTCTGTGGCCCTTGGACCCAAAAAGAACAATTCTACTTTCACCAGTCTCCAAAATGTTTCTCCATTTCTCTTTAGGCCACTTGATGTGTTCCTTGGCAAATTGTATCCTCTTCAGTGCATGTCTTTTTTTTAACAATGGGACTTTGCGGGGATGCCTTGCTAAGGGATTGGCTTCACTCAGGCGTCTTTAAACTGTCACAGTACTCACAGGTAACTTCGAGACTGTCTTTAATCATCCTGGAGCTGATCATTGGCTGACCTTTGCCATTCTGGCTATTCTTCCATCCATTCGAATGGTAGTCTTCCATTTTCTTCCACGTCTCTCTGGTTTCCATTTTAAAACATTGGAGATCATTTTAGCTGAACAGGCTATCATTGTCTGCACTTCTTTATACGTTTCACTCTCTCCAATCAACTTTTTAATCGAAGTACGGTGTTCTTCTGAACAATGTCTCAAATGACCCATATTTCTCAGGCTTTTAAGGAGAAATGCATGTACAACATGTCCTGGCTTCACCTTTAAATGAGGGCCACCTGATTCACACCTGTTTCTTCACACAATGATTGACATCACTAATTGAACTCCACACTGCTATTATTTTGAACACAACCATCTTTCTATTAATTATTCTAATACACAGACTCAAAAGCCTGCAGATCATGAATGCTGAGTCTGTTGGTTTTCTTAGAGTCTACTTCACCAACTGGTTTATTTTTTTTACATGTGGTAATATAATTTATACCAAAAACAATGATTAATCTGGTTAGTCATATTGGACTGTTATTATTTTGAAGTAAAAAATGTGTTCTTTTGGCCTCCTCTTCACTTCTTCAAAGTGCTGAAGAACGAATTTTCCTATGCAGACACTCCTGCAAAAAGCTACCGTACAGTATATTTCTTGTAATGGGTTGCATTTGGTGAGCGGATGAAATATAATATATCCAGATTGTGGTCAGAAACGCTATGATCCCTTAGCCACACACACCTTATCATTAGCTTATTTGGGCGATCCTTCTAAAATAAAAAGAGGGTATGTGCACATGGTGTATTTTTCAGGTGGGTACACACTGTAACTCACCTGAAAAAGCGCTCAATAAACACTAAAAAATAATGCAACTTCTTTTAATCTCTACAGGCTTTCAAAGTCATTAAGTGGCTAAAAGAAGTGACCAGACCATTCTTCCGCTTGGACCCACCATCATTTTATATGTAAAAATTTTTTAAAAAGACACCAGAACGCTGCAAACAGTGATTATGAAAATGGCAAAGAAGACGCTTCAGGAAAAATAAAGCTGATGTTTTCCTGAAGCATCTTCTGCTTCAAAAACTATGAGGGTACAGCGCCACGTGCACATGTAACACAGGTCCTAGGATGCTGTGACACAGAAGCACAGAGCAAAGGTTAACAGGGAAAAACAACTATTGGTTTAGTGGGTGCAGGGGTAACGTCCTCGTAGGGAGTAAACAAGGTGGAAGTTGAGGGGTACAAAGGAGAAACAACTCAAGAAGGCAGTTTATATACTGTATGTCAGTTTCACTTAGCGTCACTCAGGTGTCTTTCTCCACTTCTGGGTTGGATGGCTGGCTGCCGGCTGAGGCCGGTGCTGAGTTCTTCCGGCTTCCCGCCTAACAAGTCGGTCTCACTTCTAGCGGCAGCGGGTGGTCATCGGTCTGACCTGCTGAGCCCCTAGTCCGTTATGCTGCAGCACAGCAAAGAATAATCCACTGCGGTCCTTCACTCAGCGCACGTTCCTCTGCTCACCCATTGGGGTCCTGCAATCCTTTCTGCACCCAACCGCAATCGCTGCCGTGCAGCCTATCTTTACCCACGTCTCAGTGCCGGTCCTCACTGACCCCTCTCTCTGGCGGGAAGCCCCTCTCTTTTCCCACTCAAACCCTCTTATGGCCCTCTGGCTCACCACTCCCCCTCTACCCAGGTCAAGGGTCTGCTCTGTCCTCAATCTCCTTCCCCCCTGCAACAGTAGGCCCGAGCCCAGCAGTTCCAAACCCTGTGCCTTGTCCACACCCACAGCCCGGTCTTCTCCTCTACACACATACCCAAAAGTGTCATTGGTATATCTGGTTAAACAGTAGTTAGTCAAGTAATCTACATATAAAGTGGCTTGGACAAATGTTTGCGGCACTGAGTCTAAATGTAAAATATCAAGAATAACTATAGAGTGGGGCAAAAGTGCACAGCAAAATTTTTTGACCTTGAAAAAGGCAGCAGTCTGATTTTGAAACGCGTCGGTATTCTAAAAACCTTATCTGAAGCACCAAGGCTCCTTCTTTCCCTAACATAGCCCACCTAACCTGATTATCTCCATTCTGGTAAATTGCAAAATCTGTAACAGGTCCCCCACCAATCATGTTATACCTTTCATTTACAATATTTGTGTCTTCCTATGTGTCATAGGGGCCCCCTAGAAATCAGGACCCGAGCGCGACTGCTATCTCCGCACTCCCTATATTAACACCACTGCTTGTTAGTGGCTAATAGGCTTGAAGCACTTTTAATAAAACATCTTCATTTGATTATTCCGATAATGAATAGATCATCTTCTTATCAGTCCTGATTTCCGATCTCTTAAGAACCTGCTCTTCAGATCCTCGGAGAACGTCTGAGTCTCTTCCATGGAATAATGCCTCATATAGAAAGCTATGTCCCTCATGATCTTGTGCTCTGCATTTTTTTTTGGTGAGCTTAAATAATTGTATGCTTATCTTCGATGCCAAATAATACTCCATATGGTGAAACTAATGGGATTTATTTTTCATAACTGACCTACTTTGCAGAAAATAAAACTGCTTTCATAGCCTTTGGCAGTGAATTTTGATCCGACGCGCAGATAGAGAAGGTACTTCTTTAATGACTAACATTAATTCTAATGATAATTTCCAACATGGAGAGAAGCTCGTTCAGCTGGGTTTATGGTCTAACAGCGTGAAATAGCATTGATGTACGCCATTAAATTAATCAGGAGAGCTGTGAGTATGTGAAATAGGAACGACTGGGATACGATTGTGTTTTATTTTAAGAGAACCCTAATTTTATTTGATGGTTTTCTTTTCATTGGTGTTTTAATTATTTCATATACCAAAATGATAAGGGTTAATTTACGTGGAAGTTCATTAGCTTTCCTTTAAATGGTTTGCACAGGTAATACAATATTCACGTGTCATTCTCATTTAGTGGTTTGAAATAAGGCACCAGTTATTCCAGATGATATCCCCAGACCATAGTGGTGGCAGCGTGAAGACCCTGCCCAATACAAACTAAATGGTGTCGGCTAAACCATGCTTTGGGCTATAGTTTGGTCGACAGCCATCTTGACCGGCTGATCACTCTTGTGTTCTCCACGAGAAAGCATTTCTGCCGGCCTCTTATTTCTAGAAGAACAAAGCAGTCGGCAATTCGAAATCAGAAATCTCCTCCGACAATCAGTGTGTGGGTGCCCCCATACATATTAGACTGTTGGCCGAACCTGTCAATATCGGTGAATGTGGCCAACATTAATCTAATGTGTATGGGGGGCTTTACTTAATGCTTGTGGCCCCCAACTATCACGAGTCTTTAAAAGTATTGGTCTTCTCATATGGGCCAGAAAGACCTTTTGTGCTGCCCAAAGCTTCAAGGCCTGGGTACAACTGCACCCCCGTACCTACTATATCAACACCAGAGAAAATCCAATTAAGCAAAAAATAGAAAATGCCAAATATACTTTATTAGATAATAAAAACATGTACAATCAATAATGTGAAACATAAAAAATATGTATTTGTTAATATAACTAGAGAAACACCACAAATAAAAACCAAGGGTGGGTAACCTGGATGTAATGTAAATCTATATGTAAATACTATTAGGGGTATGGCTTTCAAAATATCATAATCTTTTCATTAGGGTATATGTCACGTATAGTTAACAATGGGATACCAGGGTAATGATACACAATAGCGTTAATTAAATTAATTTAATGACAAATATGTACACACATCATGCCCACTAGTGTCAATCTAGTCCATTTAGATACATATCCCCAACACAATAAAAAAGAGAGCCATACATATTACCTATAAGGGTCAGAGTAGTCCAGGTGCCCACCACACCTGACGCGCGTTCCTCATTGAAATGCTTTGTCCAGGGGTACCTACTATAGTTACACCACTACATGGCAGTTATGTTCACATTTGTATATTGTGGAGGTTTTAGACGATTCATGAGACTTTGTAAGTCCATTGTCATCCTATGAACTTTCCAATAGTAGGCCACATGCATATGGCGCTATAACAAACCAATATAGTACCAATCTGGTATCCTGTGCCCATGGGTAATTCTGTACCTCGATGTGCCTGATAAATTGTATATGCCCCATGCCATATTACTCAGGTAGGAGAGTAGCAATCCACCGCACACATCAATCAAGTAGATGCAAATGAAGAATATTTATTGTATTTTACATATAGAAGAAAAAGTGCCACGCAGCAAAATAAGATACATATACCATATATACATTAATACCCAAGGTTTCGATCCACCTGGATCTTATTCATGGGTAACTGTAGGAAAATCAGAAAACCAGAATCAGTGAGGTCAACACTAAAAATAATATATACATATATACAAATATATACACAATAGTACAGTTTTAAATAACAGATTTAAACAGGAATAAATTATTATGCTAGCAACAACATATTATATGGGTATATTGTTCCCCCGTTACAAGTTCTGAATGGAAACTATATATATCCCACTGAAGGTAAGTATGAGGGAGCATGAAGAGGTACCTTAGATATATGTATTTCAGAGAAATGGCACTTAGATGAAGACAAAACATGGCAGCCCCATATGTATAATAGCCTGGTACTAGGATAAAGAAAGGACAGAACGTATTATATTGCAAAACATGTATAAAGAATAGGAGTCCAAATGGAAAGCATATGTTACCTGTGGCTGAGGTAGGGCAGTAAAGGCTAGATGAGCCAGAAGAGAGGAGGTACTGCAGAGAAGAGGATATGCTATGAGGACCCCTATAACTAATATATCATGGTAGACTAGCTTATCTGATAAAAAATATACCTGTGTCAAGAAGCTTTTTGTATGGCAGCGCTCCCGCGCTATGCCAACGCTGCTGGAAGTGGCTGTGTGTAATGCCAGGGCTGTCTCTGTTTAAATAGAGGCGCTGTGTCACGCCGGACCGGAAGTGCGTCATCCGGGACCGGAAGTGACGCGGCGCTACAGAACAGGAAGTTTGCGCATGCCCAGTGGTGATACTGTCGCCATGTTAGTTGAGGGCAAGGCATAGTAGGGCGTATGAGGCAGGGAGGAGCGAGGTAAAGACATGTGACTCAGCGTCACACAATGAGAGGCTATCGCATCTGTGCTGGTAATACTGTCACCTTGTTAGTAGAATGGAAGGGCCTAATTCTCCTACCTGCCCTATTAGGCCCTTCCATTCTACTACTGTCTGAGGAAGGAGCTGCGCTCCGAAACACTCATCGGGGTGGATCGGAGTCCCGTTCCATATACTGATTACATTCTATACATCTGACAAGGTAATTGTTAATATTTGCCATGTGTACTGTGTATAGATTAGTACTTTGCACTATGCTATGATTATTAATGACTGCAGTATATTATGGGTGGTATTTTGGCTTATACAGTTATGTATGTGGACGGGACCCGGTCCTGTATGGCGGTATTATACTTATATTCAGAGTTATTTACCCCTATTTGTACCATTTACTTATCCTTTGCATTTTAATACAGGTCCTTCTCAAAAAATTAGCATATAGTGCTAAATTTCATTATTTTCCATAATGTAATGATTACAATTAAACTTTCATATATTTTAGATTCATTACACACCAACTGAAATTTGTCAGGTTTTATATTGTTTTAATACTGATGATTTTGGCATACAACTCCTGATAACCAATAAACCTGTCTCAAAAAATTAGCATATCAAGAAAAGGTTCTCTAAACGACCTATTACCCAAATCTTCTGAATCAACTAATTAACTCTAAACACATGCAAAAGATTCCTGAGGCTTTTAAAAACTCCCTGCCTGGTTCATTACTCAAAACCCCCATCATGGGTAAGACTAGCGACCTTACTGATGTCAAGAAGGCCATCATTGACACCCTCAAGCAAGAGGGTAAGACCCAGAAAGAAATTTCTCAACAAATAGGCTGTTCCCAGAGTGCTGTATCAAGGCACCTCAATGGGAAGTCTGTTGGAAGGAAACAATGTGGCAGAAAACGCTGTACAACGAGAAGAGGTGACCGGACCCTGAGGAAGATTGTGGAGAAGGACCGATTCCAGACCTTGGGGGACCTGAGGAAGCAGTGGACTGAGTCTGGTGTAGAAACATCCAGAGCCACCGTGCACAGGCGTGTGCAGGAAATGGGCTACAGGTGCCGCATTCCCAGGTAAAGCCACTTTTGAACCATAAACAGCGGCAGAAGCGCCTGACCTGGGCTACAGAGAAGCAGCACTGGACTGTTGCTAAGTGGTCCCAAGTACTTTTTTCTGATGAAAGCAAATTTTGCATGTCATTCGGAAATCAAGGTGCCAGAGTCTGGAGGAAGACTGGGGAGAAGGAAATGCCAAAATGCCTGAAGTCCAGTGTCAAGTACCCACAGTCAGTGATGGTGTGGGGTGCCATGTCAGCTGCTGGTGTTGGTCCACTGTGTTTCATCAAGGGCAGGGTCAATGCAGCTAGCTATCATGAGATTTTGGAGCACTTCATGCTTCCATCGGCTGAAATGCTTTATGGAGATGAAGATTTCATTTTTCAGCACGACCTGGCACCTGCTCACAGTGCCAAAACCACTGGTAAATGGTTTACTGACCATGGTATTACTGTGCTCAATTGGCCTGCCAACTCTCCTGACCTGAACCCCATAGAGAATCTGTGGGATATTGTGAAGAGAAAGTTGAGAGACGCAAGACCCAACACTCTGGATGAGCTTAAGGCCGCTATCGAAGCATCCTGGGCCTCCATTACACCTCAGCAGTGTCACAGGCTGATTGCCTCCATGCCACGCCGCATTGAAGCAGTCATTTCTGCAAAAGGATTCCCGACCAAGTATTGAGTGCATAACTGAACTTTATTATTTGATGTTTTTTTTGTTTGTTTTTAAAAAACACTTTTATTTTATTGGACGGTTGAAATATGTTAATTTTTTGAGACAGGTTTTTTGGGTTATCAGGAGTTGTATGCCAAAATCATCAGTATTAAAACAATAAAAGACCTGACAAATTTCAGTTGGTGTGTAATGATTCTAAAATATATGAAAGTTTAATTGTAATCATTACATTATGGAAAATAATGAAATTTAGCACTATATGCTAATTTTTTGAGAAGGACCTGTATATGTTGTTTAATAAAGATGATTTTATGGGATTTTTTGGCTGCTACTTCTCTTTGTTGAATGTCCAATTACCAAGCAGTTTACCTCTTGGAAGTCTTTGTAAAATCAAGCTCATTGCTTTTCTGTGAGTAAAATGGTTGAATTGTGTAATATGTGTATTTCTGAATCCTTTACTTCATTCCGGAGGCATAGCTAGGGGTTCGGCTCAGGAGAGGTGGTGAAACTTCTGAGTGGCCCCTAAGTAGGTAACCCTGATTACAACTATGGTGGCACACCCTAATAGTGGATGCAGGAGAACCTCAGCAGAGAACCACACAATTACTAAAAAACATCTCTATACAAAGACCAACACTGATATTTCTGCTATATGGTGACCATGTAGTGGTAGATACCAGTGCTACAGAACATGTAAAAGATACAGTACAGTTATAGATAGTGACTTACAGTTGACGTTCTTTCTGGTGGAGTCATTCACTTTTCCATCTGGCCCAGACCAAAAGTCCTCCTTATAGTATAATGCACTCCTTATGGTCCTCCATATACTATAATACACTCCCTATAGTCCTTTGTGTGCTAAAATGCATTCCCCGTAGTCCTCCATATATTATAATGCACTCCCATAGTCCTCCATATAGTATAATGCACTCCACATAGTCCTCAATATAGTATAATGAACTCCTCATAGTTCATAATATAGTATAATGCATTCCCATAGTCCTCTATACAGTATAATGCAGCCCCATAGTCCTCCATGTGGTATAATGCATCCCATAGTTCTCTATATAGTATAATGCACTCCCCATAGTCCTCAATATAGTATAATGTATCCAATAGTCCTCATTATAGTATAATGCACTCTCCATATTCATTCATGTGGTATAATGCATCACATAGTCCTCCATATAGTATAATGCACTCCCCTTAGTCATCAGTTCCTCAATATAGTATAATGCATCCCATAGTCCTCCATATAGTATCATGCATTCCATGGTACACAATATAGTATAATGCACTCTCCGTTATTTTCAATATATTATGAATCCTATAGTTTTCAATATAGTATAATGCATACCATAGACCTCAATATAGTAAAATGCATCACATAGTCTTCAATATAGTATAATGCATCCATAGTCTCAATATGTATCATGCATTCCATAGTCCCAATAAGTATAATGCATACCCATAGTCTTCAATATAGTATAATGCACACCCAATAGTCCTCAATATAGTATGATGCATTCCATGGTCCACAATAAGTATAATGCACTCCCCACAGTTCTCAATATAGCATAGTGCATCCCATAGTCCACAATATAGTATAATGCATCTCATAGTCCAAAATATAGTAAATTAGGAACTCCCCATAGTCCTCTATATAGTATAATGCACTCCCCATAGTCCTCCATATAGTATAATACACCCTATAGTCCTCCATATGATATAATACATCCATAGTCCTCCATATGATATAATGCACTTCATAGTCCTCCATGCAGTATAATAAACTCCCCATAAAAAATAAAATACCTCTCCTCCTCATTCCCCCACTGCTCTGGTTTCTGCAGCGAGCGCTCTAAAGCGTTATCTTCACTGCTCTGCACAGTGGGCACAATGAAGTGATCACACAGTTGGAGTTGCAATGATGGGAAGAAGGGTGCCAGGCGTTAGCGCTGGCACCGAGCCACCCCCTGGTCATGGGCCCCATAGCGGCTGTGTGGCAGTGCAGAGAGATCATGCCTCCCTTAACTACTGGAGATTTTAACTATATCGGTACACTGCGCACTCCAATACCATTAAAAGTAGCGTAGCTCCAGGTGGGCCGCTCAGAGCAAGGGGCCCAGGGCTACCGCAGTCTCTGCTCCTCGCTCCCCGCTAACCACCACTGTAACACCAAGAGCCACTTCATCATATATGATATTTAAAGGAGCATATAAAAGCAACCTGTGTACACCCCTTACACATTGACTGTCTTGATGTCCATGTTCTTAAGATCATTGGAGGTCACAAAGGTTAGATCTCCAGAAGTAATCCATCAACCACCTAACCTGTAGATAGATGATGAATGCATTAGTAAGGAACTTCTTAAATATGTTCTAATGACTCTGGGACCTCCAACATCCGGGTGTGACTTCTCCTCTTATACTTCAGATACTACACAGCACACATCGTACCTGCTCAGCTACTGTAAGATGCCATGAAGGGTTTCTCTGATTTACCTTTTCTTTTCTACTTTGTTTATAAAATTGCATCTAATGAAGTGATCTTTCAGCATTTGAAGACTGCTGTCTCCTTAGTTAAATAAACTTGTCCCCGTCTCTCCGTGTGAAATGGGTGATCGGCTTTGAACTGTTTGCAGATTTATGAATGATTAAGGCTGAACACTAACTGCAGAGATCAAAAGTAATCTATAGAACTGAAAGCCCTCCCGAAGGAGATGAGGACGAGCTGATGTTTCCTACCATGCTGAACGATAATTGTTAAAGAGCAACAACACTGGAGGTGTTGGGATAATGGAGCCATGTTGGGCCACCGGCTGAAACAAGAATAAGGGTATGTGCACACATTGCGGATTTGTTGCAGAGCCGCAGCGGATTTTACGCCCGGAACTGCAGCAGATCCGCAAGTGCTTGAGTGTTGTGAATGGGCTTGAGATGAGTTCTGAGCAGAGGCTCCCTCTGGTGGTTACAAGCGGTACTGGTCTGTCCAGTGAAGATTGTGAGGATTGGGAATCAGGTGTTACTGACTGGTCTTATATAAGGGAGTCACCTTCCCATCAGGGTTGCCGGTGATCAATTGTTCTGGTCTCTATCCTTGATTCCTGTTTCCCTTGTAGCCTGCTGTGTCGTGTCTGCATCTCCTGCTAACAGATAAGACATTTTCTTCTTTTTGTTTTTGTGCTTGATTTTTGCATTTTGTCCTGCACTTCTGTGGGGGCCTTCAGGGTTCCCTCTGGGGGCTTTTGCCCTCTCAGTTTAGTTCAGCCACTGATGTTTGTACTTTTGCTTTTTCCAGTTTTTTCAGTGGCTGCTGTTTTGATTTTGTTACACCAGAGAACTAATTTAGGTGGTAGAGGTCGTGTGATCTCAGGTGTTTTTGAAATTAGTAGAGTTGGTGCTTTTCAGGGTTTTCTGGGATTGCAGTAAGTACCCTTCCTATCCTTTTCTATTTAGTTAGTTTGGGCCCCAACGTTTGCTCATACTATTTTCTGTCTGTGTCAGTATTTCTTCTTGTCTAACCGCCATTACATGTTTGGGGGCTTTCTATTATCTTTGGGGTTCTGCTCCGGGGCAGATAGCTTTCCTATATCTATCTTTAGGTTTAGTTAGTTTCTCAGGCTGTGACGAGGCGTCTAGGACCAACGTAGGAACGCTCCACGGCTGCCTCTAGTTGTTGTGGTTAGTCAGGGTACTGCAATCTCATAGATTCCAACTGCTCTGGTGTATTGCCTTTTTTGCCTGCACTCCTCAGCTACCGAAACATAACAGTATCACCGGCCCAAAATTTAAAATTGTATGGTACTCACAGAAGGGAAAAAATTTGTGAAAGAAAAAACGGTTGTCAGAGTTGTCAGAGATATTTTTCTGTTTGTTGCATTTTTTTTTTTTTTCCCTCTGTATCTCTGGGTGCTGGGGAGGATTTTTTCTCTCACTGGAGTTTGCACAGTTTTCTGGCCGTGTGGATCAGCTTGCCACTGAGGTTCAGAGTATTGCTGCATATCTTGCTAGGTTGCCTGTTGTGGAACCTAGGATTCCCATGCCAGATTTGTTTTTAGGGGATCGAGCTAAGTTTCAGAATTTCAAAAATAATTGTAAATTGTTTTTTGCCTTAAAATCTAAGTCCTCAGGGAACGCAGCGCAGCAGGTTCAAATTGTTATCTCTCTCCTGCGCGGCGATCCTCAGGATTGGGCTTTTTCCCTGACACCTGGGGATCCTGTTTTGAGTGATGTTGATGCATTTTTTCAGGCTTTGGGGTTATTGTACGATGAGCCTAATGTCACTGATCAAGCTGAAAAAGCCTTGTTGGCATTAAATCAGGGGCTTGATGACGCTGCGTTATACTGTCAGAGATTCCGTAGGTGGGCAGTCCTGACCAAGTGGAATGACGACGCTTTGGCGGCCCTTTTTCGGAAGGGTCTGTCAGATAATGTAAAGGATGTTATGGTGGGATTCCCTGTCCCCTCTGGTCTCAATGATTCTATGTCATTAGCGATTCAAATTGACAGACGTTTGCGTGAGCGGAGAAGTATGCGTGGAATAGTGTTGCCTTGTGAACCTGCTTCTGAATCCATGCAGTGTGATAGAGTGGTGTCTGGGGCACAGCGTCATGAGTTTCGAAAGCGCAATGGGTTATGTTTCTACTGTGGTGATGCTTCTCATGTTATTTCAGTCTGCCCTAAGCGGGGAAGACGTTTTGCACGCTCAGTTGTCTTGGGTAGTGTTCAGACTAAGTTTTTATTAACTGTCACTCTGATATGCTCTCTGTCCTCATTTTCTGCTCAGGCTTTCGTTGATTCTGGAGCAGCTATTAACCTGATGGATTATGATTTTGCTAAACGTTGTGGGTTTCCTTGATACCCCTACAGAAGTCTATTCCCTACTGGGGATCGATTCTACCCTTTGGCTGAGAATAAACCTCAGTTCTCTACTCAGATGATAATGAGGGTTGAACTGATCATCAAGAGTGCTGCAAATTTTTGGTTCTGTATAATCTGCATGATATTATCGTACTGGGTTTCCCTTGGTTACAGTCTCATAATCCTGTTTTGGATTGGAAATCTGTGTCTGTAACCAGTTGGGGCTGCCAATATGTTAATACCAACACTCCTGTTTTTTCTGCCTCCCCCCAGGCTCAGGATGTTCCTGACTTTTTGATTGATTTTTCTGATGTATTTAGCGAAAGTAAATCTGCATCCTTGCCTCCCCATAGGAGCTATGACTGCGCTATTGAATTAGTGCCTGGTAGTAAATTCCCTAAAGGTCGCTTTTTTAACTTGTCTGTACCTGAACATGACGCTATGCGGTCTTATATCAAGGAGTCATTGGAGAAGGGTCATATCAGACCATCCTCTTCACCCTTAGGTGCCGGTTTTTTCTTTGTGGCCAAAAAGGATGGTTCATTAAGGCCGTGTATTGATTATCGTCTTTTGAACAATATTACTGTGAAATATCATTACCCGTTACCCTTGATTTCTGACCTGTTTTCCAGGGTGAAAAACGCTACTTGGTTTACCAAGCTTGACCTCAGGGGGGCATATAACTTTGTTCGCATTAAGCACGGGGATGAATGGAAGACGGCATTCAATACCCGGAGGGGCATTTTGAGTACCTTGTGATGCCCTTTGGGCTCACTAATGCTCCTTCTGTCTTCCAGTCCTTCATGAATGACATTTTCAGGGATTTTGTGGATACATTTCTGATTGTTTATTTGGATGATATCTTGATTTTTTTCTAATGACTGGGACTCTCATGTGAAACATGTTCGAACTGTATTCCAGATTTTGAGAGAGAATGCTCTGTATGTGAAGGGATCAAAGTGTCTTTTTGGCGTACAGAGGATCTCATTTCTGGGATTCATTTTGTCCCCATCTGTTATTGAAATGGACCGGTCAAGGTTCAGGCCATCTGTGATTGGGTCCAACCTACTTCATTAAAGGCTCTTCAAAGATTTTTGGGTTTTGCCAATTTTTATCGTAAATTTATTGGTAATTTCTTGGTTATTGTTAAACCATTAACTGATTTGACCAAAAAGGGTTCTGATGTGGTGAATTGGCCTCCTGAGGCAGTCTCTGCATTTCAGGAACTTAAGCAGAGATTCACTTCTGCTCCTGTTCTACGGCAGCCTGATGTTTCTCTGCCATTTCAGGTGGAGGTTGATGCCTCTGAAATTGGGGCAGGTGCCGTTTTGTCCCAAAAAGATCCAGAGACCTCTAAAAGTAACCCTTGTGCCTTTTTCTCTCGAAAATTTTCTCCTACTGAACGTAATTATGACGTGGGTAATCGGGAGTTATTGGCCATGAAGTGGGCTTTTGAAGAGTGGAGACATTGGCTGGAGGGAGCCAAACATCAGGTGGTGGTCCTTATTGACCATAAGAATCTGGTTTATCTGGAATCTGCCAAGCGACTCAATCCTAGACAGGCCAGGTGGGCCTTGTTTTTCACACGTTTTAATTTTGTGGTTTCCTTTCTTCCTGGCACTAAGAATGTTAAGGCGGATGCCCTCTCGAGGAGCTTCCTTGCGGACTCTCCTGAGTTATCTGATCCTTCTGTTATTTTGAAAGAGGGTGTAGTTCTTTCCGCCATCTCACCTAATTTGAGACTTGCTCTGGAGGGGTGTCAGGAGGATAGGCCCGAGCGCTGCCCTGTTGGAAAATTGTTTGTCCCGGACCAGTGGAAAAAGAGTGTGATGTCTGAGATTCATTGTTCTGCGTTGGCTGGGCATCCCGGAATTTTTGGTACCAGAGACTTGGTTAGTCAGTCCTTTTGGTGGCCTACCTTGTCTCGTGATGTCAGGGAATTTGTGCAGTCCTGCGGGACTTGCTCTCGCTCCAAGCCTTGCTCTCGCTCTAGTGGTTTGTTGATGCCATTGCCTGTGCCCAAGAGACCATGGACCCATATCTCTATGGATTTCATTTCCGACCTTCCTGTTTCTCAGAGAATGACCGCCATCTGGGTGATTTGTGATAGGTTTTCCAAGATGATACATCTTGTGCCATTACCTAAGTTGCCTTCCTCCTCTGAATTGGTGCCGTTGTTCCTTCAGCACGTGGTTCGTTTACACGGCATTCCTGAGAACATAGTGTCTGACAGAGGAGTCCAGTTTGTTTCCAGATTTTGGAGGACTTTTTGTTCTAAACTGGGTGTTCAATTGTCTTTCTCCTCGGCATTTCATCCTCAGACCAATGGTCAAACTGAGAGAACAAACCAGACATTGGAGACTTATCTAAGATGCTTTGTGTCTGCTGATCAGGATGACTGGGTCTCTTTTTTGCCTTTGGCTGAGTTTGCTCTCAATAATAGGGCTAGCTCTGCCACTTTGATGTCTCCGTTTTTCTGTAATTCTGGGTTTCACCCTCGATTTTCTTCAGGACAGACGGAGGCTTCTATCTGTCCAGGTGTTGACTCTGTTGTGGAGCGTATGCAACAGATTTGGGACCAGGTAGTGGAGAGGTTATCCCTCTCTCAGGAGAGGGCCCAGCGGTTTGCTAACCGGCATAGGACTGATGGTCCTCGGTTTAAAGTAGGGGACTTGGTCTGGTTGTCCTCAAAAAATATTCCTATGAGAGTAGCATCTCCTAAATTTAAGCGTAGGTTCATTGGACCTTATAAGATCATGGAGATTCTTAATCCTGTTTCTTTTCGTTTGCTTCTTCCAGGGACATTTAAGATCCATAACGTGTTCCACAAGTCCTTGTTGAAGAGGTTTGTTGAGCCAGTGGTTCCTGCTGCTGTGCCTCCTGACCCTGTTTTGGTTGAGGGCAATCTGGAGTATGTGGTTGAGAAAATATTAGATTCTCGTTTTTCTAGACGGAAACTCCAGTATTTGGTTAAGTGGAGAGGTTATGGTCAGGAAGACAATTCTTGGGTGTTTGCTTCGGACATCCATGCTAGGAGACTCATCCGTGCGTACCATAGAACTCATCCTGACCGACCTGGTTGCTCAAATGAGGGTTCGGTGACCCCTCCTCAAGGGGGGGTTACTGTTGTGAATGGGCTTGAGATGAGTTCTGAGCAGAGGCTCCCTCTGGTGGTTACAAGCGGTACTGGTCTGTCCAGTGAAGATTGTGAGGATTGGGAATTTTCACAAAGGTAAAAGGAGAAAATGGACAGATAAGGTTGTTATGCAATTTCTCCTGAGTACGCCAATACCCCATATGTGGGGGAAAACCACTGTTTGGGCACACGGCAGAGCTCGTAAGGGAAGGAGCGACGTTTGACTTTTTCAAACTAAAATTGGCTGGAATTTAGATTGGATGCCATGTCGCGTTTGGAGAGCCCCTGATGCGCCTAAACAGTGGAAACCCCCCACAATTGAAACCATTTTGGAAACTAGACCCCCTAAGGTACTTATCTAGATCTGTTGTGAGCACTTTGAACCCTCAAGTGTTTCACAAAAGTTTATAAAGCCTGGGTGTGAAAAAAAAATAAATACATTTTCCACAAAAATGATTTTTTAGTCCCAAATTTTTGAATTTTCCCAAGGAAATTGGACCCCAAAAGTTGTTGTCCAATTTGTCCTGAGTACGCTGATACCCCATATGTGGGGGGGGGAAACTGTTTGGGCGCACGGCAGGGCTTGGAAAGGAAGTAGTAACGTTTTGGAATGCAGATGTTAATGGGGGTCATGTTCCGTTTGCAGTGCCCCAGATGAGCCTAAACAGTGGAAACCCCCCACAAGTGACCCCATTTTGGAAACTAGACCCCCTAAGGAACTTATCTAGATCTTTGGTGAGCACTTTAACCCCCAAGTGCTTCACACAAGTTTATAATGCCCGGGCATGAAAATAAAAAATCCTATTTTTTTCCCACAAAAATTATCTTTTAGTCACTATTTTTTTATTTTCCCAAGGGTAACAGGAGAAATTGGACCACATAAGTTGTTGTACAATTTGTCCTGAGTACGCTGATACCCCATATGTGGGGGGGAACCACTGTTTGGGCGCACGGCAGAGCTCGGAATGGAAGGAGCACCATTTGACTTTTTCCAACCAAAATTGGCTGGAATTGAGTTTGGATGCCATGTTGCATTTGGAGAGCCCCTGATGTGCCTAAACAGTGGAAACCTCCCACAAATGACCCCATTTGGGAAACTAGACCCCCTAAGGAACTTATCTAGATTTTTGATGAGCAATTTGAACCCCCAAGTGCTTCACACAAGTTTATAACGTAGAGCCGTAAAATTTAAAAATCATATTTTTTCCACAAAAATGATCTTTTCACCCCAATTTTTATTTTTCCAAGGGTAACAAGACTCCAAAAGTTATTGTGCAATTTGTCCTGAGTGCGCTGATACCCCATATGTGGGGGTAAACCACTGTTTGGGTGCATGGCAGAGTTTGGAAGGGAAGGAGCGCCGTCTGACTTTTTCAACGCAGAATTGGCTGGACGCCATGTCGTGTTTGGAGAGCTCCTGATCTGCCTAAACAGTGGAAACCCCCATAAATGACACCATTTTGGAAACTAGACCCCTGAAGGAACTTATCTAGATGTGTGGTGAGAACTTTGAACCCCCAGGTGTTTCACTAAAGTTTATAACATACAGCCGTAAAATAAAAAATCTTTTTTTTTTTTACAAAAATGATTTTTTCGCCCCCAATATTTTATTTTCACAAGGGTAACAGAAGAAATTGGAACCCAAAAGTTGTTGTCCAATTTGTCCTGAGTACACTGATACCCAATATGTGGGCGAAAACTACTGTATGGGCACACGTCGGGGCTCGGAAGGGAAGTAGTGACGTTTTGGATTGCAGACTTTGATGGAATGGTCTGGGGGCGTCATGTCACACTTGGAGAGCCCCTGATGCACCTAAACAGTGGAAACCCCCACAAGTGACCCTATTTTGGCAAATATACCCCACAAGGAACTTATCTAAATGTGTGGTGAGCACTTTGAACCCCGAAGTGCTTCACAGAAGTTTATAACGCACAGCCGTAAAAATAAAAAATCTTTTTTTTTTTTACAAAAATGATTTTTTCGCCCCAATATTTTATTTTCACAAGGGTAACAGGAGAAATTGGACCCCAAAAGTTGTTGTCCAATTTGTCCTGAGTACGCTGATACCCAATATGTGGGAGAAAACTACTGTATGGGCGCACGTCAGGGCTCGGAAGGGAAGTAGTGACGTTTTGGATTGCAGACTTTGATGGAATGGTCTGGGTGCGTCATGTCGCATTTGGAGAGCCCCTGATGCGCCTAAACAGTGGAAACCCCCCACAAGTGACCCCATTTTGGAAAATAGACCCCACAAGGAACTTATCTAGATGTGTGGTGAGCTGTTGTGAGTGGGCTTGGGATGAGTTCTGAGCAGAGGCTCCCTCTGGTGGTTACAGGCGGTGCTGGTCTGTCCAGTGAAGATTGTGAAGATTGTGAGGATTGGGAATCAGGTGTTACTGACTGGTCTTATATAAGGGAGTCACCTTCCCATCAGGGTTGCCGGTGATCAATTGTTCTGGTCTGAATCCTTGATTCCTGTTTCCTTTGTAGCCTGCTGTGTCGTGTCTGCATCTCCTGCTAACAGATAAGACATTTTCTTCTTTTTGTTTTTGTGCTTGATTTTTGCATTTTGTCCTGCACTTCTGTGGGGGCCTTCAGGGTCCCCTCCGGGGACTTTTGCCCTCTCAGTTTAGTTCAGCCACTGATGTTTGTACCTTTGCTTTTTCCAGTTTTTTCAGTGGCTGCTGTTTTGATTTTGTTACACCAGAGAACTAATTTAGGTGGTAGAGGTCGTGTGATCTCAGGTGTTTTTGAAATTAGTAGAGTTGGTGCTTTTCAGGGTTTTTGGGATTGCAGTAAGTACCCTTCCTATCCTTTTCTATTTAGTTAGTTTGGGCCCCAACGTTTGCTCATACTATTTTCTGTCTGTGTCTGTATTTCTTCTTGTCTAACCGCCATTACATGTTTGGGGGCTTTCTATTATCTTTGGGGTTCTGCTCCGGGGCAGATAGCTTTCCTATTTCTATCTTTAGGTGTAGTTAGTTTCTCAGGCTGTGACGAGGCGTCTAGGACCAACGTAGGAACGCTCCACGGCTGCCTCTAGTTGTTGTGGTTAGTCAGGGTACTGCAATCTCATAGATTCCAACTGCTCTGGTGTATTGCTTTTTTTGCCTGCACTCCTCAGCTACCGAAACATAACAGTGAGCACTTTGAACCCCGAAGTGCTTCACAGAAGTTTATAACGCACAGCCGTAAAAATAAAAAAAATTTTTTTTTTTTTTGCAAAAATGATTTTTTCGCCCCAATATTTTATTTTTACAATGGTAACAGGAGAAATTGGACCCCAAAAGTTGTTGCCCAATTTGTCCTGAGTACGCTGATACCCAATATGTGGGAGAAAACTACTGTATGGGTACACGTTGGGGCTCGGAAGGGAAGTAGTGACGTTTTGGATTGCAGACTTTGATGGAATGGTCTGGGGGCGTCATGTCGCATTTGGAGAGCCCCTGATGCGCCTAAACAGTGGAAATCCCCAACAAGTGACCCCATTTTGGAAAATAGACCCCACAAGGAACTTATCTAGGTGTGTGGTGAGCGCTATGAAGCCCCAAGTGCTTCACAGAAGTTTATAATGTACAGCCGTAAAAACAAAAAAATAATTTTTTTTGTACAAAAATGATATTTTCGTCCCCAGTTTTTTATTTTCCCAAGGGTAACAGAAGAAATAGGACAAATTGCACAATAACTCTTGGGGTCCAGAGTACGCTGATACCCCATATGTGGGGATAAACTACTGTTTGGACGCATGGCAGAGCTCAGAAGTGAAGGAGCACCGTTTGACTTTTTCAACGCAGAATTGGCTGGAATTGAGATCAGACGCCATGTCACATTTGGAGAGCCCCTGATGTGCCTAAACAGCGGAAACCCCCCAATTCTAACTCCAACCCTAACCCCAACACACCCTAACCCTAGTCACAACCCTAACCACAAACCTAACCCTAACACACCCCTAATCCCAACCCTAACCCTAATCCTAACTTTAGCGCCAACCCTAACCCTAACTTTAGCCGCAACCCTAACCCTAATGGGAAAATGGAAATAAATACATTTTTTTAATTTTATTATTTTTCCCTAACTAAGGGGGTGATAAAGGGGGGTTTGATTTACTATTTATAGCGGGTTTTTATGATTGGCAGCTGTCACGCTAAAAGACGCTTTTTATTGCAAAAATAGTTTTTTGCATCGCCACATTTTGAGAGCTATAATTTTTGCATATTTTGGCCCACAGAGTCATGTGAGGTCTTATTTTTTGCGGTACGAGTTGACGTTTTTATTTGTACCATTTTTGAGCAGGTGACATTTTTTGATCGCTTTTTATTTCGATTTTTGGGAGGTTAGAATGAACAAAAATCAGCAATTCATGAATTTCTTTTGGGGGAGGCGTTTTTATTGTTCCGCGTGTGGTAAAATTGATAAAGCAGTTTTATTCTTCGGGTCAGTACGATTATGGCGATACCTCATTTATATCATTTTTTTATGTTTTGGCGCTTTTATAGAATAAAAACAATTTTATATAAAAAATAATTATTTTTGCATCGCTTTATTCTGCGAGCTATAACTTTTTTATTTTTTCGCTGATGATGCTGTATGGCGGCTCGTTTTTTGCGGGACAAGATGACGTTTTCAGTGGTACCATGTTTATTTATATCGGTCTTTTTATCGCGCGTTATTCCACTTTTTGTTCGGCGGTATGATGATAAAGCATTGATTTTTTTGCTTCGTTTTTTTTTTTTTTTAAGGGGTTCACTGAAGGGTTAACTAGTGGGACAGTTTTATAGGGGGGGTCGTTACGACGCGGCGATACCAAATATGTGTACTTTTATTGTTTTGTTTTTTTTATTTACAGGAAGAAATGAATTTATTGGGGAATATATTTTTTTTTTTTTATTATTTTGGATTTTTTTTTATAACATGTTTATTTTTATTTTTTTTAACTTTTTTACTTTGTCCCAGGGTGGGACATCACTGTAGTTTATCAAATCGCTGGTGTGACAGTGTGCACAGCACACTGTCACACCAGCGATTGCTCAGGCAGTGCAGCAGGCTTCTCAGTGCCTGCTCTCAGCAGGCACTGAGGAAGCCGCCTCCCTCCAGGACCCCGGCGCCATCTTGGATCCGGGTCCTGGGAGGGAGGAAGCCCTCAGAACAGCGCGATCACATCCCGCTGGTCTGAGGGTCTCAGGGGGGCGCGCAGGGAGCCCCCACCCTGCGCGATCCTCCCCTGTGCCCCCAGTACACCGCGATCATGTTTGATCGCGGTGTGCTAGGGGTTAATGTGCCGGGAGCGGTCCGTGACCGCTCCTGACACACAGTCACGGGTGTCAGCTGTGATAATCAGCTGACACCCGGCGGCGATTAGCTGCGCTCCCCTAGGAGCGCAGCTGATCGCCTATGACGTACTATCCCGTCCATGGGCAGAATGGCACGGGTTTTATGGACGGGATAGTACGTCTAATGTCAGAGAGGGGTTAACATTTTTAGACTTAGACCGGGGTCACAATTGCAACTGCAATGCGAGAAACTCGCGTGAGTCTCTCGCCTCAATACCTGGCACTGCCGCCGGCACTCCGACCGATACCTTCAGCTGCATAGAAATACATACAGCTGCACACTCCGGTCCTGAGTGCCGGCGGCAGTGCCGGGTATTGAGGCGAGAGACTCGCGCGAGTTTCTCGCATTGCAGTCGCAAGTGTAACCCCGGCCTTAAAGGGAATCTGTCAAGAGTTTTTTGCTACCTCATCTGAGAGCAGCCTATTGTAGGAAAAGAGACTCTGATTCCTGCGTTCTGTCACCTAGTTTTTAGATGTAGGATATACAGT
The DNA here is from genome assembly GCA_033576555.1 of Oophaga sylvatica. NCBI lineage: Eukaryota > Metazoa > Chordata > Amphibia > Anura > Dendrobatidae > Oophaga > Oophaga sylvatica. The sequence goes on along the minus strand of JARQOD010000001.1, from coordinate 925,607,065 downwards.
TGGGAAAAAAGTAATTGATCCCTTGCTGATTTTGTAAGTTTTCCCACTGACAAAGACATGAACAGTCTATAATTTTAAGGGTAGGTTAATTTTAACATTGAGAAATACATTAGAATATCAAAAACAAAGTCCAGAAAATCACATTGTATAAATTATATAAATGTATTTGCACTTTGCAGTGAGAAATAAGTATTTGATCCCTTTGACAAACAAGACTTAATACTTTGTGGCAAAACCCTTGTTGGCAATCACATGTCACGATCCATTTTTGAATTTGTGGCAGCTCTGGTTTCACTCAGTTAAAACTTTTTTCCTTTCAGCCCAGTAGGGGTTAATGTCAGTTTTTCCCCTGCTGGCAATCTGGTGTAATTGCAGTGCTGCTGGGTCAGCTGATGTGGGTGGTGACCACTCCCACCATCCTTTAAATGGTCATCTGATGCATCAGCTGACTGTCGGTGATAGAGCAATCTATATTGACAAAATCTGGAGTAAGCAGCTGTCTGGTTGCAGTGGTGAATCTGCTGGTTTTGTGGAGTTCGTGGTCCTGGTGCCTTTCTTCTGCTGTGCAGTGCTTTGCAGCAGAGAAAGTTGTTAAGCTAAGTGTTTATTTCCCTGTCCCTTTTGTATTTCTCACTCTCCCTGTGTGGAATTATCTGTAGTGGCTAGGCTAGCGCCCTACTCCGGCCAGTGCACTAGCCAGGGCAGTGTTAGGTAACAGCGAGTGACGAGGTATCGTGATAGTGGTGGGGGAAAGGACCAACATAGGTCGTTAGAGGAGTGCTGGGACAGGCTCAGGTTTGAGCTCAGGTGGTGGCCATCCCTCATTCCTTATCAGTAGGGCCTTCCTCTCCCCAATACCATCCCGTTGTGTGAGTGTTGCGCCGTTCGCTGACCGACCACCCGTGGAATCGATTCACATCGTGACATCACAGCAGTCAGATGTTTCTCCCTTCGATAAAGCTTACGCGAAACGTGCGTCAGGGGTGATACTTGGCTCAAGGGCATTTGGGCACTGCACACCATGGGTAAGCACTGAGGCACTTTATCATTATTTTTCCACAGCAGTCTTGTCTCTTTATTCTGTGGCATTGAATGTGTGTTTAGGGCTGGTCCCTTGTTATTTCAAAGCACTATTATATTTTTATATGCATACATATATACCTTTTTTATGCACTATGCTATGTGGTCTTTTTGAGATATGTAATTGATGTTTGACACTCAATAGCATTCATTTTTGGTATCACTATTGTTCTATTTTTCACCATGTTATATTATTTTTATATAAGGAGACAATGATTGGCACTTAATGGTGTTTTCCTCTTGCCCGGGCCTATATATCAATCAATAACTGGTAGGGTCACATTTTATGTAAAGTAAAATTCTTTGTTATTACTAAGTGATTTGTACACAATAAAATATTATTTTTTTAACAAAATAATTTTATTTGTATGGAACTCCTTTTTTGTGTTTTTTGCAGATGTTTTTTGTAGTTGATGATGAGGTTTGTGCACATGTCAGGAGGAATTTTGGTTCACTCCTCTTTGCAGATCATCTCGAAATCGTTAAGATTTTGAGGCTGTCGCTTGGCAACTCAGAGCTTCAACTCCCTCCATAAGTTTTCTATGTGGTTAAGGTCTGGAGACGGGCTAGGCCACTCAATGACCTTAATGTGCTTCTTTTTGAGCCACTCCTTTGTTGCCTTGGCTGTATGGTTTTGGTCATTGTCTTGCTGGAAGACCCAGCCACGACCCATTTTTAATGTCCTGGCAGATGGAAGGAGGTTGTCACTCAGGATTTTATGGTACATGGCTCCATCCATTCTCCCAATGATGCGGTGAAGTAGTCCTGTGCCCTTAGCAGAGAAACACCCCCAAAACATAATGTTTCCACCTCCGTGCATTACAGTGGGGACGGTGTTCTTTGGGTCATAAGCAGCATTTCTCTTCCTCCAAACACGGCGAGTTGAGTTAATGTCAAAGAGCTCAATTTTTCTCTCATCTGACCACAGCATCTTCTCCCAATCACTCACAGAATCATCCAGGTGTTCATTGGCGAACTTCAGACTGGCTGCACATGTGCCTTCATGAGCAGGGGAACCTTGCGGGCACTGCAGGATTTTTAAACCTTTACGGTGTAACGTGTTACCAATGGTTTTCTTGGTGATTGTGGTCCAGCTGCCTTGAGATCATTAACAAGTTCCCCCGTGTAGTTTTAGGCTGATCTCTCACCTTTCTCATGATCAAGGATAACCTACGAGGTGAGATTTTGCATGGTGCCCCAGATCAATGTCGATTGACAGTCATTTTGTATTTCTTCTATTTTCTTACTATTGCACCAACAGTTGTCTCCTTGTCACCCAGCATCTTACTTATGTTTTTGTAGCCCATTAGAGCTTTGTGCAGGTCTGTGATCTTCTCCCTGACATTCTTATAAAGCTCTTTGGTCTTGCCCATGTTGTAGAGGTTAGAGTCTGACTGATTAATTGAGTCTGTGGACAGGAGTATTTTATAAAGGTGACTATGTAAGACAGCTGTCTTTAAAGCAGGTAATGAGTTGATTAGGAGCATCTAACTGGTCTGTAGGAGCCAGAACTCTTAATGGTTGGTAGGGGATCAAATACTTATTTCTCACTGCAAAATGCAAATACATTTATATAATTTATATAGTGTGATTTTCTGGATTTTATTTTTGATATTCTATTTCTCAATGTTAAAATTAACCTACCCTTCAAATTATAGACTGTTCATGTCTTTGTCGGTGGGCAAACTTACAAAATCGGCAAGGGATCAAATACTTATTTCCCCCAGTGTAGAAGAGCTCAGAAAGCTGCTCCTGTCCACAACCCTGATTAGCAGCTTTCTGTGAACATTGTATTTTGACAGTGAGCTGTGGGGCGTGGTTGGACCAGGATGCATGCGAGCTGTAGTCCCGCAGTGGTAAACTCCTGCTGATAAAACACTCATTCTATTGAAACAACAGCACATAGCCTAATAAGTGACAAATCGCTACATTCCGTGTCTCAGCCCCTACCTCGTGCTGTCCTCAGATTATATAGCAAAAACTTGCTGACAGATTTCCTTTACCTTACTGCTGTTTCAGGAAATCCACATGTACATTAGCCACAATAGTCGGATCCTGATCTAATGAACCTGTATAAAGGACCTGGTGAAGGTTGGGGGAGCAGGGTCAACTGTGACATTGACAATTGTGATTGGTGGACTCTGTGCTGTCAGCTGTGTACAGAGGTTTTACCTGTCATTGTAAGGCTGCTTTCACACATCAGTCTTTTTGTGTCAGGCATAATCCGTCCTATGCCTGATAGGACGGATCCGGCGCTGATTTTAAAAAAACTGATGCAACGGATCAGTTTTTTTGCCGGATCCGTCCTGACCTTTTAAACCCGGAAAGATAAAAATTTCTATGTTGAAAATGCAGGTACCAATGTCCGGACCGAGGAGAGAGAGAGAGAGACCTTGGATTCCGGATCAGTTTTCTGACGGATTTGTCAAAAGACTGATCCGGTTCCATAGACTTGCATTGTTTCCAGCCGCCTGAAGCGCTGATTCAGGCACTATCAGGCGGCTCCGGAGAAAAAAAAACGTTGCAGCCAGCGTCTTGTCCGGCCGCCGGAATGTACATTTCCGACGGATCCGGACAAAAACGGATGCAACGCAGTGACATCAGGCGCAATCCGGCGCTAATGAAAGTCAATGGTAAAAAAAAACGCATCCGGTACCGGATGCGTTTTTTTAAAAACACGCCGGATCGCGCCTGACGTCAAAAGACTGATGTGTGAAAGCAGCCTAATCCTGCCTCTGATGATAAGGAAATTGCTGTAAACTCTTCCTGAAAGGACTAGATGTTAGTTTCAAATAGACCCGGTGTTCAATGTGAAAATTGCAAGTTTACTGATTTTGTCTTAGATATATGAAAGAAAAAAAACTGCTAAAGTGTTTTTAAAAATACATGTTACATAAAAACCTGGCTTAAACAATAGGTCATTTTTTGATGGTAGCGTCCGATTCATGGGAGATACAAGGGCTTCCAACAGGACATGAACAGTCTCCTCATAGATTGTAGGCTCTCGTGTGCAGGGCCATGATTCTTCTTGTCTGAATTGTGGGTTGTTTCTCTGCTTCTTCTGATCAGTAAAGTGCTGCAGAGTGTGCTGGTGCTATAAATGAAGATTATTATTATTATTCTAGCAACATTTGAGCAGTCTATGATTTTAAATCTGGGAATGAAGGTTTGAGCCGAACTTCCTTTACTTGTCCCCACAAGTACTACTGTAAAATAATGGAAACAGAACATTTCATAAAGAGAAGGATGTCACTAATTCTCCAACATTACTTTAATTGTCATCATGATTTTGTAATAATTGTGAAAGAGAATCTGCCACATTGTCCACTGTAAAGCAGAAGGAACTAAGCAGAGTGATATATAGTTTTGTGGCAAAAGATTCAGAAAAACTCACAGTATATTCATTTGCATCCCTCCTTCTTCTATTTTTGGGAGTCCTGTGGGCGGATCCATTAAAAGCCTTAAAGCTATCATGCAGAGAAGACTGACAAGTACTGAATAAGGCCACGGATGCCTAATGTTAGGCTCACCTGGTGAGGGGGATCCTCCAAGCCAAAGGTCCGGGTGGGCACGTGCGTCAGAGGTGTCGGTGCAGCAGACAGCAGAGATATGAAGACTGCAGGTGGACAGGAGACTGGGAACAGATAGCTGAGTTGTTGGAAGCGGAAGGCAGACCAAAGACATCCTGGAGACCACAGACAGATAACAGCGGTACTAGTGCTGCATTCAAACAGGAGACATCCTGGAGACCACAGACATATAGCAGAGGTACTCAAAGCCACAGGCAGACAGAAGACGTCTCGGAGACCACAGACAGGTTGTAGAAATACTGCAGATAGGTAGCAGAGATACTGCAGACAGGTAACAGAGGTCCTGGAAGCCACAGGCAGATAGGAGATGTCCTGGAGATCAGAGGCAAGTAGCAGATATACTGGAAGCCGCATATAGACAGGAACACTAAAGTCTTAAGGCCGGCGTCACACTGGCGAGTGTGATGCGAGTTAGTCGCACGACTTTCTCGCATCAACACCCGGCACGACCGCCCGCTCTCGGACCCGAGTGTGCGTCTGCATAGAAATACATGCAGCCGCACACTCGGGTCCGAGAGCGGGCGGCTGTGCCGGGTGTTGATGCGAGAAAGTCGTGTGACTTACTCGCATCAAACTCGCCAGTGTGACGCCGGCCTAATACCAAAATACAGGTGTGGGTCTTGGTGAGCCTTATACATGTCCAGGTTGATACACACATGGGATCAGGCCAAGCCATCCGCAGAGCCAGACGTGGAGCACAAGAGAGTCTAGTGAACCGGGTGAGGAAAGCAAAGTCTGTATCCAGGACAGGTGCGTAACACCTAAGCATAGAATGATCAGAGATACCAGTGAATTAAATACAAATTATGCTGAATCTTTTCCCACAAAACTATATATTTGTATGCTTAGCTCCTTCTGCTCTATACTGTTTGCAGATCAGTTCAGCATGATAGGTGCCCTTTAGCGATTCCTCAGACTTCTTGTTTTGTTCCTCTATGTAACGTTATGTTGTCAGTAATGTTGCAATGTTATATGCTTTTTAGCCTGTGGTTTATATTGTAGCCATTGTAATTTTTTTCTTTTATTTTGTGTTTTTATAGCAGTTCTGCCATTAACAAGCACTGGGAAGCAGAACTGGCCACACTCAAAGGAAACAATGCCAAGCTCACAGCAGCCTTGCTGGAGTCTACTGCCAATGTCAAACAGTGGAAACAACAGCTTGCTGCGTATCAGGAAGAAGCAGAGCGTCTCCACAAACGGGTGGGTATTGACAAAACCAATGCTGGCTCACAAGGTGGGAACCAGTTAGGTTTTTTATGTATTATAAAGAAGCAAAAAGAAGGTTGGCACACTACTATAGGGATGGCGGTGCTAGTGGACGGAATCAAAGATCCCAATATATAATGTCTCGAAAAGAACACTGCACTCGCTAAAAAATATTGCATCAAGTGAAGTTTTATTTGTCAAGTGTACAATAAGCGACAAGTAATTGACGTTTCGGCCTCTACCGGGCCTTTATCACAAAGTCGCTGCAAAAAACAGATAAAAATATATATATTATAGTATAAACAGTGAAAGAATAATAAACATAGAAATTTATACATATTTACAATTCTATATACAGTTTCATGTCAATGGCGGAAGCATTATGGAGCTAAAAACATTAGAGATAGCGTGGTCAGGGCTGATTTAGGCTCCCATAAACAACCGTCCTCTAATACACTCACCGGACACAGGAGAACAGGTACATTCCCGTGTCTCGGCTGCATGAGTTGCTCTAATGTTATCAAGGGGAATGAAGTGGTACACCCCCGCACCGGGAAATCTTACCCGGTAAGGGACTACTTTACCTGTGCAAGTAACTTTGTTGTATACCTTGTGAAATGTCCTTGCGGCCTCCTCTATATAGGAGAAACGACCCAAGCCATCAGGGACCGAATCTCTAGCCACAAATCGACTATTCGGTGTGAGAAGACGTGGCTACCATTACTGGCACACTTTAAAGATGCCAAACATAATGTGGCACAATTGAGATTCCAGGTAATCGAGAGGGTCCCGAGACCCAGTAGAGGTGGTAACCATATTAAATTATTAAAACAACGTGAGAGTTACTGGATTTACACCCTGGATACGTTACACCCGAAAGGTTTAAATCGGGATATGGATTGGCTAATATGATTTTCCTTTTCCCCTAGAACAATCCTTAATAACTAATCTCTGTGGCCTTCTCCCATTATTGAGCTGGTAAGATCCATACCCCCTCCCCCCCCCCATTTTTTCATTTTATTTATTTATTTTATTTTTTCCTGGTTTGGACTCCTACCATGTGTATCATATTATTTATTTAAATTATTTATTTATATGATTTATATGCCCCATTATGATTTTTCTTTATTGTGTTCTCCCATTATTACTTTTATTTACTTATGTTATGTCTTCATTTATTATTTTCTTCAGTTTCCACTCTTCTTTATTTTGTATTCATTACTTTGTATTCATAATGTTGATACAACTATCCGTTCTACATCTTTCTGATCATGTTTACAACATTCTTAATCACCATGACAACGTTAACAATCCCTTCACCAAGCAGGACAGAGGTCCGCTGACATCATAGCACCTACTGCGCATGCGCCGGCGTCTGACATCCGGTCATATGACCACCCAGCGCTTTATACAGCGCTCCTGTCAGCTCAGTACAGCCTCCTCCTGCTAAGACACAGCTGTGCCAGCATCCACCATAGCACCAACGCTGTACACTGGCGCTTACCACCCCACCGACGCATGTGAGCACCTACCGACGCTAAGATAAGTACCACCTTGACATTACTATGCTCCTGATTATACAACCCTTTCTTTATAGCGCTTACCAGCGCTCCAGACAGCGCCACTGAGACCTCTACCCAGCACTTTACTGCTAAGGCACGGATGTGCCAGCACCATCCACTATACCACCAACGTGTTGGATTTACTTCCATTATATGTGAGCGTTTTTTTGCTACCTCCTATCTATGTTTTATCAACACTACATGGTCTTTCAATTTAAAAATCCTATTTTCACAGCATATTGTTCCTGACATATGTTTATAATATTCAGCGCAACTTGCATATCCATTGGTGTCAGGCTAAGACAAGCATTGGTAAATACTATTCAATATATTCAGTACACTCTATATGTATCATAAATTAATTATGATTATCTCTATCTCTATTTCCCAGTACTCCACCTCATTATATGAACTTTGTCGCATAAACCCATGTGTCATTACTCATAACCAGCACTGCCCTCTGGTAAAGTTACACTGCTATATACCATTAACTCCCTCTGGAGTCCTCACCATTCCTGCTATATCAATATGACTTATTTAATTGTGACTTATTTAATTATGTGATATTATTCATTGCTTTACCCTCCCATTACCAACAGGAGAATTCCTCTTGACTCCATTTTCTGTGAACCTAATATGACACATCCTGCAATGCAATCACACTATGGGTATGTTTCCATATACTTACCAGCTCTCTATGTGATAAACACATGATCTCTACTTCTCCCTCTCATCTTTTCTAGCCTTGATCCACATTATATGAACCCGTGCGATAACTCTGCCCTATAATGCTTCCGCCATTGACATGAAACTGTATATAGCATTGTAAATATGTATAAATTTCTATGTTTATTATTCTTTCACTGTTTATACTATAATATATATATTTTTATCTGTTTTTTGCAGCGACTTTGTGATAAAGGCCCGGTAGAGGCCGAAACGTCAATTACTTGTCGCCTATTGTACACTTGACAAATAAAACTTCACTTGATGCAATATTTTTTAGCGAGTGCAGTGTTCTTTTCGAGACATTTTATGTATTATAGTCACAGGATGTTACATGTCTTATTCTCTTTCTTGTAATCAGATTGTTTTATGTATTTATAAAAATTCACCATACATCCCTGGGAGCTTATGGTTGCCTGAGACCGGGGATGGGAACCTTTTTTTCTGCCAAGCGTCATTTGGATGCTTATACCATCCTTTGGGGGCCGTCAAAATTATCAATTTGAAAATCACCCTGTAACATTTGGTCAAATATTTAATTAACTCACCCCTAATGTGATGGCTGGAGCTGCTTCTCTTTGGTGTGGCTCTGATGTTAGGTGAAAGTGATGATGTTGCTACTCACAACTGCTTTTGCAGATTTGCTTCAGCCTGGAGCACAGGTAGCAGTTTTTGGAAAGAATTGGCAGCAGTAAGTCGTACAGAACAAAGATGTATATTACACTGCAGGTCTCCTCATAGTGGGAAATCCATCAATGCTTACATTACATTTATAAAACTTAAGCAGTGGGAGGTCTGCAGTATGCAAAACATATGAGACACTAAGACTTCTGTATACACATAACATAGGGGATGCCGAGAATGCCAAGTAGATCACATAACAGACACCGAGACTGCAGTATTCATCACATGGAAGACACCGAAACCACCATATACATCACATGGAAAACACCGAGACCGCCATATACATCACATAGGAGACACTGAGACTGCCGTATATATTACATAGGAGACACCAAGACTGCCGTATACATCGCATATGAGACACTGAGACTGCCATATGTGCATCACATAGGAAACACTGAGACTGCAGTAGACATCACATATGAGACACCAAGACTGCCGTATACGTCACATACGAGATGCCGAGATTGCTGTATACATTACAAAGGAGACACCGACTCTGCTGCATACATCACATTGGAGACATTGAGACTGTCGTATATACATCACATAGGAGACACTAAACAACACAAAAAAACAGACAACAAAAAGGAAAATTGAACATAATTTTACACAGAACCCCCCAAAATGGTCCTTAACAAAATTGGTGCCTTTCCAAAACTGTGAATAAGCAAATTTCTTTCAAACATGTGGTGCTCGTTCAAACTCACCTGTGGCAAGTAACAAGTGGGTCAATATGAAAATCATACCTGAAACCAGATTAAAAAGGGAGAAGTTGACTCAATCTTTGCATTGTGTGCCTGTGCGTGCCACACTGAGCATGGAAAACAGAAAGAGGAGAAGAGAACTGAGGACTTGAGAACCAAAATTGTTGAAAACAATCAACAATCTCAAGATTACAAGTCCATCTCCAGAGATCTTGATGCTCCTTTGTCCACGGTGTGCAACATAATCAAGAAGTTTACAACCCATGTCACTGTTAGCTAATTTCCCTGGATGTGTACAGAAAAGTAAAACTGATGAAAAATTGCAACGCAGGATAGTCGGGATGGTGGATAAGCAGCCCCAATCAAATTCCAAAGTAATTCAAGCTGTCCTGCAGGCTCAGGGTGCATCAGTGTCAGCGTGAGCTATTTGGCAACATTTGAATGAAATGAAACGCTATGGCAGGAGATCCAGGAGAACACCTCTGCTGACAAAGACACAAAGAGACATAAAAAAGCTAGATTACAGCTTGCCAAAATTTACGTGAGTAAGCCAAAATCCTTCTTGGAAAGTGTCTAGTTGTCAGATGAGACCAAGATAGAGCTTTCTGGTAAAGCACATCATTCTACTGTTTACTGAAAACGGAATGAGGCCTACAAAAAAACAACGCAATACCTACAGTCAAATATGGTGGAGGTTCAAAGATGTTTACATGTAGTGCCCAGTGTCAGAAAGCTGGGTTTGCATCCTAGGTAATGGGTCTTTCAGCAGGATAATGACCCAAACATACTTCAAGAAGCACCCAGAAATGGATGGAAACAAAGCGCTGGAGAGTTCTGAAGTGGCTAGCAATGAATCCGGATCTAAATCACATTGAACACTTGTGGAGATATCTTAAAATTGCTTTTGGGAGAAGACACCCTTTAAATGTGAGATACCTGGAGCTGTTTGCAAAAGAAGAATGGTCCAAAATTCCAGTTGAGAGGTGTAAGAAGTGTGTTGATGATAATAGGTAGCAATTTATTGCAGTTATTTATTCCAAAGGGTGTGCAACCAAATATTGCGATGAGGGTGCCAACAATTTTGTCTGGCCTATTTTGGGGGTTTTGTGTGAAATTATGTCCAATTTGCCTTTTTTTCTCAGTTTTTTTTTTTGTGGTGTTCCAATACACACAAAGGAAATAAACGTGTATAACAAAAGATGTGTAATTGCAATAATTTTCTGAGAATACTTCATTTTGTGGAACAATTTTAAGTGTCACCACTTTCGGTCATGGCTGTATATACATCACAGAAGACATGGGGAATGCAGTATATACATCACAGAAGGGGCTGTATATACATCAGAGAAGACATGGGGCTACTGTATATACATAGCAATAAACATGGGGCTGCTGTATATACATCATAGGAGGAGACATGACGCTGCGGTTAATACATCACAGGAGGAGACCTGTTGCTGTGGTATATACATCACAGGAGGAGACATGGGGCTGTGGTATATACATCACAGGGGGAGACGTGGGGCTGTGGTATATACATCACAGGAGGCAACATGGGGCTGTGGTATTTACATCACAGGAGGAGACATGGGGCTGCGGTATATACATCACAGGGGGAGACGTGATGCTGTGGAATATACATCACAGGAGGCAACATGGGATCTGTGGTATATACATCACAGGAGGAGACATGGGGCTGCAGTATATACATCACAGGAGAAGACAAGAGGCAGCGGTATATATATCACAGGAGGAGACATCATGCTGTGGAATATACATCACAGGAGGCAACATGGGGCTGTGGTATATACATCACAGGAGAAGACAAGAGGCAGCGGTATATATATCACAGGGGGAGACATCATGCTGTGGAATATACATCACAGGAGGCAACATGGGGCTGTGGTATATACAGGTCCTTCTCAAAAAATTAGCATATAGTGCTAAATTTCATTATTTTCCATAATGTAATGATTACAATTAAACTTTCATATATTTTAGATTCATTACACACCAACTGAAATTTGTCAGGTCTTTTATTGTTTTAATACTGATGATTTTGGCATACAACTCCTCATAACCCAAAAAACCTGTCTCAAAAAATTAGCATATCAAGAAAAGGTTCTCTAAACGACCTATTACCCTAATCTTCTGAATCAACTAATTAACTCTAAACACATGCAAAAGATTCCTGAGGCTTTTAAAAACTCCCTGCCTGCTTCATTACTCAAAACCCCCATCATGGGTAAGACTAGCGACCTGACTGATGTCAAGAAGGCCATCATTGACAGCCTCAAGCAAGAGGGTAAGACCCAAAAAGAAATTTCTCAACAAGTAGGCTGTTCCCAGAGTGCTGTATCAAGGCACCTCAATGGGAAGTCTGTTGGAAGGAAACAATGTGGCAGAAAACGCTGTACAACGAGAAGAGGTGACCGGACCCTGAGGAAGATTGTGGAGAAGGACCGATTCCAGACCTTGGGGGACCTGAGGAAGCAGTGGACTGAGTCTGGTGTACTGTAGCTAGCTGCATTGACCCTGCCCTTGATGAAACACAGTGGACCAACACCAGCAGCTGACATGGCACCCCACACCATCACTGACTGTGGGTACTTGACACTGGACTTCAGGCATTTTGGCATTTCCTTCTCCCCAGTCTTCCTCCAGACTCTGGCACCTTGATTTCCGAATGACATGCAAAATTTGCTTTCATCAGAAAAAGTACTTGGGACCACTTAGCAACAGTCCAGTGCTGCTTCTCTGTAGCCCAGGTCAGGCGCTTCTGCCGCTGTTTATGGTTCAAAAGTGGCTTTACCTGGGGAATGCGGCACCTGTAGCCCATTTCCTGCACACGCCTGTGCACGGTGGCTCTGGATGTTTCTACACCAGACTCAGTCCACTGCTTCCTCAGGTCCCCAAGGTCTGGAATCGGTCCTTCTCCACGATCTTCCTCAGGTCCGGTCACCTCTTCTCGTTGTACAGCGTTTTCTGCCACATTGTTTCCTTCCAACAGACTTCCCATTGAGGTGCCTTGATACAGCACTCTGGGAACAGCCTATTTGTTGAGAAATTTCTTTCTGGGTCTTACCCTCTTGCTTGAGGGTGTCAATGATGGCCTTCTTGACATCAGTCAGGTCGCTAGTCTTACCCATGATGGGGGTTTTGAGTAATGAACCAGGCAGGGAGTTTTTAAAAGCCTCAGAAATCTTTTGCATGTGTTTAGAGTTAATTAGTTGATTCAGAAGATTAGGGTAATAGGTCGTTTAGAGAACCTTTTCTTGATATGCTAATTTTTTGAGACAGGTTTTTTGGGTTATGAGGAGTTGTATGCCAAAATCATCAGTATTAAAACAATAAAAGACCTGACAAATTTCAGTTGGTGTGTAATGAATCTAAAATATATGAAAGTTTAATTGTAATCATTACATTATGTAAAATAATGAAATTTAGCACTATATGCTAATTTTTTGAGAAAGACCTGTACATCACAGGAGGAGACATGGGGCTGCGGTATATACATCACAGGAGGCGACATGGTGCTGTGGAATATACATCACAGGAGGCGACATGGTGCTGTGGTATATACATCACAGGAGGAGACAAGGGGCAGCGGTATATACATCACAGGGGGAGACTTGATGCTATGGAATCTACATCACAGGAGGCAACATGGGGCTGTGGTATATACATCACAGGAGGAGACATGGGGCTGCGGTATATACATCACAGGAGGCGTCATGGTGATGTGGTATATACATCACAGGAGGAGACAAGGGGCAGCGGTATATAATCACAGGGGGAGACTTGATGCTGTGGAATATATATATCGCAGGAGGCGACATGGTGCTGTGGTATATACATCACAGGAGGAGACAAGGGGCAGCGGTATATACATCACAGGGGGAGACGTGATGCTGTAGAATCTACATCACAGGAGGCGACATGGTGCTGTGGTATATACATCACAGGAGGAGACAAGGGGCAGCGGTATATACATCACAGGGGGAGACGTGATGCTGTAGAATCTACATCACAGGAGGCGACATGGTGCTGTGGTATATACATCACAGGAGGAGATGTGATGCTGTGGTATATAAATCATAGGAGGTGACATGGGGCTGTGGTATATACATCATAGGGGGAGACGTGGGGCTGTGGTATATACATCACCGGAGGAGACGTGATGCTGTGGTATATACATCACAGAGGGAGACGTGGGGCTGTGGTATATACATCACAGGAGGCAACATGGGGCTGTGGTATATACATCACAGGAGGAGACATGGGGCTGCGGTATATACATCACAGGAGGCGACATGGTGCTGTGGAATATACATCACAGGAGGCGACATGGTGCTGTGGTATATACATCACAGGAGGAGACAAGGGGCAGCGGTATATACATCACAGGGGGAGACTTGATGCTATGGAATCTACATCACAGGAGGCAACATGGGGCTGTGGTATATACATCACAGGAGGAGACATGGGGCTGCGGTATATACATCACAGGAGGCGTCATGGTGATGTGGTATATACATCACAGGAGGAGACAAGGGGCAGCGGTATATACATCACAGGGGGAGACTTGATGTTGTGGAATATATATATCGCAGGAGGCGACATGGTGCTGTGGTATATACATCACAGGAGGAGACAAGGGGCAGCGGTATATACATCACAGGGGGAGACGTGATGCTGTAGAATCTACATCACAGGAGGCGACATGGTGCTGTGGTATATACATCACAGGAGGAGACAAGGGGCAGCGGTATATACATCACAGGGGGAGACTTGATGCTGTGGAATATATATATCACAGGAGGCGACATGGTGCTGTGGTATATACATCACAGGAGGAGACAAGGGGCAGCGGTATATACATCACAGGGGGAGACGTGATGCTGTAGAATCTACATCACAGGAGGCGACATGGTGCTGTGGTATATACATCACAGGAGGAGACAAGGGGCAGCGGTATATACATCACGGGGAGACGTGATGCTGTAGAATCTACATCACAGGAGGCGACATGGTGCTGTGGTATATACATCACAGGAGGAGATGTGATGCTGTGGTATATAAATCATAGGAGGTGACATGGGGCTGTGGTATATACATCATAGGGGGAGACGTGGGGCTGTGGTATATACATCACAGGGGGAGACGTGATGCTGTGGTATATAAATCATAGGAGGCGACATAGGGCTGTGGTATATACATCACCGGGGGAGACGTGATGCTGTGGTATATACATCACAGAGGGAGACGTGGGGCTGTGGTATATACATCACAGGAGGAGACATGGGGCTGCGGTATATACATCACAGGAGGAGACAAGGGGTAGCGCTATATACATCACAGGGGAGACGTGATGCTGTGGTATATAAATCATAGGAGGCGACATGGGGCTGTGGTATATACATCACAGGGGAGACGTGGGGCTGTGGTATATACATCACAGGAGGAGACATGGGGCTGCAGTATATAAAAAATAGGGGACATGGGGCTGCGGTATATACATCACAGGGGGAGACAAGGGGCAGCGGTATATACATCACAGGGGAGACGTGATGCTGTGGTATATAAATCATAGGAGGCGACATGGGGCTGTGGTATATACATCACAGGGGGAAACGTGGGGCTGTGGTATATACATCACAGGGGGAGACGTGATGCTGTGGTATATAAATCATAGGAGGCGATATAGGGCTGTGGTATATACATCACAGGGGGAGACGTGATGCTGTGGTATATACATCACCGGGGGAGACGTGATGCTGTGGTATATACATCACAGGGGAGACGTGGGGCTGTGGTATATACATCACTGGAGGAGACATGGGGCTGCAGTATATAAAAAATAAGAGGGGACATGGGCTGCAGTATATACATCACAGGAGGGGACATGGGCCTGCCTTTGCGGTCTTCTGTGGAAACTCATCACGCCCTAACTCCGGCCAAAAAGTACGTCCTGATGTTAGCACTGGCCAGGATGAAATCTTTTATTGCATACACTGCAGCATTCAGTAGTAAACGCTGTGTGTGCATGCTCGCAGAGCGAGAAGAAATTAAAGGGCCAGCAGCTGCCGGCCCAAGCTCTACGGTTTTCAGAAATCAGCGCGAGGGCCAGAGAAAACGTCTTTGCGGGCCTGAGGTTCCCTACCCCTGCCTTAGTTTCTTTATATGTAGCTTCCTTTTACATTTTTGGGAAAGCCCAAAATATTCCCATGTGCTGAAGATCAGTTTGGTCTACAAGAAATCGCTTTGCAAGTCCTGGGTACCAGCATAAATTAATGTCTTTTTCAGGGTTTAAGGTGACAAGGAAATGTATGTTTGCATTTGAAAGTGCATTTTTTCCATTTTGATAAATGTCACCCATTTGACTTCCTGTTGTTTCAGAGATTTTTCTATTATAAGCATTCTGTACTGGCACAATATGCCTTAAAGTAAAACAAAAGTGTAACTGTTATATTAATTTTTTTTTCATAAATCAATAGCACACCTCAAAATAATAAAATTTCTAATACATCTTATAAGAGAAACCCGCTTCTTTGTCCTCCTGGACTGATCTTTCATTTTCAGTTCACAAGCGCATAGAAGTGCTCGGACTGGCCAGCAGCTCTCCTGTCCTGAGCGTGACAGCATGTATTTCCATGCAGCTGCCGCGCTCAAGTCAAGAGAGCCACCGGCCAGTCCGTGCACTGCAATGTGATCGTTGTCCGTGTTATACAGAGTAATACATATAGGAGATGACAGTTGGTGCTTGTAAAGTTCCATGGAGAATTGTAACTGCCATTCCAGGAGAATGTGCAACAGAATGTCTGCACCTGCCTCTAGCTCCTCCCCCTTCATAAAACTTTATGAGCACTAACTGTCATCTTCTTTCTCAGTGATGGAATGGTCTGACTTCACTATATACAGCTTTTACAGGTTTTATCCAAGAATTGAGAATGAAAGATCAATCCAGAAGGAGAATTAATTTTCTCTGATAAGATATGTTACAAAGAATTAAACCAACAGTTACTCTGTAAGTTGTACTTTAATAGGAGACATTTCTTCAATGATTTGGTTGCTGTTTGTTCCTTCTCTTTACTGTATCCTATTGTTCATCGTTTTATCCATGAACTATTGACCTCCTTATTACGGAGGCTCGTTACAGCAGTACACATAGTGCCTACAGCTTCGAAATCTGGATCTATAAAACCTTTGCCATGAGCATAGAACCTGAGTTTAATATCCAAAAATGTATCAAACCCTTTAAGGACAAAGCCAATTTTCCTTTTTGTAATTTTTCCTTTCTTCCAAGAGTCATAACTTTTTTATTTTTCTGCCTACTTAGATGTATAAGGAATTGTTTTTTTGCCCAATACCATTGCACCATTGTTTCGGGTTGTGTTTTTATTGCATTGATTGTATGCTAATTGTGATCCAGCAGCATAATTCTCTGGGTCAGTATAAGTCTGACTTTCATTGATGTGGTAATACTGAATATGCTTTTTTATTTTCTTTATTTTTGGTTGAATTTTTATGTTTTATTATTAATATTTGTAAAATATTTATTTTCACTTAATTATTTAGTCCCCCATAAGGTATTGAACCCCTTGATAGTTTGATAGCTTCTACTATATATTCCAGAACTTCAACATTGCAGTTTATAGTAAAAATCACAGCCTCCTATGATGCCCATTCTGTGGCTTCACCAAGATGGTAGCGGCAATCGTGTTGTGGGAGGACTGATGTGAACCTCGCTGGACACCCCAATATAATTGTGCCAAGAATTAACAGCGTTATTCAAGTGGTTAAACAGCAGCGAATGGAGCTAGCTCCGATCATTGCTGTTAGAAGCACGTGCTGGCTGTTTAACACACTGTGCGGAGAGGCCTCAGCTCCTGAACCCATTCCATATACCTTCACCTGCTCCATGACAGATATATATATGTCCTGCTGTGACAGTCTTCAGTAAGGAAGGGGGACCTCAAACTGTCCCTGGAACTGGGGCAAACGATCCCTGTCCCGGGGGTATTCTTAAAGGTAGAAAAGTCTGAGTCTCTGACATTACTATGCTCCTGTTAATGTCCTAAGCTGTCCCCTCCCCCAAGAGGCCTGGGACAGATATGTTTGTGTATATACACAAAAGACAAACAGGGATAACAAAAAAAACAACTTACATATAAAAACACTGACCAAGGGTAGAGAGGAATCAAGGGAAGGATAGGAAGGTACAAGCCAAATGGGAATCAGATAATGAAGAAAGTATACACCCAAAAACAGCATGCAACAATCTCCAGCAGCAACTATGAACTACAACTTCAGCACACCAACTCCAGCAAACCAGGAAGCAAAACTGTCTCAGGCAGGGATGAGAAGGTCTGGCCAGGTTTTATAGAGAGAGAAAATGAGCAGGTCATGAGCAGCTGTGAGATGTCTCCAACCAGCATACAAAGAGTCGTTAACCTCTTCAGCATCAAAGGGAACAAAGTTCATTTAATATGACGAACAAAGCACACAGGCTAAATGGAATATCTGCAATTCACAGTATGTAAAGATAGTCTAATCCCAGATCTCCAGGAGGACGTGACACACTCGTGACAATATATATATATACGGTATATATATATATACACACACACATGTCATGGTGCGGAAAGGG